>JAYKQN010000028.1:2580000-2745000 GCA_036785175.1 Eupleurogrammus muticus | reverse complement strand
GATAAAGCACAGTTTAAACTGAAGGAAATCAGCTACACAGCTGAGTTTAAGACATAAGACAGGTGGTACGAGTTGGAGGAAAGACTGGATCAGTGGATCACAGAGCAGAGACTGGATCAGTGGATCACAGAGCAGAGACTGGATCGGTGGATCACAGAGCAGAGACTGGATCAGTGGATCACAGAGCAGAGACTGGATCAGTGGATCACAGAGCAGAGACTGGATCAGTGGATCACAGAGCAGAGACTGGATCAGTGGATCACAGAGCAAAGAACAAGTCGGGAAAGCGTTCCCACAGTCACTATTCAACTAAAAGCAGTAAAACAGCAGAAGAAATGAAAATTGAACATTTCCGTCTTGGTGCTTTCGTTTCGGTGCCATTTCTCCATCCAGACCAGGACTACGGTAGCTCAGCAACTTCCAGCGGATTATAACGCATCATTTAGAGGAAAGTGACTCTGATGGTGAAGAAAGTGAAGCTGGCATGTTTGATGGAGATTTAGCTGCTGTTGGAATCAGAAACAGAGGATGAGGACTTTGATGGTTTGATTGATGACATTACCCCGCTCTATTTTTAAACACACACACTTGTGTGCTTGTTTTATCCGTGTGTTTAACCATGTGCACGATGAATAAAAAATGTTATTACTTTGTAGTCAATACTTAAATAAAGCACAACCAAACTAAGTTTAGCTCCTACTCTATTTGTGTTTTCCTGTCACAACTGTTATAAGTTATGTGGCCCTCACAGGAAAAGGTTTGTTGACCCCTGGTCTAAATCAACAGATGCTGCAGGCCTACTGTGTGTGCTTCATATCAGTGAACCTGATCTCAGTCCAGTGAAACAAAAAGAGAAAACCTGCAGCGAGGCCTTTTTTTCCTCTCACCTGATGTGAGGATTTCCCGGAGCCACTCACCTCCCACAGGGACCTGAACTCGCGCTGCTCGATGCGCAGCAGCTCGCTGGATTCCCGCGTGACGATGGTGGCGTGGCGGGGCGTGTTGTCCAGGATCGACTCTCCGAATGCCGTCCCGCTACCCAGCGTGCAGATGATGACGGCGTCCTGCAGCATGCGAGCACACGGGGCGGTGGAGAGGTTTCAACACTCCAGACAAACTGAGCGAGCACGGAGCTGCATTCTAAACATCACTAGTGATCTAATGAGATCTAATGATGCTGCTTACAGCTTCACACAGGCTTAAATTAAAAGAGAAACGAGGAAAATTCAGATTTTGAGTGATTGAAACACAAAATGATATTTAAAATTTACTCTATATGATGCACAGACTTGCACACATTGCAATGTAATTTGGCCAGATGGTGGCGCTATAGCATCAAATTTTACATTTTCACTAAGGAAGAACCGATGTGAAAATTTCGGCCGATATCGATATCCGATATACATATCGGCAGTCACTGCCGATACCGATATTTGCCGATATCGATATATGTCGAGAAAAAAAGTTTTCTGTAGTGTCACAAATTTAGTACAGACCAGAAAAAACACTGTACAAAAAAACAGTGCTCTTTATTTAAAGGAAGGCTCACTGTAAAACTTTGTCATGTGGTTAGAGGAAGTACAGCGGAGCGGACCCGATGGAGCTCCGCGAAGGCGGAAGAGGCGGCGGCGGCCGGCGATGAGAAGGCGGCAGGACGGCGTCCGACACCCCGGAGCAACGTTCCACGCATTTTTTTTTGTCTTTTCGGGCGATGCGATGTGACGGAGGAGCCCGCTAGGACCAGCTAGCTTAGCGCGTCGCTGAGAGACACGCAGACAGTGACCCAACTAACTGTAGGTTTAACTCTGCCAATTGTTGACATATCGGCCAGAATTTGTTGATATCGGACCGATACCGATAAGTTAAAAAACGTGACATATCGGCCGATATATATCGGTTGGCCGATATATATCGGTTGGCCGATATATATCGGTTGGCCGATATATCGTGCATCACTAATTTTCACCTAAAACTTTTAAATTGGACTGTGGGTCCAGAGTAAATAAGTAAGTAAGTAAGTAAAAAAGGAGATTAATTCCTTCCCGACAAAAATCACGCTCAGTAAAACTGGAAAAAATATGGTAATTTACTCAAAATCTTTTATTAACTCAGTATGACTATTGCATGACTTACCGTTTTCTTAAGTCAGATTACAATTTCCAGAGTTTTCTCTGCATATTTTACCACATAATGTTTAAATTTTATGCTATCCTTTTTATTTATTCACTGCACCGGAACCATGGTGACTGATGATTATTAAATATTAATAATGAGTCTTCTTTAATGTTATTGCAGCATCACAGTGACGTGGAAAAAAGGTAAAGTATAAAAACATGCAGCATCAGTGGTCACGTCTTCTTCATTCATTTCTTAAAAATGAATTGGATGTTTATTTGGAACTAGTTATTTATTAAAATCTACACCTGAACTCTGAACTTAAACTGTGATTAATTAAAACAAATATTATTAGTATTTTTCCCACAATTCTCTTAGGAACATCAGGCAATCGTCACCAAATATGAGACAAAACCAGAAAAAGGTTTATATTTCAGGTTTGTCATATTCCATAAGATTTTGCAATAGCGGTCCCTCAAACGTTACTCACATGCTCCTCCTAAATTAATACAAAAAAAGTCTCTGTGCTATTATAACCACATTTGGTGAACATGTAGAGATGGTTTCTTGGTGACTGGTGAATTTGGGGTCATTTGGCCAACAGGTGGCGCTGTAACGCCAACAAACTTATTAGACTTGGTGGTCGTATCTTTGAGGGCTTTTGTGTTTTTTTGGTTTTGAAACTAGCCTAACTAGATTAAATGAATCCCACCTGATAACTGGACGTTTCTGACACTTTCACGTCCAGGGAACCGGAGAGGACGGCGTACCAGCTGGTGCCGATGTCTCCCTGACGGTACACTGGGGAAAATAAAACAGAACAGATATGTCTCCCTTCAGTGAACTCACTTTTCTTCAGGTGATGAGGTCAGGTGAATGTTTCAGGGTAGTCGGTGTGTGTGTGTGTGTGTGTGTTTTTCCACCTACAGGTGATGCCTTTCTCCAAGCACTCGTAGAAGCCACAGAGGCATATCTGCTGCAGCAGCCCGGGGTGGAACCTCTCGAAGGCTTTGACGTTCTTCAGACGCGCCAGGATTATGTCGACGTCCTCCCCAGAGCGCTCTGCAGGTCTGGAGGGGGGAAACAAAAGAAGAGGACAATGTACAGGTGAAAGAAATAAGTACATAAAGTATAAAATATGATGCAGAGCCTGTGTCTGACAAAGCAGCATCAGTTCCTAGATGTAACTCCAGGTCTATGATACATACAAAGGTGGTGGTCGACTGGCTTGGTGCTATAATTGTAAAAAAAAAAAATGCCCCTTTTAAATGCCCCTTTTTTAAACACCTGAACATGCACTGTCTAAACACACACTAAAGTGCCCTTTTTAAACATGCATTAAAGTGCCCTTTTTAAACACTTAAACATGCATTAAAGTGCCCTTTTAAACACTTAAACATGCATTAAAGTGCCCTTTTTAAACACTTAAACATGCATTAAAGTGCCCTTTTAAACACTTAAACATGCATTAAAGTGCCCTTTTAAACACGTAAACATGCATTAAAGTGCCCTTTTTAAACATGCATTAAAGTGCCCTTTTTAAACACTCAACATGCACTAAAGTGCCCTTTTTAAACACTTAAACATGCATTAAAGTGCCATTTTTAAACACTCAACATGCACTAAAATGCCCTTTTTAAACATGCATTAAAGTGCCCTTTTTAAACACTTAAACATGCATTAAAGTGCCCTTTTTAAACACTTAAACATGCATTAAAGTGCCCTTTTTAAACAATTAAACATGCATTAAAGTGCCCTTTTTAAACACCTAAACATGCATTAAAGTGCCCTTTTCAAACACTCAACATGCACTAAAGTGCCCTTTTTAAATGCCCAAACATGCCTCAAAGTGCTATTTTTAAACACCTAAACATGCATTAAAGTGCCAGTTTTTAAACACTTAAACATGCACTAAAGTGCCCTTTTTAAATGCCCAAACATGCCTCAAAGTGCTATTTTTAAACACCTAAACATGCATTAAAGTGCCCTTTTTAAACACTTAAACATGCATTAAAGTGCCCTTTTCAAACACTCAACATGCACTAAAGTGCCCTTTTTAAATGCCCAAACATGCCTCAAAGTGCCAGTTTTTAAACACTTAAACATGCATTAAAGTGCCAGTTTTTAAACACTTAAACATGCATTAAAGTGCCCTTTTAAACACTTAAACATGCATTAAAGTGCCCTTTTTAAACACTTAAACATGCATTAAAGTGCCCTTTTAAACACTTAAACATGCATTAAAGTGCCCTTTTAAACACGTAAACATGCATTAAAGTGCCCTTTTTAAACATGCATTAAAGTGCCCTTTTTAAACACTCAACATGCACTAAAGTGCCCTTTTTAAACACTTAAACATGCATTAAAGTGCCATTTTTAAACACTCAACATGCACTAAAATGCCCTTTTTAAACATGCATTAAAGTGCCCTTTTTAAACACTTAAACATGCATTAAAGTGCCCTTTTTAAACACTTAAACATGCATTAAAGTGCCCTTTTTAAACAATTAAACATGCATTAAAGTGCCCTTTTTAAACACCTAAACATGCATTAAAGTGCCCTTTTCAAACACTCAACATGCACTAAAGTGCCCTTTTTAAATGCCCAAACATGCCTCAAAGTGCTATTTTTAAACACCTAAACATGCATTAAAGTGCCAGTTTTTAAACACTTAAACATGCACTAAAGTGCCCTTTTTAAATGCCCAAACATGCCTCAAAGTGCTATTTTTAAACACCTAAACATGCATTAAAGTGCCCTTTTTAAACACTTAAACATGCATTAAAGTGCCCTTTTCAAACACTCAACATGCACTAAAGTGCCCTTTTTAAATGCCCAAACATGCCTCAAAGTGCCAGTTTTTAAACACTTAAACATGCATTAAAGTGCCAGTTTTTAAACACTTAAACATGCATTAAAGTGCCCTTTTATCTAAAAATGCACTAAGGTGCCTTTCCTAATGTCTTAATGTGCATTAAAGTGCCCTCTTGGGTGGTAAAAACACACATGCTCCATATTCCACTGGAACAGGGAAATTCTCTGAAACATTACTACTATACGTACTATTACTTTTATGTCTGACCCTTTTTTTTGCTTCATTTTGAGTCAAAACTGAATCTCACAGAACCAGTTTGTATTATCTGGTGCTGACATGGTGTTAAAATACAGCAGAAAACAGGAAATGTCTTTGACTTCTGGGTCGAGGTGAATTATTTTCTTCTACCTTGAATAGTCCAGTGGAACTAGATTAAAATGCAACTCACATATAATATACAGAAAATACAGTGTAGGTGCCATTTTCTATCTTTTCGCCCTTGTCCTTCAGTATCTGTGCACACCGCTGCGTTTCTGCATACGTGAGCTCCAACAGACTTGAGTGAACTGTGGCAGATCTTCGCTTTGTGGGTGTTTGTGCTGCAGCTTACATCAGCTCTGAGTCTGCAGCCAACCTTCTAAAATAAATACAACCCATCGCTGGATCCACGTAGCAGTGATTTACTGCTTCATCTGCTCTGTTATAATACAAGTTTGATTTATAGAGAGGGGACAGGACTCTTTATAAATGCAGCTTTGCACACGCTGTATAATCCTGTCGTTTATTCTGCTGTGTTTGCTGCTGTTGTTGTGTTGGGCCAGTTTCCACCTCAGTGAACAATAAAGATAAATTCTGTTCTATCACACCTGCGGTCACATCTGAGTCACTTTTATTGCAAAAACAGGTCTACCCTTTATTTTGCAGCGCTGTGGGCTTCATAACATACACAGATGTGAGAAAAAAAAGAACAGAATATTCAACATAAAGCCAAGGTCTCTGTAGGGAATCCAGAGGATGCAAGTGAAGACATAATGTTCTAATTATAAGAATAAAGCAGGTCAGGTATAATTAAGTAAATTAACAGGTTAGTTAACTTCCCTAATCAGGTAATTTACTTATAATTAATCTCAGAGGATTTTCACTCTACATACTTAACAAGTCCTATAATCATTCATCCAAAGAGGAAAAATGTACAGATACGCATAAAGGTGCTTTTTATACTATAGGAGAAGTAGATGCAGCTTATCAATAATAACTCAATAGAAACGATGTGATGAATTAGTCTAATTGGTTTGAGTATTAGACTATAAAGAATAATATTAATATCATATTGTCAGAAACAGTGCGTGAAACTAGTTTAAGATATCTTGTTTTTTGGTATAATTAGTCCAACATTGAAGAGAATTACTACTATTGTACTGGCAGATAATTTAGGTTGTTTCAGGTTTTTTAATGGGAAATTTGGTCTCATTTAAAGAAATTACAATTAACATTTCCTTAAAAACTAAATAAAATGTTTAACATCAAGAAAAAAATTGAAATAAGATAAATTATCTGCCAATGGAATAAAATCGTTTTGTTTTCCTGATATGGGATAAATTGGTCCTATTTCAGGAAAACAAGACAAATATTTCATTAAAAAACAGATTAAATTTACTAAAATCAAGCCAATGGAATAAGATGATTCTATTCACTGTTGGGCTAATTGAACCAAAACAGGATATTTTTCACTTTTGCAGTGAACATGTGGCCAATTAGAATGTATTGTGTTATAATATTGGCATGAAGATGCACATGTTTGTGTGCACGTTTATTGTAAAGTAAATGGAACAAACAGTGAAGGTGAGACGTGCTTGGAAAAGGTGAGTCACACACACACACACACACACACACACACACACACACAGAGAAGCATCAGATTTGAGCAGCACAGGTGGCACCAGGGCCAAACAGCAGAGGCTATTACTGTGTAAACACATCTGGGACACTGCGTCACGCGGCTGTTTTTAGCCGCTGCACTTTGGACTTTTTTCTTTGTGGCCCCTCCCCCTCCCCCCCTCCCTCCGTGTTCAGGTGGTTTGCACCTGAACTCTTGTTCTGCACCGACGTGTCAGCTTCAATTCGTGTGTCAGACGCTGTCACTTTAGAGCAGTGGTCCCCAAACTACGGCCCGTGGGCCGGATACGGCCGCCTCCACATTTGGTCTGGCCCCCTGAACATTACCAGAGAGTGTTTGATTTTTTTTTCCATATACCATATTTTCACGACTATAAGGTGCACATAAAAGTCTTATATTTTCGTGGATTATAGATAAAATAACGGGGATGTGCGTTATGCAGAACATCGTTGTTTTAACAACCTGAAAATGGTAAAGAGACACGCTGATAAAGCACAGTTTAAACTGAAGGAAATCAGCTACACAGCTGAGTTTAAGACATAAGACAGGTGGTACGAGTTGGAGGAAAGACTGGATCAGTGGATCACAGAGCAGAGACTGGATCAGTGGATCACAGAGCAGAGACTGGATCAGTGGATAAAAGAGCAGAGACTGGATCAATGGATTACAGAGCAAAGATTGGATCAGTAGATCACAGAGCAGAGACTGGATCAGTGGATCACAGGGCAAAGACTGGATCAGTGGATCAAAGAACGAGTGGCAGAAGCATTCCGACGGTCACCATTCGACTAAAAGCAGTAAAGCAACAGAAGAAATGAAAATTGAACATTTCCGTCTTGGTGCTTTCGTTTCGGTGCCATTTCTCCATCCAGACCAGGACTACGGTAGCGCAGCAACTTCCAGCGGATTATAACGCATCATTTAGAGGAAAGTGACTCTGATGGTGAAGAAAGTGAAGCTGGCATGTTTGATGGAGATTTAGCTGCTGTTGGAATCAGAAACAGAGGATGAGGACTTTGATGGTACAAACTAATACTTAAATAAAGCACAACCAAACTCAGTTTAGCTCCTGCTCTATTTCTATATATAAAACCTGCACCATACAGTTAGGTGCCGTATGAGTGTGTTAAATACAATAATGACTTATTTGATTATTATTTATTTAATAAATAATAATAAACTGACCCCTCATCAGAGAAGGGAAAAGGTGGCCCTCACAGGAAACAATAAAATGCATGAATTAGTGTCACCTATCATGCAGCCTACATTTTCATTATTTACTGCCCAGTGTGATTTGCAGTGATTCTAGAATCGTCTCCGGTCTCAGGCGGCAGTCTTAGATCTGGGGTTTTGTCTTTTTAAGCAGACCTTTGCAGCTGCCTCGTGGTTGGCTTTAGCGTGCACAATTTGCAGTTGCAGTAGTTGCACTTATCGATCAGGCATCAAGCGCCTAAAAGTGATGTGGAGCAGGATTTACCTGCAGCAATTCATCAGCAACAACCTGAATAGCTGTTCTCTGAGGACAAAAATACTAATTTTCTCTTGTTGCAGCCTCCTAAATGATTAAAAACACATTTGATGTTATTTCTCATCTTATCAAGAAAATAAATACATTAATCTATTACTGTCATTACCTATTAATTGTAGTAACTCAAATTATATTATATATTATTGTCCAAAACATACATTATCAATATAGAACTTTTTGCACATGTGTACACAGATATGTTTTTTAATTTAATTCTATTACATATGTTTTTATTGGTAGTACAATATGGGGTATTTTAATTCATCTTTTAACCACCTTTAGTGGGTATATGTAGACTACAGATTTCCTATGAAGGAATGATAAAGGAATATTCAATCTATTGATTTATCTCTAAATATTCATCCAATTATGTAATAGCGCACATTGATTTAAGAATCAGAATCAGAATGCTCTGTATTGTCATTTAAAACAATGTTGTAGTAAACATTTTTAGTGAAAAAAAATTAATATGAAATATTAAAAAATAAAAATTAGCATGGAACAGAATAGCTATGAATGTTATGTAATAGTCTTAGAAATTAGTAGTTAGAAAGTAACTAACAATAACATAAGAAAATGCCTGAACCAGTCAATTAAATGAATAAAACCATGTTAATGGAGAATGAGACAGGACCTAAAATTGAACCCTGTGGAACCCCATTACATATTTGTGTGTGTGTGTGTGTGTAATATTTTTTAACAGAGCAATAATTAATTGAACAGAGCAATAATTAATATTGGCAGTTATTACGTTAGCGGCTCCTATGCAGTAAAATCATCAGTGTTAATATCACATTTAAAGCGTTATATTATTATTATTATTATATTATTATTATATATATATATATGTTATTATATAGTAAATGCACACTATCCGGGATTATTATCAGGATTTTGTTAACGTGCGTCCGACTCTAGTTTCCCAACAGAGTTAAACCTGCCGTGAGCACGTGTCCTGCCATGAATCATGGATCCGCATCCAGGTGTTTTCTGTTCTAATCAACTTCTGCTGCAGCGAGCCGCTCGTGGATTCATCATGAACGTGTTGTAGTCCAGTTACCTCTTGTCCAGACACACGATCCACGCGGCGGATTCCGCGGAATGTGGAGACGTGTGAGCTGCGACCATCTTTGCTGCGAAAAATCCTGCTGCGGAGGACGAGAGGACGGGACTGAGGGACCGGGACCAGGACCGGGACCGGGACCGGGACCAGGACCGGGACCAGGACCAGGATCCAGACTCCAGACCCTGCTGCTGCTGCTGCTGCTGCTGATGATGATGATGATGATGATGGTGATGCACACCTGCACAGGAGCTGCTGCTGCAACAGGAAACACACACGCGCGCACTCCCACATGCACGCGCACACACGCACGTGCACACAATACAACCCAGGTCTGATGCAGGAGAAAACAAGGAAATCCACTCCACACAACTTCATGCACTGCAAACATCAACGTATGGGATTTGCAAAAGTAGTGCGGTGCAGTAAAAGTACATAGGTATCATGAGTATGATGGAGGTAAAATATTGGAGTAAAATAATAATAAAATGTATTATGCGTTTGATGTAATTAAAATATTTAAGTAAGAGTATAACATTTTTTAAGCTCTATGTGGGTAAAAAAAACCTTTTGCAGTAAAAGTACATAAGTATTTTAAGTTGATGTAGCTAATGTATTGCAGTAAAGTATTTGTTTGGTATCTGATTGATATTTTATTATGTATATATATATATATATATATATATGATCATCATCTGTACTTTACCTGATATTTCTATTTGTTGCTGCTTTATATTTTACTACAGGTATTACTCATTATTGTTATACAAATGGTCAAAGTACAACTACATAAGTATTATGAACTTGATGTAATATGTAATAGTACTTTATGTTAATCTTTTTGAGAAAGGAACCCTGTACATTTTAAGCAGGATTTTGTTTTGTATTAAAGATTTATGTTAATTTATATATTTATCCATTTTGTATGTGTATAAATGTGATAAACTTTTCTTTCATATTATCTCAGTGTGAAAATATTTACTGTCTGTTTTATGCTTTTTTAAAGACAAATAAATGTCAAATCAAATAAATTCCACCCATAAGTAACACAATGACAGAATTTACATGTGTGATGGACTGCCATAAAAAATATGTAATTTAATTTATTTCAACATTTAATATATGTGAAAATGAATAGAGATATATAATACATAAAAATAAATACATTTTAATACTAATAAATGAATGCATAAAATAAAATAATCAAATATATGTGAAAATAATACACAAATAAATTAATTGAATTAGTTAAACAAAGGTCAAATTAATTAATTATTTTTTATTTTTGATCATGGTAGTTGTAATCTATAATTTTGGCTTCAAGTTGTGTTCTTGTTGGATTAAAAATACATTTGTCCATTTATTTTCACAAAAATCATGATTTTGTGTGATTTTTGACACAAAATGTTAAATGATAAATTATTAATATTTAATTCACCTGAAATATAAAACTAGCTGATATCAGGTATTTTAGGAGAGTTAACCTGAACCACTGATCTAAACTTCTCTACTTGTACTTATTAATTCCCTGATGCAACATAATTGGTAAAACAGGAGCCGTGATGTGAGATATTTGCAGTTTTACACCAACTGACGCCTCCAATCTGCCAACCGCCTCAGCTTTGTGTCCGTTTTCCTCCCACAACACGTCGTCTTTTGTAAAATCGTGACTGGCGATAAAAGCTCAGTGATTTGCGAGATACAGTAACAATATTCTAACGGCGGAAATATAAATAATGAAAGAAGTTGCCTGAAATCAAAGCGGACGGCTGCAAACAGAGGACATGTGACCTTAATAAAGTGTCCAGTCAGCACAATTAGAGACGTCCGTACGGTGTTAGAGGACGAATCTATAGGCTGCCGACACCTTATAGAGCATCATCATCATCATCATCATCATCATCATCATCAGGAGGGCAAACAGGGAGACAAAGCACCCGACGGTGATGCGGCCTGCAGGGACGTCCGTGGCTAAATGGCTTCTTGTCTGACACCTCTCCTTCCCCCTGAGAAAATGACGCCTCGTAATAAGAGGCCACATAATGAAAAGGGTCATCGCTTCCTTCTGGTCGCCACGGCAACAAACGGCGACGCAGGCACACACACACACACACACACATACACACACACACGAAAAAAAAAAAGCTGCAGATGAAACGTGTTTCTGTCGTCAGGATTTTCCCTTTAATTGGAAGCAGAGCAAACAGAAGATAAAGCAGCTGCAGAACCTCACACACACAAAGTCTTCACGCCACCTGAATGCATCATGACCAGCTCTCAATTATTTTCTGTCACCCCCCCATGGTAGAAGAAACATCTTGTCTATAAATTGTTCTAAGTACCTCTGCATAACACTGTGTCCTTATTAACGTATAAGAGAATAAAAAAAGAAAGAAATATGGACCAACTTACAACAAAGAATAGCTTATATTTTAATAAACCTGCATAAATGGTCTTATCAGTGATTGTGGTGTAATGTCTTTAATGTCTTTGTCTCCAACATTTCAGACTCAGTAACACACCGGTCTTTCACAGTGAACCAAGCGCTACAGACGCTTCGTCATATTTCCTCGTCTTAGCTTTGGGAGACTTTCGTTTGTCTCTTTATCTCCGTCTCTCTCCGCCTGTCTTCTCATCCCTGTTAAATATGTTTTCATGGTGTCACTTGGTGTCTACACTTCATACTCATACTCTGTGCTGTATGCTCCCTGTGAGCACTCTGCTGCCCCTTAATGTAGTGGAGGTGCAGTTGCCCTTCATTTCTCCAAACATTTCATTAAACCGTCATTCTCTATTGCAAAGTGCTGCTCTATGGCAGCTCCATGCAAATCTCCTGCATGTCGACCGTTTCTATTTCTGGCCCAGGATGGACGTCAGTGTTCGGATTTGCTGCAACAAATGTGCCCTAGAGGTCCACTAGTGTTTTATTATTTATTTTTTTTATTTTAAATCAGTCCATGGGAAGAGGAGGATTTTGAGGCCATGTGATGGGATCAATTCTTTGTCCTTCAAAAGGTAAAGACACATGTGAAACATGGGTTTTCTATTACAGATTTTTAGTTCTAAAGTAATTGCCTCCACTTTACACTCAATGCGATAGAGACTATTTCATGTTTTTTTTGTAATATTATAGTTTATCTGTACATTTGCTGATCCTATTTTATGATTTAATAGTAAAATCCACGTTCTGTCAGCAGAGGGCAGCATTCTCCCTGCAAATTTTCACAATCACGTGCAATATAAATTAAATAATACACATACTTTCTCTTACATTATCTATATATGTATATTTAGATAAGGTATACTTATTTTTTTTTAAATTTGTTATACTATTTAGATTATTGTATTATAATATATTGTATTATATTTCTTATATTTATATTTGAATGGCTCTAAAATGGGGAGATGCTTTAATTTCTTTACACATTCAATGTACAATGACAATAAAGGTATTAATAATAATTTCTATTCTATTCTATTCTAAAAGCTCAAAAGGACAAATGATTTACTCCATATTCCCAGAGTAATTCCATGTTATTTTTGCTCGAACAGATTGTTTTACGGTTCAGTGACCAACCATGTTTGGCAAGATGAAAAAAGTAAAAGACTTTTTAAAATACAGGTTTAACAGGCATTCATCAGGTCTCTATAAATGCACATTTTGTGTTCAGGTTGATTTTTTGTCATTTAAAAGTCCATTTGTACCATTTATTTTCACAAAAATCACAATTTTGTGTGTTATTTTGTAATCACAAAATCCAAATGCCTTTACTGAAAAAGAATGATAACATTTTAAATATTAATTTTCCTAAACTTTTAAATCGCTTTTGGCAAGAAAGAGAAAAGAAATTGTGTTCATGTTGATTTATTGTCATTTAAAAGTCCATTTGTACCATTTATTTTCACAAAAATCACAATTTTGTGTGATTTCTGACACAAAATGCCAAATGATGATGAATAATTCACATTTAATCCACCTACACTATAAAACTCTATAACTCGCGTTAAGCAGTGTTATGAACTTGTATGGAGTTTTCATAGAGCAGCACTTTGCAATAGAGAATGACGGTTTAATGAATTATTGGAGAAATGGGCCTAGCTATTCAAATACATGTTAATCTAGATGAATTCAGGTTGTATAAAGAAGACTGACTGAGCCTTTAATAACTCAAAACACATCTAATATTTTTATAGTCCAGGGTACACAGTTTTTATTGTTGCACCACATGACGTTTCTGACCTTGTCCTTTATGTCTGTGATAATAAAGGTGATAGTGATGATGAGGCTTTTAACACTTTTATTATCTGCATGAGAACATGAACTTACAACCACTTTATTTTCATAAAGCTGCAGCTACAGGTCTGGATCTTCACGTTTCCCCTCAGAATGAATCCGTTGAACTTACACACCTGTCCTTGTCATAATAAACGGCTCAGGCTGAGGCATGCAGCGCTGCAGCTGCATTCCTGCAGCAGCTGCATTCCTGCAGCGCTGCAGCTGCATTCCTGCATGCCACCAGCAGCCACGCGTGACCACATGGCTGCAGCACGCGTGGGTCGTCTTAAGGTTTATAGAGACTGGGAGTTTCACACTTATTCTGGGACGTTTCTCAAATGGAAAGAAATATTCTCAAATCTGCAAACTACTACTAACTACTGGAGACTCATTAACAGTTGGAATTTTTTTTATTTCGTCCAACAATTTACAAACGTATTAGCACGTCTTTACAAATCTTGCTTTTCACAAATGCTTATGTACATTATATATACACACACACACACACACACACATATATATATATATATATATATAACTTTTTGAATGCATTATTTTCCTTATTTCATATGAATGTAAGTCTATGTTACAGTATATTTCTATATCTATATAGTTTACTGTGATGTTTGGCAGTTTCTTTAAAACATACACACACACACACATATATGCGTGTGTGTATATATATATATACATACACACAAACTATATATATATATATATAGTTTGTATATATATATATATATATACAAACTATATATATACATATATATATTATTCCCAGTTCCTCATTATGACACACACATATATATAAATGTGTGTGTGTATATATATATATGTTTTATGTATTTATCTTTATTTTGTTATATTATTATATATATGATATTTATATTATTATATATATATATATACAGTTCCTCATTATTTCATATTTATATTTTACATTACATTGTACAGCATACGTGAAGCATTGTGTGATTTATTATTATTAACTGTTTTTCTTTAAGTATTTATTTATTTTACCACTGTAGTGAGTTAGTACAGTGAAGTATTAACTTGTGTATTTCTGTCAAGTACACTTGAGTGGACAAATAAACATATCTTTGTAGAACAAAGATGGGATCTATGCGTCCATAAAGATGTTTGAAAACACGAATTCCTGCCTGAGCTGATCATAATTCATGTGGAGAGGGTTAGGTCAAGGATCTGAATATTTCTTCCTCCGCTAGTTCTCTCACAGATTGCGATAAATCACACACCGTGGACTCTCTCAGAGTTCGCGGGGACTCGAGTCGGTTCTTCATCTCCTCACGCAGAAGCTGAGGAGGCTGCAGGCCCTGCTGCGTCGCCTCGGGCCTTCCACCCTGTCTCAGTCTTCACCTGCTCCTGTTTCCATTCCGTCTTGTTCTTTCGGCGTTGCCATGGAGACGGCTAACTTGGCATGTTACCCCCCCCCCAGGAGGGAAGCCCATTGACTCACTGTGTATCTGCGGCTTCTTTTCAGCCCTGCAGTCGCTAGGAGATGATCCGGAGAGCTTGAATGTGTAAACACAGGGACACATGCAGCCCTGATGTGGTTCAGGAGCTGAGGACAAAACTCACCAAATCTCTCTGGATGCTCCACTTCAGTTGGAATGTGTCTGTTCCTGCTTGTCGGATGGGAACGTAGAGATTTATCTCAGCACGACACCCGTTTATTTTATATATATATATATATATATATATAATCTCTAAGTGTGAGAGGGGGGGCTTTTATTTTGAAAAGCCGTGCAATTTCTGAGGTCACATGACCAGGCCCTTTTTCGCTCATGGACGTTTGACATTGTCCCACAACCAAAGCTTGTCTCTTTATTCAGAATTTTGGAAAATTTTTCACCAAATAAAAAAACACACACACTGGGGTAAGTAAACTTTAAGGATTTTTTTGCATTTAATTAAATTTTGATGTTTTTTCTAATTTACTTAAACAGATTTGTTGCCTTATGCAAATATGGAAATTTCCTAGTGCATAAAACCTAACTATCCTGACACTATGGTTACAACTTTTTTACACTGTTTAAGATATTATTTAGGTGAATTTAAACAATACAAACATGTCTAAATAATATTTCATACAATCGAGGGTTAAAAGTTTAAATTCAAAGGGAAATTATGTTTATAAACATTCTCTTCATATTTTAAAAAAAGTATTTCGCTCCCATTCAAGACCTCATAAAGCCATAATAAAGGGTCTAAATGAACATAATACAAAATGCATATATGTGTGAATAGTTTAAAGAAGCTAAAGAAAAAGTGCACATATCAGATAACTGCATCTCAGATGGAATGTTGGGGCAGATAACTCCAGAGGAAATGCCTGAGGATTGGACGTGTTCCAGAGATGATGTTTTAAAACATTTTACAGCTCTGATACGACGCGGCTGAAACTGAATAAAACACAGCAACGTTCTTTAAAGAGAATTTAATAACCGAGGGCGAAAAGGGGAGATTTTTCAGAGGGTGGAAAAAAACTGTGGAAAAACAGCGTTGTTGTCAATATTTGATGTGTTATGTAATTAAATATGTAGATGGGATTACACTTTAGGCAAATGTTATCCTCACTAAAACCATTCCTGCTAAATAGATCACCATCTGCTGCCTGATGATAGATAGATAGATAGATAGATAGATAGATAGATAGATAGACATGTTCAGAGGATCCGTCCATAAAAGTGGAAATCAGAGAATATCCTCTCCTCCTTTATCTTTCTTGCATTTTCTAGCTCACATTTGATTGGATGATATTTTTGCAAAGTAGGTTCTCAGCCACCAAGGAAATGTAACTGCACTCACAGTGTGTGTGTGTGTGTGTGTGTGTGTATGTGTGTGTGTGACCACTCTGAATGAACACGAGACGTCGGCGAATCAAACGAGCGTTTAACCTGTCGTAGATGCAGTAAAACGGCGGAGTTAACCGGGCCCACCGCCGCTCCCCTGGGAGCCCAGGGTCCATCTTGGCCTGATGGAGTAAAAACCATGCACATCGGTTTTTTATCACGAGGCCACGAGAGTTTCTGTTGTCGCCGAAGAGCAGAAAACGCCTCATTAAAACCGCGCGCAGCCTTCTTCGTGTATAAGCAGCGTACAGGTTCCTGCTGGCGACCCAGTTTTATTGAGGCCAGACATAATGTGGAGGAACAACGAGCCCCGACACACAGGACACACCTGCTGTGGCTGCAGAGGTGACACCGGTCCACAGCTTCACCTGGAACAACAGGCCTGGCACAAACTTTCAACGCGATCAGAGGAGTTTGGGAGATGCATCCACTGATATCGATGATTTTAGACATTTGAAGCTTCATATTAGCCTCGGCATGCGCAAAAAAGGGGGCATATTGGGGTCTTTGCCACTGAAGAGGATGTTTTAAGGTGCTTTTTGGCTCCTAGAGGGCATTATGGGCATTTCAAACATGCATTTTGGCTTCCAGGGGGCACTTTAGCAAGATTTCTGGGTCTTAGAAGCCACTTTACATGCTCTTCTACCTCCCAAGAGGCCACTTTAACAAGCTTTTTGGCAAGCATTTAGGCTCCGAAGGTCACTTTAGCTCACATTTTGAGCATTTTATCATGCATTTTGGCTTCCAAGAGGTCACTTTAGCATGCATTTAGGCTAAAAGGGCGCTACAGCACACGTTTTGGCTTCCAGGAGGGCACTTTAGCACACTAGATGCAGGGGTGCTCTTGTGCAGGTCAAAGTGCCCCAAGAGGCTACTTTAAAGTGCTTTTTGGCTCCTAGAGGGCACTATAGCGTGCATATTTCAACAACTGGGCCATGAGAGCCCCCCCTTCCCCCCCGCCCGCATGCCAATGCCTCAGATAACTTTAGAAATGACTTTTACACAGAGCGAGATGTGTTGATATCTGTGGAACTTTAAATATGAAGAATGAAACCAGCAGGCAAAGCAAGGCTTTTCTTTCCAGTGTTCAAGCCCCTGACAATTGTTCTCAGACTTGAAAAATTGCCAAGAGCAGCTCTGCTCCGCTGAGGTTGAGATTTAAAGGGAGCGTGGCTTTGGTTCCCAACCTGCACCAGGGTCTGTTCCAGGTGAGATTAAAGGGATAAGGAAGGAAAAACAGTCACGTACACGGCACTTCACACTAAATCTAGTGGGTTTTTTTCAGATTTCTCTCAAATGTTCGCTTCTTGGCCCCTGAAAATTCATTCAAACAAAAAAAAAGATGTAAAAAGACGACAACTCACTGCTGCCCTGAAGCGTGGGACCTTACATTCAACCTCTCACAGATCCATTTGTCTGACTCGTCAAAGCAGGAAAGCTGCAGGTGTAATTAATAACACAATCGATGGCTCGTTTCCACCACTAATAAAACTAAAGCCACGTCAGTGAGTCAACATGCAGGATAACAGAGCTGGACGCCACTCAACAGGGAAGTGCAGCCTCATTAATGTTATTACTAACACCTGTGCAGAGAACACAACACTCTTATGATGGATAACACCCTAGCACCACCTGTGTTGTGTAATGATAATAAAAGTCAGATTCTCTCCCCTGATTCAAGTCTAAATGTCTGCTGTTAAACTATCACAGCTTCCTGCATGCACCTGTTCACACAGGTGCAGCACAGACAGAAAAACAACCAGCACGTTCTGTAACTTTATCAAATACAACTTTATTTAAAAATGTCCGATGTACAAGGACTATGTAGGAAACCTAAACCCACATTGTCAGAGGACTCCTCTATGATAGGAAGCTGCCATGGTTTATATTTTACTTTGTGGGTCAGATTCCGAGCAGCAAGTTCACCTTTTCCTCTGCAGCAGCATGTTGATGTGACTTTGTAGGAAAAGCACAGGTGTTAAAAATAAAAAATGAACAACAGCTCCGGTAATGTTCAAGTGTTCCAGTGAAGTGAGATGAGAGTCAACGCTCAGAGTTCCTGCAAAAGTTATTGAGTTATTTTAGTTAAAGTATTGCAGTAAAATTAATAAAAGAGTCAACGTAAATAAAGTATTGCAGTATTATTAGTTCATGTAGGTAGGTATTGCAGTAGGGTACATAAGTACTATGAGTTGTATTAGAGTATTATTAGATGTAGGTAAACTATCATAGTATTATGACTTATTGTAGTTAGAGTATTGTAGTATCATGAGTTGATGTAGTCAAAGTATTGCAGTACTATGAGTTTATGTAGTTAAAGTTTGCAGTATTATGAGTTAATGTTTTTTAAAGTATTGCAGTATTATGAGTTAATGTTTCTAAAGTATTGCAGTATTATGAGTAGATGCTGTTAAAGTATTGCAGTATTATTAGTTGATGTAGTAAAGTATTGCAGTAAAGTGCTGGTTTAGTCTCTGTGACATCATCAGATTATAAATATGCAGCATTTATTTTTTGACTTTTTTTCTCTAATAATTTATTTTTGGCAAAATATTTGATTATGTGAATCATACAAAATACCTCGAAATTCTGCACAAATACTGTACTCCAGTTACTCTCCAGCGCTGCATGCTATAATGACAATTACTGGCAGCGCATTACAGAGGTTTGTAGTGTGTGTGTGTGTGTGTGTGTGTGTGTGTGTGAGTGTGTGTGTGTGTGTTTTCCTACTGGAAATATTTAAAGTGTTGGCTACAGAACCTTCGCAGAGTGGCTGAGTTGTTTTTCTCGTCTGCATGTGGACTTCTGTCTGTGCAGAGCCATGATATACAGTGAGCCTCGTTCCCACGCTTTTTGTCTTACAACTCCTCGTGCGCGTGCGTGTGCGCGTGCACGTGTGCATGCATGTGTGTGTTTGTGCATGTATGCATGTGTGTGTGTGCTGTGGAGGGAGGAGGAGGAGGAGGAGGAGGAGGAGGGAGTAACGTGGAGTGGTGGGTTCAGTCCTGTGGAATGTGCGCGCGCTCACGAGCGCCTCTGTTGCTCGTCTTGCGCGCGCCGCCACACAGACAGACTCGAGCGCGAGCGCGCGCGCAGCCCGCGACAGGTCTGGAAGTGGAGGAGGAGGAGGAGGAGGAGGAGGAGGAGGCGGCAGGAAAACGCTGGAGCGGAGCGGGGAATGATGGCGGTGAGCGAGAAGAAGAAGAAGAAGGGACAAGTTCTGATACTGTAAAAAAAAAAATTAGACATTAAATTAAAAAACGGGGACGTTGTTGGCGGCTCACGCGATGAAGAAGAAGCAGCAAGTCGGAGGTGAGAAGCGGCTGAAGTTGGTGAGATCTCCGCGCTGTCGGACCCGGTGTTGGGGGAAGAAAAAAAACATTTTCCACGGCTCCGTACTTGAAAACTACCACAATGAACCGTTCGCTGACTTTAACGTTAACCGGCGGCGTGAACGTGGTCAACTTTTTTTTTTTTTTTGCTTTTGTGTCCGTGACGTGACGTCGACTAAACATTGTTTAACCGGTTCAGCTGCTCACAATGCGAAGTAATGGCTCGTTAAAAGTTACGTTTTTTTTCCCTCAACGGTTAACGTCGGTTTAGCTAACGTCAGTAACGTATGTCGGAAAAAAAACGTTAAAATGCAGAAACGGAGCAACTAACGTTACCAACTGGTTTGTACGCGGAGTAACGTTAACCCGATAAGTTACCAACAGTTAATAATAATCAGTCTCCTGGAGTTGGCTCTGAAATGAGTTGCGGGCTGCGTTCATTTCGTCCCTACTTTTTCCCGCATATATCGATCATAAAAAAAGAGTGGTCACCTTAAAGCCATCGTACTGCTTAGCGTGGACGGCGTGTTTTTTCTTCAATTTTGCGTATTTTTTTTCCCAAAAAAAGAGTGTTTTATCGCGCGTGTGCCTCTTATTTCCACCAAAATGTGTAATTCCGGGTTTCGCCTGCTCTGCAGTGAATGAGAAGCGGGGGCGCTGTTGAGCAGTCGGAACGCGGGATTGTTGAGGTTTATTGAGAGAAATTAGAGGCACACGCGAGTTAAAACACATTTTTTTTTTTTAAATATCCAGTATTCAAAAATAGAACGAAAATGATTTTAGTGGTTGTTAAATGCAGGGAAAATAGGCAAAATGTATGTAACGTTGAGATTCTCCGGACTGCGTAGCCTGGAGAGTGTTATATGAAGATAATTTGCATGTAGATAGGTTATTTATCGACATTTACTCTTTAAAACGTCGGGGGATGGAGGGGTGATGCTATTTGGTCTCTGCATTAACATATTTTACTGGTTCTATTTCTGCAGGTGACTTCACTTTGAGTTGTTAGTTGAAACAACACTGCTCCAGAAGAAGCTCCGCCGGACCCATGATGGCACCACCTGCATAATAATTCACCAACAAACTACATTAAAAAAAATTGAACTGATCTACAAGTGGGGAGATAAAAAAAAAGCCACCATGATCAAAACGGAAACTAAAGGCGGTGAGAGGACTCTGAGGAGCGCGTCCCCCCACAGAAATGCCTACAAATCTGACTTCCATGCCATTAAATGCTCCTTTGATGGATCAAAGTCCGAGGGCCCCGCCAGATCATATGCAAACGGATCCAGTGACAGCCGAGAGGACTCCAGGGGGAGGCCTTTCGGGACCCGAGTGAACAAGATAAAGAACATATTCCTCCAGATGGATGGCCAGCAACAGGAGTGCCCGGATGTGAAAGTAACCGCCAAGCCCGAGGTTCCCCAACAGGCGTCCCCGCCGAAGCCGCCGTCGCACAGAGTTAACTTTGCCGCCCCTACCAGTCCCGAGCCTCCCAACGTGGATAAACCGCCCAAGGGGGGAGAGGACGTTGAGATCGACAAAGTGGCCTTGGCCGAGAAGTTTTCCGTGACCAGGAAGCTCTTCGAGCGGGGCATCAAGGAGCCGCCTGCAGCAGAGAAGCAGTCGCAGAACCGAGCCGTGACCCGCCTGTCTCTGGGAAGTGCGTCCGATGAAGGGAAGAGTGCACGTAGGGTGTCGGGATCCTTCGACACCGCCGTCAAATCAGAGCCCACGTCAGCGGTTAAATGTCGTCAGGATGAGGGCGCCGACGGCGAGAAAAGGCACGTGTCCAGAGTGTCGCTGAACGCTGGTCCCATATCCAGGAGGCTGGAGAATTACATGGCTGAGAATGACTCGGAAGACAACAACACGGCCGCTACTAAAGGGGGAATGGTGTCTGGGAAGCCGCACGGCACCACGGAACACTTAATGCCTACCTCTCCAACAAGGGACAACTTACACAAACCCACGTCTCCCATTAGAGAAGCCTCTAACTCCTCCCCTTTGACTGACGCCACTAACAGAAACGCTAGCTCCGGGCTTAAGCCGACGTTCCCGCTCTCCAACGCCACTCACAAATCTGTTCCTCTAACGGCCGACGCCGCTCAGAAGTCGCCGGAGCAGGCGGTCGTGGTCAGCTCGGGCTACAAGCGCTCCTCGTCGTCATCTGTAGACGTGGATGAAGGAAAGCCTCAAAGTCCGCCCCCGAGGGATGGGAAGCAGCCTCCATCGTCAGCTGGCTCTGAAAAAGCCAGGGGCAACGTGGTGTACAGTCCAGCTGGGGATAAGATGCCCCGCCAGACCTCCCCGCTGGACCCGAAGGGGGTGGGCGTGGTGCGGGCGGAGCTGGTGGTGGTCCAGAACGAGTCCTCGGAGAGCGACGACGAGAATGTGGAGGACGTCGTGTTCGAGGAGACGAAGGCGCCGAGCCCCAGAGACTCGAGGCCGACCTTCAGGAACCTGCAGAACAGCCACGCCGCGGTGAGGGAGACGCGGAAGGTGGCGGCGGAGACCGTCGGAGAGGGTCGTGTCCTGGAGGACAACGGCGAGAGAAAGGGAGACGGTCTGGTCGCCAGGCGAGATGGAGGAGGGGAGAACTGCGAGGAGGAGGAGGAGGAAGAGGAGAGTGAGCTGGATGAGCGGCGGGGCCAGGCTGTCCTGGACCGGGCCTCGCCGGTTGTTTACGGCATTGAGAACGCAGCGTTTGTGGATGACAGGGATGTGGATCAGGTCCTCCGGGAGGAGGACGAGGATGAGGAAGTAGAAGAAGAGGAAGAAGAGGATGAGTACAGGGAGGACGACGACGACGATTGCTACGAGGCGCCGGGTCTGTCGGACGAGGAGGAGCCTCCCTCCAAGAGGAAGATCAAGTTCTCCACGGACCCCATCCTCGTAAGTACCTCACGCTGACACGTGAATCACAGCTGCTGCCGCTTAAGCTCCCGAAAAAACATAACAGTCATTATCAGCCGCCGCCTCACTGATTCAGCAACTGTCTGGCCGAGGTGTTTCCCCGCAGACGCAAGACAAAGCGCCGGGGGCCGTGAACGAAGGCCTCCGTCGGCCATGTTGATGTCACGGGCCGCCGCCGCCGTGTCATTAGACAAGCGTCGTCACGATTTGGGAATAAATATAAATTACGGTTTGGTTAATCTGCAGGGGACAGGCCGGTGGTTGGGCTGCAGCGTTATCTGCTGGTTCATTAAACCCGCGGGACGTTTGGGGGACGTGTATTTTTGTCGTTGTGTTGTGTGAAAGGAACTGGAGAAACTTTCGGGTTGTACAGTAAAGAATCATGACCAGTGGCCAGTCTCCCCTGACTCATGTGTGCTGGATGGGTATTTTTTTTTATTGTTATTTATAGAGAGTGATTTCCCCCCCCAGTTTGTGAATCATGTGTTGCTCTCATAAGGGGCTTTTCATTTCTGTCCACCCTGGACGTGAGGCATCCAGGCTCCACTACCCCCCTTTTACCATTTCTTTTACAGTCCATGGCTAAGTTATCTTATTACAGCTGGGGGAATTCCAGATTTCAATTATGCATACGTTTCCATACAAGGATACAAGTCTTTTGGGTAAAGCAGCAAAGTTCGCTCAGAATTCTGTCATTTAATTCTATTTTTGAGAAATATTTTGTCTCCTCAGAGACCACATTTACATGATCACTTTATTCTAAATAAGACAATATTTCGATTTAAGGCATTTATGAGTTGCTTATAGAATATTCCATTCAGATCCATATTTACATACTGAGAGTCTGATTAAACTTCTCTGGTGACAAGTTATTTCACACGTTTCGCAGACATTTTTTAATAAGAAAACAGATATTTTTGACTGTTTACTGTTGCTGTGAAGTGTTTTTTGTATGTGATCCAAGCCTTGGATGTCATAGAGCGATGTAATGTTGGCGATATCAAACTAACCAGAAGCACATGATTTATTTGTTGTGAGAATTGTATAAAAAGTCGACAGAGGAAACAAAACAATATAATACAACTTTAGAGCAACTAAAATCCCTAATGGTGAGTGTGACCAGGGTCATATCATAATATCCATATTTCATATTTTATATCTTCCAGCTGTGCCTTTTTATATATATGATAGTCAGTTTTATTGTTTTTTAGTAAGAACGGGTACATACAACAGTGTTAAACTCAATATGTAGGGTGGATATGTAGGGTGGCGATTTTTGGCAAATAATGATCCATAATACCAACTTAACTTTATTGCATCTTGCAGTATACTTCAGCAAAAATGTACAATATTTTTGCATTTCTACTTTATTTCGCAAAAGATTTTGCAGCCCTGACAATTCAGTTATTCCAGCCTCGGGTTTGTATATGTTTGTAAATTGTAAACCATTTATATTTTATTAATATTGTAGCCTAAAGTTCAGAAAATTACACAAATGTAATTTGCTGCAGAACAGCCTGTAAGACCAGGAAGTGAAGATTATTATGATTTCCGAAACTCTTAATATGATATCATGATGCAGGCGTAATATTAATAGTGTTCAGCCTTGATTTGCAACAGCAATGATCTCAAGATAAGAGAATGACTGTAACACAGCACGAGTAGGATCTTATCACATCGTGCCAAGCACATGAGACACATGAGTCACTTTACACCGTTTTTGTATTTCCAACGGACATTCCAGCTGGTTTAATCAGTTTTTATGTTTCCACACGCGCGGTGTGTGTTGTAAACACAGCCGGTGGGTGTTTTGATGGGTGTGGTGGAAATGGAGCTAATATCTCTCATCAGAGATGTTTCACCATCACCCAATCAACACATTTGCTAAAACGGCGGGGAAAAAAAATCACCCGCCCCCCCAGGGGCTCTTTTCCACAGCTTGTGAACAGCTCAGTGTGTGTCCAGGCTTTAAAATGTGCTGTTATCTCAGGGTGTGGATCCCCCCCCCCCTGCTGACCCAGGCCTCCTGGCGGGGGGTCCTGGGAGAGGGGGGACCCGAGGTTGACCCGCGAGCGGGGACGCAAACAACAGAGCGTCTCCTCCACCCCAAGTGGAGCAGCGACGGATATAAACACAGATTTATTTATAGCAGTCCGCTTACTGTTCATAACGGCAGGGGGACAGCTGCTATAAAGCTGTGGCTGTTTCAGGGTCTTTAGTTCTCCTCTGTGCTGTTTGACATTCCCATATGGTGGAAAGGTATTTACAGTTTAGTTTTTGATCAGAACAAGCACCAGGGTGCTGTATAAATACTGTTCACTGTGTCACAACTCTCAGAATCTATGCCTTAAAAGCAGCTGTCATAATCAGATTAGAGACTCATTAACAAGGCGGATGTGATCGATTTATTCTTTGTAGATTATTAAACAGAAACTGTAGACAGAAAATGCAAAACTATATTAATGTGATATTTGTTTCTCAAAGCCATTAATTCATTTTGTTAGGGCTATCATTAAAATCATTAATAGATCTCAAAATAGCAGATAATTATGTGGTTTATTAATTCATTCACTATTCACTTCAGCTCTTCTGGAATGATCAAACTGTCCCACAATACTATTCATAGAGTATAAAGTATTATTGTTATCATAGCCGTGTTCTTGTCAGTGGAATTTTTTTTCCTGAACAACAGCTGAGCAAGAAAAATGGTCCAACAGGTTCACCCTAAAATATTAGTATGCTTTGCATTCACCACTTTATCCCCAGGCCTGTATTTCAGTTTTCCTGCTGTAAATGATAATAAATCTGGAATATCTCTACAACCACAAAGGTTATTGGACTTAACCCCGGAATCAAAAATAAATCTACAACATGTGAGGAGACTACAGCAGAGTCAGAATCAATTTGTGTTGATGTTACGCAGCAAATATATAACTATAATACTGCAAAAAAGGAACCATAAAAAAATAAAAATACTTTATTTAGCGGTGTGTAGCTGAGGTTTCTGATCCAATATTATGCATAAAACTAAATGCTTGATTGATGTTATGAAGTGTTTAATAAATACTTGAGATATAAGCAAGTATGTCCAGTATTAAAAGCTTTTAATCCGCACTGCCATCTGGTTGCTTTTAAAACACAATGAAATTGTTATTCAGTTTAACTTATTTGTGTAGCCCAGGATCACAAATCACAGATTTGCCCCAACGGGCTTTACAGTTTGTACAGAATCAACACAGCATCCCTGTCCTTAGACCCTCACATCGTACAAGGTAAAACTACCTAAAAAAACCCTTTAACTGGGAATAGTTATGTATAACTAAAGCCATGGAGTCCAGGTTTTGGTGTGTGTTCCAGTCAACGTCAGCTAACAGCGTTTCTACCTGTGGCCTCGCTGACAACAGAAATCCTCCCGCCGGCGCTGCGTGATTCGACTCGTGCTGCAGCCGACCGGCGGAGAGGAAGCGCTTTGTGCTGCCGCCTCACAACGGGATTCAGGTCCCGGAGTAACCCGAGTCTTCCTGACAGGGCAGGAAGAAAGGTTCCCTTTGTGGCGAGGGAGAGGAGAGATGCCTGTCCTCGACATACATCACTCTTATCACGGCTGAAAAGACAAACTGGATAAACAGGGGAGGCATCGGGATTAGTACAAGCTGATTTGGTGATTTTCTTTATGTGAAAATCTCATTTCAAGGCAATTACCACATGTCTGCAGTCAGTATTGAATCTTCACTCATGGCCTGTTGTTGCATTGTGATGAAGAGTGGAAGCAACACTCCAGTACAGGTGCATTTATCTTAGAAAACTACTTCCTTGGGTTTAAGATGTAGTTGTCTAATAATAAATGTACATAAGTATTGAAAGTGGAAGTACAAGATGAGGCTTGTTTAAACAAACAAGAATATTGACAATTCTGAAGTTTACTCTGTTTGTGTATCACATTACACTTTTGTAAACTGCACATTGCACCATGATTTGGCTTCCAAACTGTTTGTGATGTCAAATTCTCCTGAGCCCCCTTATAAAAAAAAAAAAAAAAATCTGATTTCCAAACTCTGCGCAGTCATTCTGTACAGTGAAACATACAAACATAGAGTTGGAGGACTTTAAGCATGTGAACCGCCATAAAAATTGAGCTTTGCAAACATTGAAAGGTCTTTAGGTCATAAGAATTATTAAATAATAAAGATACTTCAAAAGGGAAATCAAAGATAGAAAATAGAATTTTCTTTTAGTAAAACAGCACACACAGCAACTGTTTGATATTTGGTGAGAATATTATTCTGCATCCGTTAACACAGCCACACTTTAGTAGGGCATTGAAATGCTGCATTCCCATTACTGCTGTGTCAGTATAAGACTGCTGTATCCTCTGGCTAAATATATATATATATATATATATATATATATATATATATATATATATATACACACAATGATATCTTTGGTCTTTATAGAGAGGATGTTGATTCCTCCACAAGTGCAAATAAATGTGCACACAGGCCTGTGCTATGGGCATTTTTTTTTTTTATCCAGTGAAATTTTTCACCTTCAAGTAGCATTTGTTTAGCAGTTTTCAGGTCAGTTTTTTTTTTTACTTTTGCTCCTTTTTTTATAGAAGCTGCAAACAGAGGTATTGAATGATTAACAGGCCCTGGCTGCAGGTGTGTTATCTGCTGGAGGACAAAGACTGCACAGTCACTTCCAGAGCGGTTACCGTAGGCTGGAGACGTCCGGTAGGGCTTTTATGTGTCATGTTGCACAGGAGGAGGGGGGGGAATGCTGAGCTGTGGTCCAGAACGTTTACTATAACCCAAAAACTGTCTGAAGAATGTTCCTGCTGCTGCGGAGTCACAGGAAGGACCACCAGCGGCTTCAGGTCAAGTGAACACACACGGGGTGTGTTACTGTCTGTGTTTGCGCTGTAGATAATCGCACCGCTCCCGTTTGTCATAACTTCCGGAACACGCCCTCCTGTTTAGACACCTTCACCCCGCCTCGGGTTGAAGTGGAGCGTGACAACAAGTGTCAATCAATCAAAGTTTAATTGTTTTAACACCTTTCACTGTGCAGCTCACAGTTCTTCGAGGACGACTAAAATGCTGACATTGAGAGGAAAAAAACGCCCCTGCAGAGAATTTCATCCTGTAGTGTCACGTTTTCGACCTCCTATCTGACTCCACCCCCGCCCGGACCAGCAGAGGGGGGCCCTATAGGGTCCACCTGGGTCCACTAGTGGCTTATTTTACCAAGACCCCAGCCACACTGAGTGGAATACTAATGCGGTCTCCTCAATGGCGTCCATTAAACAACTTGGCACGGGTCTCGTCTGGGGCCGATTGCCGCTTTCATTATGTGATTATAGGCCGACACGTCGGCGGGCGCTGGGTGTTGTGTCTGCTCGCTCTAACGTCAACAGGGACTGTTTGTTAGAAGTTTTTTCTTTTTTGTTTTTTTTTTGCGGCGGCGGCGGCGGCGGTGCTCGCACAAAAGGAGGACACTTTCGTGGCCGTTCATAAATAAACCTGCAGAGCCTGTTTTTGTGTTTGCTGCTTTGGAAATTTGACGCCTTCACAGCGCCCTGCTCCTCATACACTAGATATTCATTGAATTAAGACCAAATATCGTAACCCTGTTCAAATAAAGTCCCATTTTTTGGGAAAAAGGCATGGAATATTATATTTATGAATCATTTCAATCACAAAGGCCTCGACAGTGGATGAGTGTGGTCAAACATAGAACGTCGTGTTGTCAATTATGTGACATTAAAGTGACTTTAGGCCAATTCCTGAACATTCTAGTGTGACTTTAGTCAACTTTAAACCTGGATTAAACTGTCCTTTCATTCCATAGTGAAAACTCTAAACTGACATTACCTGGTGTTAAGTTAAACTAATGTCAGGTCCCTTTTTCATCACTTTCCTGGGGCATTTGTCCCCCCGCTTTTATAGAACGTAACTCATCTCCCAACATCCACTTCTTGAAAACAAATTTTCAGTGAAGTGATGACACATGTTTAATGGACTGAAGATGCTGGAACCGCCTTTCTTTCCTTGAATTTAGCTACATATTTTTTGATGTGCACAGCACTTCATATCAAATCATTATTTAACTAGACAAAAGGACTCTAAAACTTTATAGCCTAAATCCTTTATCGCCTATGCGTAGAAATTGATTTAAGAATCACATTTAGAGCTTCTTCTTGTTTCCTAAAGCAGTCGCCTTCATCATCAGCATCATCAAGACAAGACTCAGGACATAAACTTTTCTTAATAGGGTGACGACATGTCTCTTTTCCAGATTTAAACCTCTAAAATTAATGTTAGTTTATCTCCGATGTTTACTGCTTCCACACCTAGAGATATTTCTAGCGTGCGTTGGCCAGGGGCAACGGTCAGGCCTCTATCTGACATGCAAAACTGCGGCACAATCAAATGTGTGGTCATACTTCCAAAACTATTATGAGCGGAGGCTGTAATTTACATAAAGTGTTTTTTTTAGATAGTCTGAACATAACAGGGTTGTTTCCTTTTTAGTTCATCAGTGCGAACTTCACAGTGTCAATAATCTCAGGATGTGCAGGAGATATATTTTGTTCGTCTGGTGTGTTTACACAGGACTAGAAAACTAGGCCTCGTGCCTTATTTCCTAATTGCTGTGTGATCTCTGCCAGGCCGCCTCGCCTGTCCCAGCTGGCGCACACAGCATGTTTTCATTTGTTGACTTTTTGAAGGCCCGTTTACATTACGAGCCCCCCACCCACCCCCCAATCCAGTGGTCAGCCCTGGTCCTGCCCTGGCAGGAGATTTTCTCTGGTTTGCTTTCCTCCCAGCTGCTGACTCATTTCCCACATTGGTATTCTGTTTGTGGGGAGGTGAGAGGGGAGGGAAGCAGGGAAGGGAAAGATGGAAAGGGCTTCGTTTTGGGGCGTGTTCTTCTCCTGTACATATGTGCATGTGAGCACACGCAGAGAAAACAGACGGCTGCATTTCAGCCAGTGGAGACGGACGAACGGCCCACACATGCTGCTGGGAGTCAGAGTTCAGGAGTAAAGAGGAAACGTGGAGATGGAGAAATGCTCTCCTGACCCACATCACACCACGAGTGGCCACGTGGTGATGGGCATCAGGAGGACAGCAGGGCTGCAGCTAGTGACCATTCTAAATGAAGACAAGTCACATCTAAACACAAATAAATCATTTTGAATATTAAAGAAATGTTAAATAAATGCCTATTAGAGAAGCTAGGGCCAGATTATTATGCTAGTATGGTATTTTTTTAATGTCTCCTTCAGAAATTATTCTCTGAAAATGCACTGTTTATTGTCCCACCTCCCATTATTGAAATGGGATTTTTGCCCCTTATACAGGTTTTGGACCGGGATACCCGATACCGATATTAAGCATCCCTTTTTGGTTTATTGTTACTAGGGTTGCAATGAGGAGTAAAATAGAACGTTAAAGAATAAAGTGACTTTAGGACAATTACTTTCCTGGGGTGTTTTTTCTAACTCCTCTCCCAATATCCAGTTTTGACAATTTCTTGAAAACAAATGTTAAATTTTCAATGATTTTTTTGAACATTTTAGAGTGACTTTAGTCAATTTAATCCTGGATTAAACTCAGTTTATCCCAAGTAAAAACTTTGAACTTGCATTTCGTGGGGTTAAATTTAACCAATGTCAGGTTCCTTTTTCATCACTTTCCTAGGTCATTTTTTTCCTGTTTTACACAAATAATTTTGAAAATTAAAGAAATATTAAAAACATGTGCAACACAAGTGCCTGTCAGGGAAGAAGATAGGGTCAGGTTATTATGCTGGTATAGTATTTTTTCTTCATGTCCTCTTTAGAAATTATCCCCTGAAATTGCATTGTCCCACTACCAGTATCGGACTAATACCCAATACTGATATCAACCACCCCTGGTTAGTTTATTGTTACTAGGGCTGCAAAAAGGAGTCAAAATTAAATTCACAGAAAGTTTCAATGGGAAGTTAGGGAGGGGGAATTTTTGGAAATAATAATTTCAATAGTCCTGGGCTTTGGTCTGAAGTGTGGCCTCCAGGGATCTATCCTGATGGATGGATATGACCGTAGACTTAAATATAGCTGGAGATAATATATTGTTACGCAATCTTGGCTCAAACAACCAGATTTAAAGGGGTAGTTCAACAGTTTTAAGCCAGCTACAAGTACAGCATCACTCCGCCCAGCGGCTTCCTGCAGAAAGTAGTCCTGAGTGTCTGCTTCACGTGTCGTAATGTTGGTTATTATCTCGTAGCGTGGTGAACCTGCAGGTCACAACTCGTCCAGGACGGTGTCTGGGAGTCGCTGGGTTGTGTATTTGCTGAGTTTGATGAGAGGAAACAAACAAAAATAGTATTAGTGTACTAGCTGCTGATCTGGAAATCGCTTGTATTGACAAAAAAAGTGTAGTTCCCTGTTATGGGCCATTTTTAGGTTTATTCATGTTTGTTCCCATATATTCCCACTAATCATCATGGAAACTAACCCAACCCTAATTGTTACTAAATAAGCCAGAAAAATAATCTGATTTTAGAGGCTTAAACTAGTAAATTTGGGCATTTTCTAATTAATTAATCTACTATCCAAAGAGTTTGTGATAAATGTAATAGTTGGCAACACATTAATTAATCCTGCAGTGTTTTCATTCTCATAACATGTCCTGAAATGTTCATTAACATGCGCCTTCACTTACAAATGAACAGCAATAGGGGGAGGAAAAAAAAGAGAGATTGATTTCTGTCTCTCACATATAACACAGAGGTGGGCTGATTGTGTTTCAGCAGAGAACAGAACATTGTTTGAAAAAGGGCCCGTGAGTCCATGGCAACGGGGGGGGGTCAGACCCGTGAGTCGGGGTGGGGGGGCGTGGGAGAACTGGGAGAACTGGGAACCTACATTTACAATCCCTGATTGCTGTTGAGTCTCTAGTTTCTGTGAATCCGTCTTTTAACCTCTAGAATTAGAAGTCGAGGAGCTTTGTCCGTCCTGTTAATAGAATCAGACATGCAGTTTTTTAAGAAGCAAGCAGGGCAAAACTATTCTGGCTATTTGAAAAACCAGTTTTAATCTTCACTGCTTGAGGAAGCCGTGGCCTCACCTTTGTGTGATGAAGATAACGCCTAAAATACAATATAAGGTTCTAGGGAGGGAACGAAGCTTTTATAGAGTTCATAAGTAATCTTGCTCAAGTGAAAAAGGAGGAGGAGGATTCTATTAAGTTGATGAATGGCAGAGGCCCCAGGAATTCACCACAGAGATTCAATATATACACAATTATCAACCTTAAAATCTTTAATTTGGTTTTGGAGGCTGCAGGAGAACGGGTCTAGTTAACATGACATTATTGCATTTTTCATAAATGTGTGTGAATATCAGCAGGGATGTTGTTAAACTGAAACGGTTTATTTATTCACTTTTGCTAATTGAACAAACCCCCATGTAGAGTTTAATGAGTCATTCTGGAAACATACCCTCACACTGAGGAGGCGGAGAAGCTTGTTCGTGGCCAATCTAGACCTCGGATTCTGTTGCCCGGAGTGGAAATATTATTGAAATATTATATTTCAATAAATGTGATTACGTCTAGGGCTGTTGGTACCCAGAGGTTTGACAGTCAAATCAGTCAGAAGTTGCTGTTGTGTGTTGTTTTCCTGCCTTAACCATTAGATCTCCAGGACAAACCCAAATATAGATATAGACCTGGCTAGTCTGATATGTAGATCACATTATCCTATTCACATTTATTGTAAGTCTTTATCATCTTTAAATTATGTAGAATATAAGTCAGTGTATTGCGATACTAATATCCAAGTACTGAACACTGAAAATTATAAACACACACACCTGTATTACACAAGTAATAAAGTATTTAATAATAGCACCTGTATGCACAGGTAATTTTAAATTGCACATTTAAGCACATTTAGCACCTTTTGCAGGTTGCACATGCTATGCACATGTATATCTACACTTGAGCCATAAATGATTCATACCCCTATCAAATACAAGGGATTTCTTGATTTTTTTTCACTTAAAAATGAGTATTTCACCTCAGTTTTTACTGAAATAGGACACAAAGAAAGTCTTCAACTATAATGTGTATATATATATATAAAGACAGATTTCCCAGCATGCCCTGCAGGAGCTTTCTATATCGTACTCATTTGTTGATGTGATTTTTGGTTTTTCACTCCGTTTATTTACACATTCTAATGAAACACAAATCAATTATGGCTTCAGACTTTCTTTTGTGTCCTATTTAAGTAAAAACTGAAGTGAAATACTAATTTGTAAGTGAAAAAATAAAGAAATCACTTGTATTTGACAGAGGTAGGAATCATTTTGGACTTAGGGTATGTGGTCATTGCTTTTTTTTACCATAAATTTGACCTTGGCTTTGAAACTATAACTTCTTAAAACTATAAAATCTTGTGTATGTGATGACGCTGTCTGTGTCTCAGATTGCATGTGCAGCTTTTATGCCTGAGAGACACTGAGCTGGATGGTTTATTAACTTCTCGACATCCGTAAACGCACCTGAAGCGTAGTAGTGAAAACAAAGCTTCCAACTATTCAGCCCTAATTACCTTATTCTCACTTATTTAGTATTTATATTGATTTTTTTTATCATGATAAACACCTTTTGGATTGATGCCCCGCTACATAAGCGGAACACAACTTAACAATATTTACCCCTTAAAGGTGCGAGCAGAATACACCATGTCTGTGTGTGTTGGGTTAAAACCAGTTTATTAGGTTACGTGCTGAACTGGCTGATGGGTAGTTGGACTGTAAAGATTCACCACACACGATAAACAACATCTGACTGATTACAGCTTGTACTTTGGGTACAGAGGATATGAAAGGACGGCGGTTAAGACACGGGCCACGTTACCGCAGACACGGCTGGATTCTACTTTAAAACTTATTTCATTTGTATGTATGTATGGAGTAATGAGTCTAACCTCCTCTGTCCAGGATGATGCCCAAAATTATGAGTTGCTTATGAAGTTGCACCTCAGGCTTAAAACTCTCCTGAATCATTTAATACATGTTTATAATATTAATATTAGCCCAGGAGATTAAGTCTTTCCAGAGAAAAATCCAGCGAAACTGGAAAAATATCTTAATTTACTCAAATTCTTTTATTAAACCAGTATGACTACCGTATAACTTTTTTTTAAGATTACAGTACTGTAGTTAAATGACTCGTGGGTGCTTCTACTACATAACTGTACACTTTACCAGAGAAAGTTTAAAGGTCATGTCATACCTTTTATTTTTCGGCTGCATCAGAACCGTAGTGATTGATAATGAATTATTATTACCAGAGAGGGTGTTTTTTTAATGTCATTTTAGCATGACAATAATGCTTTAGTGTTCATGTCTACTTCCTTGATTTTTAAAATTTTTTATATATATATATATATATGTGTTTTTCAGTATTTTATATGAACCGGAGGTTAGTTATTCATCAAACAATACACCTGCATCCAGCGTTTAATTGAAATTCACCTCTTTTTTGGTATTTTAGGTTCTTCTCCTTTTTTATTATATAAATCATGTGGCTTTGCTTCATTCCTTCTATTAGGTTTTCCTACTTTTTCTGGTTAATTTTTAACTCTTTCACATTTTTTCTCCAATTATTCAATAAGATTAAACATCCTTCCACCACCTAAATTAGGACTAATGATGACTAAACAGGGGTTTTACATGACATTAGCTCCCGATAGTCGCCTCTAACGTGTTAATCTACTTGACTAGATGCTCTGTATTCACACACTTGCCTTAGAATGAATGAACTCAGTCTTTATCATCATGTAAATATCCCCTAGGATGGAATATGAAGGCTGAGGAATGTCGGAGTCACGTCAGGTCTGAGGATCCGTTTGATTCACTCAGACTTTTATGATGAGTGATCCTGCAGACGCGCTGAGAGCTGTCAGACTCTGGACGTCCCAGTATAAGAGAATTCACTCGACTTTACGGTCATCCTAAGGGTCCTGTTTAATAGAAAAGTAATAAAAGTCTTAAAATGTCTTTTTATCATAAGGATATAAATGCTTCAGCTGCCTTCAAAACTCTTCATTCCCCAGAGAAATGCACACAGCCCCTACTTATAAACTGTAAAGATCTGTGAGGGCTTCTGTGAAGTTGTGATGTCACCGCCCCCCCATAATTAAAGTCATTCAAATGAACCAATCGGAGAAGAGGCTTGTTATTCCTAACGAGACGCACAAAACGAGCTAGAACTGAGAAATAAACTTGAGACATGTGAAAACAATGTGAGTTTTAATGCTTTAAACTTTTGAAATATATCTTTATACTGACAGCACAACTCAAATAAAACCCAGGAGAAATCTATAAGCTCCTAATCTAAATCTAAACACTCCTGACAGCTTTTCCCAAGGTGTCAGGAGGTTAAAACAGAATGAACTGCATAGAGTTAGTGTACTAACGGAGCCACAACACATCATCTGCATTGAATTTTATGCAGATTTATTCAGTTTTTTTTTCCAAGTGGATTCTGGAAACTCTTTCAGCTCAGAAGTATCTGGTGTTCAAGGTAAATAGCACAGGGTATTGTTTTATGAAATTACCCACTGAGGGTTTTAAAGGACATGATTTTTTTTATTTCATTTTAATTTGTCCCTTTTTTTTTAATAAACTGCACTGATGAAAACACTTGTCGCTTCTGAACACTGATCTATTCTACATCCAAGAGCCTCGCTCTCCCCAGCTGTGCCCTACTTTCTACGCTGCTCATGTTCTGGCTTTCTGTGTGTGTGTGTGTGTGTGTGTGTGTGTGTGTGTGTGTGTGTGTGTGTGTGTGTGTGTGTGTGTGTGTGTGTGTGTGTGTGTGTGTGTGTGTGTGTGTGTGTGTGTGTGTGTGTGTGTGTGTGTGTGTGTGTGTGTGTGTGTGTGTGTGTCTGTGTGTTTGCCTGTGCTTTGTAATTCCACCCAGAAAACAGCCGCAGGGACTCATCCCGAGCGCTTGCAAGGCCTGCCTGCAAAGTCCACAGCTTCTTAAAAACCTCTGATCAGAGTCCCTGTCTTGGGAGGTGCTGCTGTACACCAGTTGATTCACATGCAAAATGCTCATGTGATTCGTAAATCATCATTTTAAGCTGCAAAAATATATTCGAGAGTTGAGAACGATGAGTGAGGCGACAGATTCTGTATCTTTATTACTGCAATGGTTCTCCCCCCGTGAGGCTTCGTCAAGGGGGGGCGTGTTAGACCTTGGGAAACATGCTTTTTTATTTCATTTTATTTAATTTTTTTTACGGTCCTAGAAAAAAATGAAAAGTGAAAAGTGAAATTGCACCTCCACTACATTAGGGGGCGGTGGCGCTCTCATTGGCGCAGAGTGTGCAGGGAGCATACAGCACAGAGTATGAGTATGAAGTGTAGACACCAAGTGACACCATGAAAACATATTTAACAGGGATGAGAAGACAGGCTGATGCACTTTAAGTCTTTTCTGCTACAGTTAATAAAGCTTTTCTTGGTAAGTTACTCTCTTATACGTTAATAAGGATACAGTGTTATGCAGAGGTACAATTTTATAGAAAAATATACTATTTATAGTCGCACAGGAGGCGCAAGATGTTTTCTTCTTCCATGGGGGGGGGGACAGAAAATAATTGAGAAGCACTGAGTTATGGTGAACATAAGAACAATGGCCCCAGTTTGAGGAGTATGAGTACAGCATCTGTTTAAATGTGTTTGAGGAATGCACTGAATCTTTCATTTCTCCACTGTGAAGGATGAGGTAGGATTCTCCCGGATTAAGAATGAGTCCTTACTTCAGCCTGCCCAGATAAACAAATGTTTAATATATCTAAAAAGTAAGAATAATACGTCTGTGTGCAGATCCCAGAGTTAACTCTGAGCATAAATCTGTCAGAAGCCTTTATCATCGTATTGAATAGATGCTAAAAACACTCGAACCCTCTGACACACACAGGTCTTCAGCACCTTCTCCAACGAGGAATATGACCGACGCAACGACGACGTGGATCCCGTGGCGGCGTCCGCGGAGTACGAGCTGGAGAAGAGGGTGGAGAAGATGGACGTGTTCCCCGTGGAGATAGAGAAGGGTGAGTCCAAAAAACCCTGAGAGGGAAATCTGCTGAGTCAGGAGCAAGCGGTTATGGATTCACTCAGGTGTTTTTACTTAAATACAATTTCGAGGTACTTGTGATGCTGCTTCAGAGTTCACTTCACTACATTTATTCATTTGGCTTTAGTTACTTCCAGATGCAGATTTAGGAGACGCTTTAAAAATCTAGCACATAGTTAAAGTTAAAACCAAACGTTTTAACCTTTTAGTCTTAAAACAGCAGTGTAGTCGGATCACGTTTCACATGTCTGAGTCGTGTACAGCTCCAACAAATAGATTTTTCCCTCTAAACTCATTTTAATAAATGTAAAGATTTCACCAAAAATCAATGATTAAGAGTGGAAAAGTCAGAAATAAAGTGAAAGCAGATTTGCAAATCAGAACTTTGTCCTTTTTTCTTTTTCACTCCCCTGTTAATTATCTCATAACCCCTCATATTTATCAGCTGACCTGTTGGAGGGGCCTGACCCCTAGGTTGGGAACCACTGGGCTAAACCTCTAAATCAAACTAATACCAATTATTAGGAATATCAGTCGCAGGGAGAAGGGGAGAACTTTTACGTTAGTATTTAAGTACGATTTTCTGCTAATATTTATGAATTTTTACTTACTAGGTGTGATTTTTTACTCATGTAAATGATTTAAATAGTTCTTCCACCACTGTAATAAAGCGGTGAGGAACGTTTCATGAGCAGGAAAATCCTCATATTTCAGCAAGCCACACAAACTCTGCTGCCCTGCAAAGGCAAACAGTAGTGGCTTCAGTTTGTGTGTTTGACTTCGAGTTGAGGCTTTTAACCAATAATATTTATGCAGACATGTGCTATCACATGATCTTCAAACATAAAAAGCTGTTCATCAGGTTCCAAAACTCCCACAATGTCTGGAATGCCTGAATGTCCAGGACAAAAAAAAAACTTAAAAACAACTGTGTGGAAAGTATATTTGTATACAACTCTCTTGTTGAATTTTAAGTAATTGCTGTGCATTTAGGAGACAATGGACTTGGAATCAGTATCATAGGAATGGGAGTTGGAGCTGACCAGGGTCTGGAGAAGCTGGGAATTTTTGTGAAAACCATAACGGAGCATGGAGCAGCAGAGAGAGACGGCCGGTGAGTTCCCTACACTCCGCTCCCTTCTGTAGAGTCCCGCTCTTTAATACGACTTATTATGCGCTTCCTTTTTGCTTTTTTTCTACTTTGGCCCCAGCTAATGTCAGCTCTGTCTTTCTTTATATTGTCTTTATCTGCTGCAGGAACATCCACCAGGTTTTTAAACCCTCATGTCCACCTCTGGCTTTTGTTTTCTGATTTGTTGATCATTTTGGCCTTTGACATCAGGGTCAGTGTTTGGTAGGATGAGAAAGTTCTAAAAAGCCTTCATCATATCTATAAAAATGTGCATTTTGTGTTCATGTTGCATTTTATTTTATTTAAAAGTCCATTTGTATAATAAAAATCATTGTGTGATTTGTTTTTTTTTTTTTTTTTTTTTTTTTTTTGACACGCAATGCCATTTAAAAAGAAAAAAAGAAAAAAAAAAGATAAATTTTAAATATTTAATGGACCTAGAATGTCAAACTAGTTGGCGTGTTTTTAATTTTAACTTATTACCAGATTTAATTATCTGGTAATACGTTTTTAGGGTTACACCACATGACACTTTCAGCATTTGTCCCATGATTTTTTTTTTGCAAAAACTCATTTTCACTTTTACATGGGGACTTCTGGAAAAAATGGTCACACAATAAAAAATCCAACTGTTTTTTTCATAAATGCATGGTTTTATACTGTAATGTTAAAAAATGTTGTTATAATGGAAGTCAATGGAAGGCGTTCGTTGTCTTTAACCACCACTAAAGTCACATTATTATATGGAAAATAATACAATTTGTGTTCTTTGTTAAAAGTAAGGATATAATTCAAATAAACTATAATTTATTAGGTTGAAATCCTGAAAATGATTAACTGTTTGGTAACTTTAAGCAGGAAAATATAAGATGTTTAAGAGATTTCTGGAAAAAGAAGCAGAAAAAATATTGATGTGTGGTATTGATGTTAAAGGAATCTGTGCGTGAACATTTTTGACACCAAGGTATTAAAAGGGTTCAAAATGTAAGGAGGGTGTGAGGGTTAATGGTGATTTTTTTGCAAAGCCAGTGTAGTAGTGACATGGAATTAGTTATAGAGCTGTAAATGAGCATAATAGGTCGCCTACAGTGTTTTGTGTACAGCAGGAAACATGGCATCAGTGCCCTGCAGCACGGCAGTTCTTGATGTCACACCATAGGAATTCCTCAAATCGGTTCTATTTATAACCTCACAAGGAAGTTTCAATAAATACCCTCACTACTTCTGTTTCCCAGGCAACTTTGGGTCTGTTTTACTGCGGGCTGAAGCCGGGGCTACTGTAGGTTATTTGTGAATCTTTACGATCGTCTTAAAGGTGGTTGCAACTGTTCTGACCGCGTCTTATTCACCGTTTGTCTGCAGCATTCAGGTGAATGACCAGATCGTGGAGGTGGACGGTGTCAGCCTGGTGGGGGTCACGCAGCTGTTTGCAGCCACGGTCCTGAAGAACACCAAAGGCACAGTGAGGTCAGCACGAAGGCCGACTCCTCCGGCTCCCAGAAATAAAATATCCTGATCCAATCTCGTCGGGTCACGAGAGTCGAGCCGCCGTTATCTCGCAGTCATTAGAAGCCGCTGGTAAACAGTTTATTTCCTGAGAGTCCACAGGCCGTGAATAAACAGGGTTTATTATTCAGAGCACACAAGGAAACACAAACACACACAATCAGGGATAAGGTTAAAATCCAAAACTTAACATTTCAATGGAAGTCAATGGTAGGCATCTAAAAGGGAGAATCATACCATACTAATACGATCAAATCAGTTTTGTTGTTAATTTTTGATATATCCATGGTTCTAACCACCATCAAAGTTTCCATTTATCATATGTAAAAATAAAAAAATGAAATAATTTAAATGAACTGGCTTTTAAAGGCTTAAAATCCTTAAAAACTGATTAAATGTTGGGTAGTTCTGAATTGGTAAAGAGATCTATGGGGGGAAAGCAGAAGAAAGTATTGATGTATGATGTGTTGTTGTTGTGTTGGAACATTTTTACAGCTTTTATCTCACAGTCATTAGAAGCCGCTGGTAAACAGTTTATTTCCTGAGAGTCCATAGGCCGTGAATGAGCCGTGTTTATTACTTGAAGCAAACAAGGAAACAACCATCGGGGATCAGGCCCAATTCTAAAAATTAACATTTCAATAGAGGTCAATGGTTGGTGTCTAAAGGGGGAAACTGGAACTACATGGCTCTAATCACTATCCTCCTTATTATGGTAAATAACCTACTTTTTTTTTTTTAGCTAAAAAACTATAGGATATTTTTGGGGTAATAAAAGAACTTGTGTATATGTGATGATTGGATGAAGCAGGCTTCATCAAAGGGTGTTTTTTTTTTTGCCACCGTTATCTCACAGTCAGTAGAAACCACTGGCAAGCATTTTATTTCCTGAGAGTCAATAGGCCGTGAATAAGCAATCATAAATGTTTATTATTTCTAGCAAACAAGGAAACACAAATACACAATCAGGGATCAGGAACGAGCCCAAAAATTTACATTTTAATGGAGGTCAATGGTTGGTGTCTAAAGGGAGAATCTGAAACTACATAAAAATACTAAAGCAATCAAATCAGCTTTGTTGTTAATCTTTGACATATCCCTGGCTCTAATCACTATCCTCCTTATATGGTAAATAACTTAATGTTTGTGTTTCAAGTCAAAAGGCCGTGAATAAGCAATAATAAGTGTTTATTATTTCAAGCAAACAGGGAAACAAACACACATTCTTGGTTCAGGCCCGAGTCCAAACTTTAACATTTCTCCATAGCATTTGTGCGACAGATGACCAAAGCCTCAGTGTCTCATTTCCAACGTATAAATATACTATTGTGCGGCACGCCGCTGTGTTCCACTAAACAGGTTCCTGATTGGTCGGGAGAAGCCGGGCACCCAGAGCGAGGTGGCCCGCCTCATCAGCGAGACGCTGGAGCAGGAGAAGAACCAGCAGCGGCAGCGGCAGCACCTGGACGACCCCTACGAGCACTCCACGGAGGAGGTGAGTCACCGACCGGGTCCAGGTCCTACAGCCCCGTCCGCCACGCCCCCTCCCGTCTCCACGGTAACCGGCGCCCGGCTGTGCGTCACCGTGCTGAAAAACCGACGCCTGTCTGCGAGAGTTGTGAAATGTTTGTTTTCTGGAGTTCAAGTCGCCACAGGTGGTTAAATCAGACGAATCTGACAGGGATCAGAGTCAGAGCTGCAGCTAATCAGTGAATTCCTGATTAGTCAGTTGATCTGAGTCAAATCTGGTCTTGTCTTAAGGAAGAAAAAAAACAGCTTCTTAAAAATATTTTGGAATAAAGTCAAGAAAAACAAGTTAAAATAATAAAGGTGATTGACTAATTGTACCAAAAAAAAACATATTTTCAACCGTTAAGATTTCAATTGTTGCAGCCAATAATGAGCATCTCCTCTGATTGGCTGTATAGTTATGACATCACAACTTCACAAAAAACTGAAATATTAACAGGTGGTAAAATCTTTTTTTTCCTTGTTTGGATCAATTTGTCCTTGTTTTAAGAAAATAAGACGTTTTCTTAAAAAAATAAAGACTAAACTAACAAATTCAAGAAAAATGTTGAAATAAGCTAAATTGCACCAAAAATAAACATGTTCACCTGATAAACTTCAGATTTTACATTCTTTTATACAGGATAATATGACAGGACTCACGTTCTCACCCTTACAAATTTTCCTTTATAGATTCTGATTTGTATCATAAGAAGCAAATGATAAGAAGAAAAATAACTAAAGCATCAGTACAATATACAAATAGATAAAAATTGTAGAATTTTTATGTGTATTTTGGTCCTGCAAGCCCCTTTTAACCTTCACATTTTCCCTGAGATCACATCTAAAATCATATATGAAGATAATGTGGTGCATACATGTTGAATTCTTAATGAGATTAAAAATTGTTGATGGTTATTAGTGAGAATTTAGCTCTTGTTAATGTATTTGACGGCTCAAATTGACAAAAAATATGATAAAAAGTCAAATATTAGATCAAATAAGTCAAAAATATCAGAAAAAAAGCCATAATTATGAGAGAAAAGTCACAGAAATTAAATAAAAAGTCACAAATATCCTGACGTCTATTGAATATTGATCACAACGTTCCCTCCGGATCGAGGGGAACTCTTTTGTTTGCCGTCGACACCGCACGCGGCCGTGGGGCGTGTTACCGGGAATGCCGGGCGTGTGTGGCGTTCGGAATACGTGACGCCATGTGTTGATATCGCGTTCCAGGAGGAGCGGTATGAGGAGGAGGACGCAGGAGACGAGAGGATCCTGGGCTCCAACTTCTCTCCGGGTCGGAGCGTGGAGGTGTTGGAGCTCCCTGAGTCAGAGACGCTGTTCATGCCCAGCAACATGGACAGTTCCCAGCTGGCCTTCAAGTTCAAGGAGGTAACGCCGTGATTTAACATCTGCTAAACTCAAGGATTCTCTTTAGTCCACAGACTCAGACTTTGTAGACTTCAGCACCTCCTTTTCCTGATGCACCATTTTACTTGGAAAACTGCAAGTGTATAAATGAATTATAGAGATGCCTGTTTTCTATTTGTTAGTGTGAATGTAACCTGGACGTCTTTAACTCTTATCATCACGTTTCCTCTGTGTTTTCCATCAAGAATCACGTTAATCTTCGCTTCTTTTATTAACTGTAGAAATGTTTGTCTTACACTCTCCTGCGCCGCCATTTTTTTAAAAACTACAACTTGACGTCACTTCCTGGTCAATCTTGATTTATTTGCAAAACCCTTTTCTGTAGCAAAAAGACAATTTTTTCTATATCAATAAGCTGACAAATCCACCTCCTTAATGTGTAAAAAAAGATGTCAGACCCTTTTTGAGATAATGCTCTTTCCATCCAAGTATTTTTTTGCAATTTTCATAAATGCAAAATAAGAAAAGGTGAATGTAAATGAACCTTCTGTAGCTGTAACATTACAGTGAGTTCAGTTAAATGTCAAAAGCTTTACTTACACGGGATATTTTTGGTTCTAAATCTAAGTGATATCATCCAGAAGCATAATTATCCAAGTTCTTACATGAGGTAGAATGTATTAATCACATGCTCTAAAGAGAGAATCCAGCCCTCATGAAAACATGGACCAGTGCCCAAACACTTGGCAGCTATTTTTTTTTCCATTAATACGTTTTCTTTAAGCTCCAGTTTTATCAGAACATAATCCTACTGCTCCTCTCCATATTACACGGGAAACAGCAAACTTGGAATGTGTGTCGTAGCTGCCAGGCGTCAAACACCAGGCCAGGAAGTAATTGAGCGTTGATTTATTCCTACATTTTTTTTTCCATTTTCTTTCTTTCCCTAAAGTCATCCTTGTACTACCCCCACACACACTCATAGTGGGACCCCCATTCAAAGATTTTCAGAGATTTATGCGATAACTCATTGGATATAAAAATGTTTTTCTCTGTTCCCATAGCTGCAGCTCAAACACAGCATTGCCTCAGCTGAGATTCATCAACTAAAGGAAAAGGTATGATGAGAATGACATGAACACATAACACAGAAGAGCTCAGATTTTTACTATATTAATATTGATTTGGTCAAAAGCTAAATCTTAATAAAGTAAAATGGATAAATACACATAAATCTGCACCGTTAGTCGCTGTAACATATCTGATTTTGGGGTTTTGTCAGTAGAATTCTTTCTTTATACTTCTAAATAATAATTATTCAAACATTATCAAATAACCAGTTCTTTATGAATGATTACCTTAGACCATAAATGATGCACCAACTGTCTCAGTGCAGCCGCTAAACAAATATTTGTGTTTCTGCATAGCTGCGCACGTCTGAGGAGGACCGGTCGCTGTGGGAGGCCAGGGAGTCGGCGCTGGAGCAGAAGATCGAGGACGGCAACAACAAGATCCTGAAGCTGGAGAGCTACTGGCTGGAGGCTCAGTCTCTGTGCAAGAACGCCAACGAGCAGCTGTCCGAGACCCAGGCCCAGTACGAGACCCTGGACAAGAAGTACAACAAGGCCAAGAAACTGCTGAAGGACTACCAGCAGAAGTGAGTGTGGTCGCGAGGAGGGTTGCTTAAGAAATGACATTTCGTCGTCTCAAATCTTAGCTCAGATCAATGCACTTACACTCTGCTGCAGCATCTTCTTGCAGAGCTGCATGTTTTCTCTTCCAGGTCACAAATAATTAAAAAAGGTTCTTGACTGTCACATGGTACAAGTAAAAGCAGGCTTTATGGGATTTTTCTGGAATTCCTCTGGAAACAAAAATGATTTTAAAGATCAAGCACAAAAAATATCGAAATTTCCAAAGTTACACACAGCCTCTTCAATAATTTGTAGTAGGAACTGTCACATGGTACAATTTAAGCATGATGTATAGAAATAGTATTATGAAAGTATATATGCATTTTGCTCATTCAAGCTCTAGCACTAAAAGATTCTTAAAGTTAGACAGTTTCTTTGACACAAATTGGGAATCCTCTTTTTTTTGTCACATGGTACAAGGAGCCACACCTGAACCAACACAGGTTAAATCAATCAATACGTGTCTATCACATGTGAAATGTAAACCTGTCGCCTTTAACCACTGGAATACATCGGTGTTAGTTAACGTATTAAAATGTCTGTACATTTCTGAGGCAGAATTCACCATCTGTCCTTCAGAATGATTCTTTCTGTCCCCAAAAAGTAAATTTTCTTGTTAAATATTTCTTCTACACTACTCTACCTGATAGATATAATATAAGTCAATGCTGAGGCCGACATATTTTCCTCTTGGATGTTCAGTTTCATAGCAACCCAAGCTGAGAAAACGCTGTGTGTTATCAGCGTGTTGCACTCTCAGCTGGGAAAATACACTCTGGTTGACACATGAGTATTCAAAGAACTCTTAATTCACAGTTGAGACCATGAGACGGGTCTGACCCGGGTCCGAGGAAACGGGGATAAATTCCTCCGTTGACCCACGGGCGGAGACTCAAACCTCTTTCCAGCGTTTTCCATTCACATTCTGCGAGTGATTTTTTTTTTTGTTCTACATTTTAGTGATAATCGCGCTAAAAATAATGTTTTTCATGGCGTTTGCTCCGCAGAGAGATCGACTTTGTGAAGAAGGAGGAGGAGCTGAGGAAAAGTCTAGAAGAGAAGGAGAAGTTGTACAAGGAGCAGCTGGAGAGTTTGCAGAGCAAGGTAAGACTCGGTCTGAGAGATTCATAAAAACAAAACAAAAACACAGCAGACCTGGCGACTCTGAGGCAATCACCGCCGTGGTTCTATCAATAGATAACGTCGCTGGAGTCCAGGAGGGGTTCAGGTGTGGAGACCCAGACCGGGTGGGACCCGGCAGCAGACGACAGGCCCAGCGACCCGGCCCCCAACGCTCAGTCCGTGGACTCGCTGCTCGGTAAAAACCTCCAGCAGAAAAACCTCCAGCACAACCACCACGTCGCACCTCAGCTGTAAAACATTCACAAACACGCCGTGAACTCCAGTGAACCCCGGTCAATGGGCAGAGCCGATAAGTGATTTTATTTGGAATGTTGGTATCACAGGGGGAAAAAATCCATGGTGTTTTCCATCATATGAAACATTACAGACCGAAACGAAGATTGTACATTGATTGATAAATCTGTAAAATTTTAAATGGTCTCAAAATTCTTTTAGCAGGAAAAAGGAAGTAGCATCACAAGGGGCGACTGTAAAGACGCACGGCCTTGTGTAGTCAGCTTTTTTTATAAGGGACTTTCACACGTGGAACATTAACTTAAATAATAAAAATAACACACACAACACTTTGCTGACGCATAAATATATAACATCCCTTTAAGTAGTAGTTAACATACTGTCATCTGACATACTGTATTCTGTATTCTTTTTCTGTAAATCAGACACTGTGAAAAAGTCATGTGGCACCAGTTAAATTAACTAATTTCAACAAAGAATAAAAAAAACATATTTATTCTAGCTGGATTAAATATTTAAAATTTACCCTAAAACATTCCCACATTCTGTGTGATTTTTTTTGTTTAAAAAAATGGTACAAATGACAAGAAACTAACATGAAAACACAAATTTACATTTTGAGAGACCCAATATATGCTGCTGAAACTGCGTTTTAAGTTCTACACTTTATCTTTCCAAACACGATTTGTCACCGACCCAAATATCCTGTGTAAAAAAGCAGTTTTTAATTCTTCAAACAATATATATTTTCTTACTGGTGCTTAACTTAAAAAAAATAATTCAGATGATAAAGGTAAAATCAAAGATGTTTGCAATTTTTTTTGTTCTTTTTGTGAGTCAAATAATGGTTGGCAAAATGAGAAAGTCAAAAACTATTTAAAATATAGTTTTAAAAGCATCAAAATGTGTGATTTGTGTTCATGTTAGTTTCTTGTCATTTGAAAGTCAATTTTTATATATTTTATCCTATCAACAAATTACCAGTTTGAGTGGCAAATGTCAAAAATATATATTATTGAGAATATAAAAATATACCCAGAATATAAAACTAGTCGATAGCATCTTCAGTTTTATAATTTTTTAAAACCTTGTTTCTTTTCGCTATAAATCTGTTTTCTGTTTCTAAACCACAATAAATCAAATAAAACGTGTTGTTGTGTCGAGCAGAGCAGGACTGGAGCAAGCTGATCCCTGAGACGGAGCGTCTGGACACCAGCGCCCACAGAGCTAAAGGCCTGCTGGCCCAGAAGGCCCGGCGCCAGCCCCCGTCCAGAACCCGCCTGAAGGAGAACCTGGTCCTGGCCTCCAGACTCTCACAGGTCAGTGTTTGCGTCAGAATCCAGCGGCCCGGCCTCCCGCCGTATGAACGCGCTCCAATGACAACCCGCGGCGTTCCCGCAGGAAACCGAGGAGGACGAGGACCAGGAGGAGCAGGAGTCGCCCAGGAGGACGTCCATCCAGGAGAGCCTGTCCCTCCCCGTGGCCGTCTGTTACCCCGGCAACGGGCAGAGGGACGACGAGAGCCGGGACGGGTCCAGGACCAGGCCGGAGCTGTCCAGCAGCCAGTCGCTGTCCATGGGGGACAGCATGGAGAGCAGCGGGAGCCCCTCCCTGTCCTCCCCCAAAGACCCCGCGTCCCCGCCAGGGTCCAACGCCAAGAAGAAGGAGTCCAAAGGCAAGAACAAGGAGTCTAAAGGTAGAAACAACACAAACACAGCAACTAGACTTTAAGTTTAATTCATATTTTTTGTCAGAATACCAATGAAGGAGAAAAATAATACGGAAGATGAGGTTCACAAGTTCAGTCAATGCTTCCTCCTGTAAACAATAGGCATAAAGCAAATTACACCACTGTCTAAACGTTTGGGGACACCCACAAAATGTAGTGTTTTACATAAAAAGGCTTACTTTTATTTAGCAAGATATATAGAAAATATAGTCAAGACATTGACGAGGTTAGAAATAATGATTTTTATTTGAAGTAATAACTCCATCTAAGCAGCTAAACTGTTTTCTTATGTGCTAACATCATTACAACAAGGGTTTTCTAATTATCATAACCTTTAATGCAATTATCAAACACAATGTACCATTAGAACACTGGAGAAATGAGCTTCTATTCATCTATGGAGATATTACATACAAAATACAGACATTATCAGAAAGAATTCCAATGTATAGAATGGATTTCAAACAGTGCTTTCCTTTAAAAAGAATGAATGGCATGTAGAGAATATTCTACTATTAAACAAAATGTGTTAAAGAATGTGGGGGGGAAAAACTGATCTGATCATTACTGTTTCCAGAGGAGTTAGTCGAGCCGTCGTCAGGAGGAAAACCTAAACGAAGATTTCCTGACTTTGGGTGAGTCTCCACCAGGAATCACCGTCATTCACGTTCATCTCTAAGCTGTTAGATGATGATTCCTGATCCAGGTTTTAATACGATGTGATCAAACAGGGGCCTGCGGAAGTCGGGCGGGAAAGGAAAAAAACACGACAAGGAGGCGATGAGAGCGTCTCTGGACAGCAGGTAATGTTAGTTATCATACAAAACAAACATAACTTACTTGTAGTACTTCTTTAATTTGAAATAATGCTTATATATGGAATCCTCTAAATATATATATATATATATATATATATATATGCTCTTATGAGCATTAACCCATAAGAACCAAGACCCATTTATCCTTAAAGGAAAATGATGTGACCAAGCGGGCCGCATAGAACACAATTCTAAAGATCTGTATTTTGACATCTATGTAACATTAGTGGTGAACATATTCTATATTAGGATGATTAGTAAATGTCTTAATGAGTTAAGTTCAGACATAAAACCTCAACATTCTCGTTACTGTGGGTCCTTATGGGTTAAATCACATTCATATTGTTATAGTTATGAAAGAAGCAAAGTTATGGGCTTGTGTATATGTGTAAAGTGTATATTTCATTATCTGTGGCTGATCTGATTTGTCTTTTTGGATGAATTCATTTGTACTTTCACACCAAACCACACATTAGTGTCAGACCTAAAGGCAGGCAGTAACACACCTGATTCTACTAATCCACTACTGGAACCTTCATTACCAGAACCAGGTTGTTGCTGCCTGGCTGGAACAGAAACCTGGACCCAGAGTGTCCCTCCAGGACCAGGTCTGGTGACCCCTGTCTGATAATACCCGTGTGATAACGCCGTCTTATCTCCACGCTCCCAGGGGGTCGGCAGAGTTACTGGAGGAGTCCGGGGGCAACCTGTCCCCCGCCGACTCCATGACCTCCATCCCCACCTGCATGCCCTTCTCCTGGTTCGGGGACCGGGAGAAGGACCGGGACCGGGACCCGTCCTCGTCCGGCAGCAGCCTCCCGTACGCCGTCGCCGCCGCTGGCGAGACCGGCAGCGAGCAGAGCCAGGACCGAAAACACAAGGTACGACGCTTCTGTGACGCCAAATCTGTATCCCAAACCACGTTAATTATCATTTTATAGCATTTAACGCTAGAAAAAGCGGGATCGAGAACATCCTTCATCTCCGTGTGTTCAAGGATAAAAAACTAGTCACCACACAATGGGAGGCTCTGTTAGTTCTTTTTTTAGTTTTTTTTTTTTTTTTTTCCAGGGATGTGCCGTCCCTGACTAATCCTCCAAAATTAAAAGCCACGCTAACACGCTAACGGACTCCATATGTTTAGCAGGCAGCGCTAGCCGGTGGGGGGGTTAGAGCGTTCCGTTCCGCGGCTTTTCCGTGAATTCGCAAACGGTGACACATCAGACGCGTCTCGTCACACGTGATCCCGATGTCAATGAGATCAACACACGGCCCTGAGCCAAGAAGAAGTGATCATTGCATTGTGGGAGTTTTATTCTTTGTCACTGAACCGTGTTTCCTTCAAACAGACGAATCTCTCCTGGTCGTCTTTATTCAGTCGCTCATTAGATTTGGTACAGTATGCATTTTTTTCAACTTTTTGTTAATTTCTTGATTCTAGACAACACGTTAGAGCATCAACTAACACGCGTCCTGCGCTTAATTCACTGCTTCTTCTGTTAGTGGGTATGTGGTAGTGGAACGGAATCATGGAATCAGGCGTTTGTTGCACCGGCCGATCACAGATTTGAGTTTAAATCAACACTAAAGTCGACGCTTGTCCTGCACAAGCTGTTCTATATGTAAAGTTGACAGAAAGCTGCGCTTTGACTTGTTATGTAGCCGGTGCAACAACCTGCAGGTCCTGATAATTTTCACCCATTTTGAGTCTAAAGGAGAAAAAGGGGGAAAAAAGTAGCGTAGTGTCAGAGAGCTGCAGGGATGATGTGTTTTTATAGGCCAACCCGGAAAATTAACGTCGGCCTGGTTCCCTCGCCAGAAAAGCCCAGGGGAGGATGATGATACTCATCACACTTTTGTTGAGGAGCGTCTGGGCTATAAAAACACGACATCACGGTCACGAGACTCAAACACCACCACTGAGCCTTTTGGAATCTAATTTAGAAACTTGTTAGCAACCTATTTCTATTAAAATGACGTATTTACTGACCTATTTTATATCATAGAATCAGCATTATAATCCCCCCGTTTGTTTAACCACAGATTTTATTCAACATTGAACAGCCGAGGGAACTCAAAGGTTTAGTTTTCCTTATCAAATAATCAACTTTACTCTGTTAAATGTCAGCAAATGGTGAAAAATGTTAATCGTTGTTCCCCCAAAGCCCAAGAAGAAGCCACATGAAATGTCTGGTTTCGTCTCGACACAGTCCAACAACCCCAAAATATTTAGTTTCCAGCTCCAGAAGACTAAACAAAACAAATCACATAGAGAATTTGGATGTTTAAACCCAAAAAAAACAGATTAACAAAAACCACTGCTGATTTAATTATATTAAATCTGTCAATCAACTCACGGATTAATCCACTAATTATTTCCAACAAAGCTAACAGCTGCTGGAATGAACTAAAAAGCATTACCTCATACCTGAATGTGTGTGTTTGTGATGTCACTAGTAGTAGTTTTACTAGTAGAAGTCGATTGTAGTCGTTGGTGGGCGGGTGTTTCTGTGCTGAACACAATGAAAATCACTGTGACTCTTGATCAATGACACCGATCAGTTAATAATCATGTTGTGTGATCATTAATCTATAATCCTGTAATAACAGAACCACCCCTGTTGTGTTTATAGGGGATAATAACCACAAGAATTGTGCATTTCATGATAGAAATAAGACATTTCTGGTAACCCCCCATTGTATGGGTCCTTAGCTACATATTTATAGTTCATAACATGAACAGTCAGAAATGTCACGTTTCTATCATTAGAACAGCCGCCGTGGTGTGAACACGGAGCCGAGCCGTGTTGTGTGGTGCTGTGTTGTTTCAGTAAATGCGTTCCTTGTCTCCACCTGTTCCAGAGTGTTTCAGTCATAGATGATTCTAACGCTGCCAGCCCCAGTTCTCACAGCTCTGGGTTGGTGGCTGAGCCCAGTCTGTCTGGGCGCTCGCACACTTTAATCTTCTCGTCCAGCGAGGTGAGTGGAACCCCGTTACGCACAGCGTGTGACAAAGCTGAAAGGAGACTTTTTAAAATTTTATTTAATTCCTGAAGCATGTCCTCTGAGCCTCCCTCCTCGACGGGTTAGAGCAGAGCTGCATGTGTGTTTTAAAGCCGCTAAACCAAGTCTTGCGGCCTGTAGTTCTTTTTTTTTGTTCGTCTTGTTAGAACCGTACAAAAAAATTAAACATCGCTTCTTTTTAATTTAATTTTACAAGCTTTGGCAGAAAGATGCGACTCCTGCTGCCTGCTCAGTGGCGTTTCAGCATCTGTTTATTCTGATGGTTGTAAATTCTCCTCATGCGTCAAAAAAAAAAAAAGGTGTGAAGACACTGACGTGATGCATCTGAGAATGTCATCAGTGTTTTGTTTTTTTCAAAGCTTTTATTACCTTGCATGCTTGTTTCCTGATTCTCTGCACAGTTAGTTCATCGACAGGTCGACCTGTTCTTTCTGTTTGTACACAGTGCCGTTGCTAGGGAGGAGAATTAGGGTCAGGTATTTTACATTTTGAGAAGGAAGTCAAAATTTCAGTATTAATACCACACATAAAAGAATTTTGTTATTTTTGCTTTTTGAAAATAAGAAAAATCCCATTTTAATTCTTAATTCTGTGCTTTATTCTAAGGACTAAAAAATAATCTCTCAGCCTTTCTTTCTGAAAGACAGCATTTTACATATACAGCATTTTACATATACAGCATTTTACATATACAGCATTTTACATATGCAGCATTTTACATATACAGCATTTTACATATACAGCATTTTACATATGCAGCATTTTACATGTGCAGCATTTTACATGTGCAGCATTTTACATTTGCAGCATTTTACATGTGCAGCATTTTACATATACAGCATTTTACATGTGCAGCATTATACATGTGCAGCATTATACATGTGCAGCATTATACATGTGCAGCATTATACATGTGCAGCATTTTACATTTGCAGCATTTTACATTTGCAGCATTTTACATATACAGCATTTTACATGTGCAGCATTATACATGTGCAGCATTATACATGTGCAGCATTATACATGTGCAGCATTATACATGTGCAGCATTATACATGTGCAGCATTATACATGTGCAGCATTATACATGTGCAGTATTTTACATTTACACCATTTTTACATTTACACCATTTTTACATTTGCAGCATTTTACATTTGCAGCATTTTACATTTGCAGCATTTTACATTTACAGCATTTCACATATACAGCATTTTTTGACCTAGAGAGTTTAAAATAAATCTGCATTGCAGAACCAGTCTAAAGTCCTCAGGGTGGAGCTTCCTATTGGAGCGGTGACACCAGGTGACATCATGTGACTTTAGGTGACATCATGTGACTGCAGGTGACATCATGTGACTTCAGGCACACCCTGTGACCTGCAGAAGGTGTTTTTACTACAGAGGAGGCAGAAACTGTGGAAAAACACATCATTAAGGTGTGTTTTTGTGGTTGAGTAACTGCCGTACATTTAGAAACCACCAGATGATTAATAGTTTGGTAGAACTTTGATCAACTGTCCTGGAACTAATATTGACATTTTGACTTTACTCTTGAAATAAAAAAAAAAAATGAATGAGAAAATGAAACTGAAGCTTCCTCCTGATTTCTTTTATGCTTGACGAGGGCTGCAAAATTCTATAAATTTTCAGAGTTGAAAACTTTCCATGGGAATTATTAGGAATATTTACAAAAAGTGGCCTTTACCAGGGAACTTAAATGTAGTTGAGGAAAACTTATTGTAACTTATGGATTTAAAGGGATAGTTCAACATTTTTATAAATTTGCCTCTACCATGATTCCCATAGTCATAGCACTAGGTTATTTTTATTTATTCATTTATTCTTGTTGATACAAACGTTATTTCAATGATAAACTCAGCACTCAAGACTATTGAATCAAATATTCCTGAAATTCCGCAGCCTAACTTCCCATGGAAAGTTTCAGGAAATTTACTGGAAATTTACCACCTGTTTTGCCAGCCTCTGCGTGACCCTAACACTCTTCCACAAAGCGACGTGATGACCCCAAATCTTAGAAATGAACTTACTCACATGAAATCATTTTAAAATAGAGGTAAAAAGAAGTGACGTCCAAATGTATTATTATAATAAAGATGTAACAGTAGAAGAGTAGAAGCCTCCCTCTGGTTCTAATGTGTGTGTTATCTGTGTGTGTGTGTGTGTGTGTGTGTGTGTGTGTGTGTGTGTGTGTGTGTGTGTGTGTGTGTGTGTGTGTGTGTGTGTGTGTGTGTGTGTGTGTGTGTGTGTGTTATCTGTGTGTGTGTGTGTGTGTGTGTGTGTGTGTGTGTGTGTGTGTCCTGCAGACTCTGGATGACGAACCAGTCTCCACAGGTAAAGAGTACCAGTGGCAGAACCGGCCCATCGCTGAATGGACCAATCAGCAGGTCTGTCACTGGCTGATGGGCATGAATCTGGACCAATACACGGCTGAGTTCACAGCGAGGGGCGTGGACGGGCAGCAGCTGCTACACCTGGACAGCGACAAGCTCAAGGTACAAAAACAGCCCTTTATATTCAAACGTTAACGTAAAATGTGTGTTTTTAGAGTTCTGCACAAAAAAATAGTCTAAAAGATTTAATTTTGACGTCTGGGAGCATTTTATATCTGAAAGTTTTATAAAATCAGCCTGATTGTGGTGTAATGTCTTTAATGTCTTTGTCTCCAACATTTCAGACTCAGTAACACACCGGTCTTTCACAGTGAACCAAGCGCTACAGACGCTTCGTCATATTTCCTCGTCTTAGCTTTGGGAGACTTTCGTTTGTCTCTTTATCTCCGTCTCTCTCCGCCTGTCTTCTCATCCCTGTTAAATATGTTTTCATGGTGTCACTTGGTGTCTACACTTCATACTCATACTCTGTGCTGTATGCTCCCTGTGAACACTCTGCTGCCCCCTAATGTAGTGGAGGTGCAATTGCACTTTATTCTAGGACAATAAAAAAAAATAACGTTAAAAATTAAAACAGCATGTTCCCCGAGGTCAAACACACCCCCACTATTTGAGAACCACTGGTTTAAGGTGATAACAGGAACAAAAAATATTTTTTTTACTGTTTCTGACAAAAATGTCTGCTTTAGTGTAAAAGTACAATTTGTACAGCACATTACATTAGTACAGTATACTCTGTGCTGTATGCTCCCTGCTCTCACTCTGCCAATGAGAGCGCCACTGCCCCCTAATGGAGTGGAGGTGCAATTGCACTTTATTTTAGTACAGAAAAAAAATAAATAAAAAAACATGTTCCCTGAGACCTTACATACCCCCCTTGACGGAGTCTTGCTCCCCTAATGTTTGAGAACCACTGTTCTATGGTTTAACCCACATAATTTTCCTTTAAGGATGAATGGATCTGGGTTCTAATAGGTTAATGATGATATACTGATGTATATTAATACTGATCTATAGCACAGGCCTCTTTGCTTTTATGTAGTTTTGCTCCTATGTCTGTGTAGTCGCTCCATCCCGTCCTGAAGCTTCCTGTTTTCCTCCTGCAGGCGCTGGGCGTGTCCAGTCAGAGCGACCGCTCCACCATCAAGAAGAAGCTGAAGGACATGCGTAAAACGCAGGAGAAGCTGGAGAAGCAGCGGGAGAAGCGGGAGAAGGAGGTGCGACGCAGCGGGAGAATCCAGACGGGCGGCGACTCCGTCTGCTGAGGCTCCGCGAATACACCTTTTTATTAAAAAACAAAACAAAACAATAATAATAAATTAAAAAACAAAAAAGCAAAAAGCGGCCAGTGCCATGCTGTTCTCGTCACCACCACCAGGCTGAGCCCTGATTAACACCCACAGCTCCTCTCACTTCTATTAATAAACCACAGCTCAACATTTTAACTACAAGATGCTGAACATCTGGATATGTGACCAAAAAAAAAAAAACTCAAAAATGTATGCTGTTATTTTTTTCTTTTTTAAAAACACCACTATAAACCTAGAAGCTATCATGAACCTTCAGATATATCGTAGTGCCCGTGGAAGTTTAGCGCGTTTCTGCAGGAACGGCTGTTTGTACAGTTCAGATAAAAATCACTATATTTGTCTTTTTAAGCTTCGATGGGTGACAAGGTTTTAAATGTATAAATGAGTTTTATACATGTGCCTATTATAACTGCATTACTTTTTTTTTTTACTCCAAAGAAACCATTTTATACTATCTACATTTTTCTACTAAGTAGAATAGAGAAGCCACGATGATGATTTTTTTTTTGCTAAATGGAAAACAACCGGTGAATCATGTAGGGACCAGATGACGCTACCACACACACACACACACACACACACACTCTTAACGAGCAGAGGGCTACGACATGGACTCGTTAAGAGTCAGAATTCAAAGTGCTTCCTTTTTTTTGTTCCTTCCTGCTCAGCACGATTTTACCGATTTCTGTACAGAATCCAACATTAAAAAAAGAGAGAAAGAAAAATGCCACGTCTTCTGAATCAGACATTTCTTGGTACAAACAGCATTAATAAACACGTTTTAACTGTACGGCTTTGTTTCCTTGAATTAACATTAAACTGACTAATGAATTTCTTCCTTATAAGCCACAGGTTTATTGTTCAGTTTTCCTGCTGTAGATGATAATAAATCTGGAATATCTCTACAAACACAAAGGTTATTGGACTTAAACCTGGAATCAGAATAAATCTACAACATGTGAGAAGACGACAGAAGAGTCAGAATCTATTTATGTTGATGTTACACAGAAAATAGAGTTGAGGATAATAGAAAAAATACTTTATTTGAAACATAAAACAAGACCAAACTGACCCAAATCCGGGGGAAAAAATAATTGAAATAAGCTAAAGTTCAAAGAAAGAGAGCGTTATTAGTCTAAGAAATCTATTTTCTTATAAATATTTAAAGTACTGACTTACTTTAATACATAAATAAATAGAATATACAGTTGTTCAAATTAAAATCAATTCAAAGCCCAAATCCTCATAATAATCTTTATTTTATTAATTTAATTATTAATTTATTATTTTATTTAAATTAATATTAGGCCTACATTTGTTAAAAAACTATTTCTTTTTAAACTGAAAAATGCCATAAATCACTGAACATATTTCTAATCACTAAAATAACTTTTAATCCTATAAATCACTGAGGATCATCAAGAACATGAAGAATATTTTCTGTAAAATGTTTAAAAAGGAGATTATAAAGGAGCCAATTAAATAATCCCACAAACAGCTCCAATCTAAATAAATCTCTAAACAGTGGTTAGTTGCAGCTACTACTGATATTATATTAAACTATTTATTATTGTATTGATGATGTGGCATCACACAGGAATAACACACAGGAATAATGTAAAATTAAAACACCTTTAATAGCATCTTAACAGAACCATGAAGAACATCGACTCCACACGAACTGGAATAACAAGAAAACCACAAAGTGCAGCGGAGAAAAACAAAAAGGCAGTGATTTTTATTATCTGCACTTTTTATATGAATCATTATTAACCAGAAACGTTTTAAGAGTCGCTGAAATTCAGGGTAACGACAGTACTGTAAATGTGGAAGAAAAAAATGAAGCTTTACTGTCGACGTGTAACCGAACTTCTCAGTCTCTTTAAGATGTGAACAAATACTGTAGTCACCTGGTTTCATAAAATACTAAAACCTCCCATCTACAGCCTCTTGTTAATATTTCTAATGCGTAATAATATCAAATTAACCACAGAAGTTTAAGTGTTAATTATGACAAGAAATAAAACTCACTGCTTCTGTCAGAAATATGAGCAAATCTTTAAGGTAATGAAGGCTGTACTTAATGTTTTTGATATTTTAGAACCTTAATTAATGAATAAACCATCAGTAATTACAGCTTCAATACACATATTTATATACTGACAATGTTTAACAATGATTCTCGCAGAAAAAAAACATCCCTTGAAGGATAAAGCACTAAATTTTTCTCGTTAAAATGTCTTTTTAATCATTTTATTATCCGTGAACATTGCACATTCGTTTAGTCTCAGCAAATGTGATAATTCAAAACTAAACTACAACAGTGAGTTTTTACACTGCAGCTCCGTAACAGTGAAGCAGCTGCAAACTGGACCAAAAAATCCAGATTTTTCCATCATTTGTTCGTATTTAATCCAGTTTCCAGCATCGAGTTTAAGAAAAGCTTCATGTTGACCTGGTGAACCAAAAAAATGACCCAAAAAACCCCAAATAATTTACATTTCAACAGTTTAAAAGTTCTTTTCTCATCAATAAAACAAAAGTTAAAGACATTTTATCACAGTGAAAAGTAGCTTAAGTTCAGTCAAATGAATTTTACTGTAACAAACCATGCACGTTTTATTTTGATTATTTATTATGATTTATAATCTTGAATTTATTTTTTAGAGCTCATTGAAGGAATTCTGTTTCTGGAGCTCAAAGCTTTAAAAAAAAAAAGGGACATTTTACAGCTGATTTTAGCTTATCACTGATATGTTGTACGTGTTAATGAATTAATTATTAATAATAATAATAATTAATTATTTTAGAAATGCCAGAGACATTTGAGGTAATTTGATAAATATAGTTGCCATTACAGCGTTTGGCCACCAGAGGGCATCAACAGGTATAGAAACGTACACGTTTAATGAATGAATGATTATAAAAACTTCCTGGATTCATCATATCTTGAAGATGGTTTGGACTTGGAGTGAAAATTCATCCTCTTTTCACTGGTTTGCTGCTTTTAAAAACGTTTTTCCTTAAAAATCCTATTTTTAGTCCAGAAAAGTTTGTTTCTCGGCCGCTTGGATTCGTCGGTGCATGAGTTTGGTGATTGATTAAAACCAATCAGGATTATTACAACTAAAAAAAAAAATCTCTAAATACATCACTGTGAAAAGCTGAAAGTTTTTTCAGCAAGTCCAATGAACTGTGATTAAATTTAAGACTTTTTTTGTTCTACATCGAGTCAAATTCTCTAAAATTACCATTCTTCGGATATTTGACGTCACGCGTCTCTAATCCGGTTCAGATTTTTACCGTACGAACGACGTTTACCTGAAACCAGCAGAATGACGTGAATTGTTCCACAGCTCTGTCGCCTACGTTTTGAACCTTTGTGAAATTTTAAATAGAATCGAAGACGAAAAAAAGTGCAAAAAAGTTTTTACGGACGCGACGTCAATAAGTCGATGATTCTGCGGCCAAAGTCCTGTTTGCTTTGCCAAGTGCTTGTTGAGGTCAAAGGTCGGCTTTTTTGACCCATTAAAAACGTGAAGCCGCCACAAATTAAGACATAAATTAATCTGATTACATTTACATTTATCTCAATTATCTGGAAAAACAACTTAAAGTCAAAACTCTTCCACTGTTTTAATCTCTGAATCAACAGTGTTTGGTCTTCTGCTCTTAAAAAAAAAAATCTCCACAAAAACTTTGACCAATCTGAAGTTACGTCTAAATTCCCGTACGTCAGATTTTAGTTTTCACTAAAGGTCGTGACCATTCATTCATTTGTATTTGTATGTTTTATATTGAAAAATCACGAATTGAGGCTTTTTCTTAATAAAGAACATTTATCCATTGACATGTTTAACCATATCATATTCTTTTTAAAGACTAAATATAGGCCAATTTATAGGAAATCCTCCTTTAGTTGGATAATCTCACTGATTTAAAGGCTGAACTTTTTAAACGCGATCACACTAATAAACTAAAACTCTTTGTTCTGTCGTTTTTTCGTGAACTAGAAGCTGCGAAACGTGGTCATGTCTTTGGGCTCTTTGCTGGGGACGCACCAGTCGTCTGCCTCGTGAATCGTCTTGTAGTGCTTCCACGCCGACTTGTTGTAGACCGGCAGCCGCTCGATGGACTCGGTGGAGAGGGCCTGGAGGGGGAAATACAAGTTTAGAAATACGATAAAATTCACACGCGCAGATGTTGATGTAAAAAGTGATTCTTACCCGGATGTAAACCACGGCGTCGGTTCCGTAACCTTCCAGAGAATAAAGCTTGATGTCGCCCTGGAAGTAGCGAGCGTAGAGACGCGAGATGGGTAAACCGTACCCGTAGCCGGCCTGGAACAATATAAAAAATACGTTAAATAAAGTTAAATCAATAAACACAGACTCATACACGCTAGATCAGGGGTCCCAAACTTTTACCTGTGAGGGTTAGGGTTAACCCTTTCTGGATTCTTCACAGAACAAAAGTCAGAAAATAAATAAAATCACTATTAATGAATAAATAATAACCAAATAATAATTACTGTATTTAACACACACACAAGGCACCTAACTATAGGGTTTATATACACACATAGATATATACACACATAGATATATACACATATAGATATATACACACATAGATATATACACACATAGATCAGGAGCTAAACTGAGTTTGGTTGTGCTTTATTTAAGTATTGATTACAAAGTACTAAAATTTTTTAATCATCATGGTAAAACACATGGATAAAACAAGCACAAGTGTGTGTATTTAAAAATAGAGCGGGGTAATGTCATCAATCAAACCATCAAAGTCCTCATCCTCTGTTCCTGATTCCAACAGCAGCTAAATCTACATCAAACATGCCAGCTTCACTTTCTTCACCATCAGAGTCACTTTCCTCTAAATGATGCGTTATAATCCGCTGGAACACTTCTCTCACTCCTTCTTTGCTCTGTGATCCACTGATCCAGTCTCTGCTCTGTGATCCACTGATCCAGTCTTTGCTCTGTGATCCACTGATCCAGTCTCTGCTCTGTGATCCACTGATCCAGTCTTTGCTCTGTGATCCACTGATCCAGTCTTTACTCTGTGATCCGCTGATCCAGTCTTTACTCTGTGATCCATTGATCCAGTCTTTGCTCTGTGATCCACTGATCCAGTCTCTGCTCTGTGATCCACTGATCCAGTCTCTGCTCTGTGATCCACTGATCCAGTCTCTGCTCTGTGATCCACTGATCCAGTCTTTCCTCCAACTCGTACCACCTGTCTTATGTCTTAAACTCAGCTGTGTAGCTGATTTCCTTCAGTTTAAACTGTGCTTTATCAGCGTGTCTCTTTACCATTTTCAGGTTGTTAAAACAACCATGTTCTGCATAACGCACATCCCCGTTATTTTATCTACAATCCATGAAAACATAAGATTTATGTATATATATTTATTTATGCTCTCAGGTATTGAGAGGACCGGACCAAATGTGGAGGCGACCGTATCTGGCCCGTGGGCCATAGTTTGGGGACCACTGCGCTAGATGAAATAAAACTATTCTACTCTATTATTCTATATTATGGAAGATGAGGACCCAACAAATACTTAATTATCCAGGAAAAAGATAATAAAAACCTTTTGAATAAAGTCAAACTGACTTATTGACAGCGTTAAAGCTAATTTATCACATTAAATCACATTTATTTATCTAACAACAGTGGAAATGAACATTTCCTGTACTTCAAAGGAACATGTAAAAAGGCTCATTTAAGTTTTCACTGCTATAATTCTCCGAATAACGTAAAAGAATAACCCTTATTTTCCAGGATGTGTGGGAACCCTGGTATTGATTAATTTTTTTGCATAAATTCTTATAAAACAGTCTCTCATCAGTCTCTGCACATGCAATGTCTAACACTGACCAGCAGGTGGTGTCGTCTCCTTTCTTAACTTATATTAACTATAAAAGACAAACAGCAGTTTAAATGCAATAAAAACTATAAAACACTGAGGTAGAAATAAATAGAATTAGTAGCAGCAAAATACAGGTACTTACAGTATAATATTGTAAAATGACAGTATGCTACTATACTGTTAATTTACTCTTTAGAAAGTTTCATATTAATTAGTTCAATGGGATAATGTCAAAAATGTGGTGTAACCTTAACTACTAGTTTTGTATTTTACATTACATAAAAAATATTTAAATTAAAAATAAATATTAATAAAATATATATCATCCATTTTGGTTACACATTTAGACATTTTGTGTTTCACACATTCCTTGATTTATTTCTGTAAAAGGTTCAGTGATAAATCATATTTGGCAAAATTAAAAAGTCAGGAAGTTGTTTCCATTTCTACATTTTTCTTTTACAAAAATCAAGATTGTGTGATTTTTTTTTTTTTTTTACATAAAATGTCACTAAAATGAGTGATAATTTAATATATAATTAATATATTGTATATTATATTTAATCCACCTAGAACTTAAAACTAGTTGAGATGTTTTCTTAAAATGTTTTAGGCTTAAATTGTCCCATTTATTAATTCAACACGTATATGGGATAATGCCAGAAAATTCCTAAAAACCTGGTAACAGATTAAACATTTTTTTTCTTAATCTAGGTGAAATAAATATTTAAAGTTGAATTTAATTTTTTATTCAAATATATTTTAAATGACAAGAAACCAACGTTAACACATAATGCACATGATGAATGCTTCTTAAAACTGATTTTTCCCATCTTATTAAACATGATTTATCAATGTATGTCAAATGGTGTAAGAAGAAATATTGATAATTTAATATATTGAATCCACCTGGACTATAAAACTAGTTATAAATAGGCCAGTTGAACCGTTTATCAGATGGTTTAGCTGTTAAACGCTTGTTATAAACGCTGTTTCCTCACCAGTGGCGCCGCTCTGGACCCGTCGATGCTCGGCCGTGGAGCCGTGGAGTACGTGTAGGTGAACAGGCGGTCGATCTTCCTCAGCGGGACGCCGCCACCGCGGTCGCTCACCTGCACACAGCAAGCACGTGATTGGTTGTCTGTAAAGGCGCTGTAGAAATCACACAGGTGGGTTCTATACCCACACGTTATTAAATCAACAGAAGATTTATAGGTTAAATGTTCTGCATTAAAAATCCTACTGAGGTTGAAACAGTGGTTCAACGTGAGGCCACCATGTGGTGTGATCCTAAAACTCCAGTTTAACTCTTACAAAGGAAAACACATGCTAACTACTAGTTTTATATTTTAGGTGGATTAAATGTTTAAAATGTAAAATTCTTTAAATGTTACACCACATTTTTGTGAAAAAAAAAAATAAATCACAATTGGTGCAATTTATGATATATATATATATATATATATATATATCGATATAGATAGATATATAGAGATATAGACCAGTAAATGTCCATATTTAAGTAATTCATGTGTGTATTATTTTACTATTTATCTCAACATTTTAAAGAACCATCAGGTAGTCAATAAAGTTTTTACTACTACACCACATTTTGACACTGTCTCAAATACATTTAGAAATGCATAAATGAAATAGAAAATGAGATAAATAGTAAAATAATACACAAATAATTACTTAAATATGTATATATATCTATATATATATAGATCTATATATATTCTCTACACTTTCTAAATATAATATATTAATATCTGAAAGCTAAACTCATCAGATGGGATCTTGTGTTAAATCCACTGGTTTAAACAATACAAGCATCATGGTAGTAGACGTAGTAGAGTAAATGTGATGCAGGTTTTTCCACCTTGACGGTGACGTCCTCCGTCCCCAGAGCCACCTGAGCCTGAATAGCAGGATACTCCATGCTGTCTCCGTACAACTCCATGGTGGCTCGCATGGCGTTCTGCAGGAAAAACAATAAAACTAGCGTCAAACTGCTGCAGGATGAACATCAGCTGCTGAACCTCCACATCCAGATGAAGACGTAAGCCCACCTTAAACAGCTCAAACACTATGTGGTACAAGTGTGAGGGGACGTACACCATCGTGACGGGTTTCTCTACGTCTTTCGCTGTCGAGACAAACGCACGAATAAAGATTAGATTGAATCAAACCAGTTTATTTTTTATTATTTTAATCAGTTCAACGTGTATATGGGATAATGTGAAAAATGTCATGTGGTGTAACTAAATCTGTTAAAAAGGCTTTTTGTAGGAATCAATATTCAACATTTAATTTCAGATTTCTAAATGAGAAGAACACAACATGCACATTTTAAAAGACTTTTTCACCAAACATGATTCATCACTGACTGTTTCTGAAATTTTTCTGTCAAATTACCGTTGAATTCCTCCAGAATGAGCTCAGGAGAGTTCATGTAATACCTGTCACAGAGGTTCCGTGCATTCTCGTATGCGTCTGCAGGGAACATGAACAGAATTATATTCACCTGTTCTTTTAATAAAGTAGATATTTAATAATTAACTGATAGATTTTCTCACCTCTGATCACCTCGCTGACGGAACAGTTTGGATCAATGCTGCCGATCTGTTTGGGATGAGCTGGATTCACCTTCACCTTCCCCCCAAAGAGAAGAGCTGCAATAGAACACACAGGGACGTGACTATGTACTGGAGCCATTATTATTCTTGAAGTAAAATACACACCACATAGACTGCCCCGAAGAAAACACGATTTAATGTTTTAAAAAACTCTTTAAATGCAGTTACTTCTATTTTATCTATTATGGACACATTGGAACAATCATACTAAACAGATCAGATGCTTAAATACAGAACAGGTGATTTTTACTATTTTATCTTTAATAACTCACAACTAAATAAACAATTAACTTATTCATACATTTTAGTTTAAAAGAGATGAACCAATCACATTATTCTAAAAAATCTGTTCCCCATTGGTCACAGAGGTGATTTTTTTTATCTTTTATTTAAACATCTTTCATCACTTTCTTGTTCTTTTAATGCAGTTTGTTTAATATTCATTATAACTAGGCAAGGCAAGGCAAGTTTATTTGTAGAGCACAATTCATACACAGGGCAATTCAAAGTGTTTACAGTTACACAAAATCACAAAAGGAAAATCATAAAACATAGAATTCATCATCAATTTAAAAAGAGTGAAGAGTGTAGATAAGATACTTTCAGTTTTCATATGCACGGTTAAACAGAACTGTTTTCAGCCTGGTCTTAAACATTGTCAGCGTTGAGGCCTGTCTCACATTCTCTTGAAGATTTTAGTTGTAGGTGAACAACAACAACAAGTTAACAAGTTAGCACGGATGCTAACAAGTTAGCACGGATGTTAGCACGGATGCTAACAAGTTAGCACGGATGTTAGCACGGATGCTAACAAGTTAGCACGGATGTTAGCACGGATGCTGACAAGTTAGCACGGATGTTAGCACGGATGCTAACAAGTTAGCACGGATTCTAACAAGTTAGCATGGATGCTAACAAGTTATGCTAACAGGTTAGCACGGATGCTAACAAGTTATGCTAACAGGTTAGCACGGATGTTAGCACGGATGCTAACAAGTTATGCTAACAGGTTAGCGCGGATGCTAACAAGTTAGCACGGATGCTAACAAGTTATGCTAACAGGTTAGCATGGATGCTAACAAGTTAGCACGGATGTTAGCACGGCTGCTAACAAGTTAGCACGGATGCTAACAAGTTAGCACGGATGTTAGCATGGATGCTAACAAGTTAGCACGGATGTTAGCATGGATGCTAACAAGTTAGCACGGATGTTAGCATGGATGCTAACAAGTTAGCACGGATGTTTACAAGTTAGCACAGATGTTAGCACGGATGCTAACAAGTTATGCTAACAGGTTAGCGCGGATGCTAACAAGTTAGCACGGATGTTAGCATGGATGCTAACAAGTTAGCACGGATGTTAGCATGGATGCTAACAAGTTAGCACGGATGTTAGCACGGATGCTAACAAGTTATGCTAACAGGTTAGCACAGATGCTAACAAGTTATGCTAACAGGTTAGCACGGGTGTTAGCACGGCTGCTAACAAGTTAGCACGGATGCTAACAAGTTATGCTAACAGGTTAGCGCGGATGCTAACAAGTTAGCACGGATGCTAACAAGTTAGCACAGATGTTAGCACGGATGCTAACAAGTTATGCTAACAGGTTAGCGCGGATGCTAACAAGTTAGCACGGATGTTAGCATGGATGCTAACAAGTTAGCACGGATGTTAGCATGGATGCTAACAAGTTAGCACGGATGTTAGCACGGCTGCTAACAAGTTATGCTAACAGGTTAGCGCGGATGCTAACAAGTTAGCACGGATGTTAGCATGGATGCTAACAAGTTATGCTAACAGGTTAGCACAGATGCTAACAAGTTATGCTAGCAGGTTAGCACAGATGCTAACAAGTTATGCTAGCAGGTTAGCACAGATGCTAACAAGTTATGCTAACAGGTTAGCACGGGTGTTAGCACGGCTGCTAACAAGTTAGCACGGATGCTTACAGGTTAGCACGGATGCTAACAAGTTATGCTAACAAGTTAGCACGGACGCTAGCACGGATGCTAACAAGGCAAGGCAAGTTTATTTGTAGAGCACAATTCATACACAGGGCAATTCAAAGTGCTTTACAGTTACACAAAATCACAAAAGGAAAATCATAAAACATAGAATTCATCATTAATTTAAAAAAGAGTGAAGAGTGTAGATAAGATACTTTCAGTTTTCATATGCACGGTTAAACAGAACTGTTTTCAGCCTGGTCTTAAACATTGTCAGCGTTGAGGCCTGTCTCACATTCTCTGGAAGACTGTTCCAGATTTTAGCTGCAGAAAACTGGAATGTAGCTTCACCATGTTTAGTCCTGACTCTGGGCACCTGCAGGAGACCAGGAACCTGAGGTTCTCAGGGTCCTAGATGGCTCGTATGGCTCTAACATGTCATAGATGTATTTTGGTGCTAGACCATGAAGAGACTTGTACACAAGTAAAGCTGTTTTAAAGTCTATTCTCTGAGTGACAGGAAGCCAGTGCAGAGACATGAGCACTGGACTAATATGGTCGTATTTTCTGGTTCTAGTCAGGACTCGAGCTGCAGCGTTCTGAATGTTCTGTAGTTGTTTAACAGCTCGTTTAGAGAGACCAGTGAGCAGGCCATTGCAGTAGTCTAACCTGCTGGAGACAAATGCATGATTCAGTCTCTCCAAGTCTGGTTTAGACACTATATTTTTGATTTTGGCAATGTTTTTTAGATGGTAAAAGGCTGTTGATATTGTTGACTTTATGTGGCTGTGAAAGTTCAGGTCTGAGTGCATTAGCAGCCCTAGATTTCTAACCTGTGTTTTTGTTTTTAGAGAACGAGACTGAAGGTGACTGATTACACGTTCTCTTTGCTTCAGTGGCCCAAAGACGATTATTTCAGTTTTTTCTGAGTTTAGCTGGAGAAAGTTGTTTTGCATCCACGCAGTGATTTGTTCAATACAGCGACAGAGTGAGCCCTGGGGAACACCACAGGTCACAGACATTTTGTCTGAAATGCAATTTCCAATTTCAACAAAGTAAGTTCTGTCCTCAAGATACGACTTAAACCAGACTTAAAGTACATAAAAACAATAAATTCCTTTAAATAAAAAAAAACATAAAAGAAATAAAAGAAATCATTAATAGTCAGTCTGAGCGTAGTTTTGTAAAAGTTTCTAGAAATCAGTGATGGTTTTAAGATTATATATAATTACATTTTATTATTTAAGATTAAACAAAATAAGATAATCCTTTTTTATCCACAGTGGGGAAATTGCATTAACAGCAGCAGCAGAGACAAAGACATGCAAGAAAGAAAGATTGCATGCAGAATATTAAAATTAAAAGTTATATATTTACGTTAGCCGCACCATATATTTGCCTATGACAAACAGAGTTTCACAGCAGCAGGAAATTCTAAATTCTATTAATAAATTGTAATGAATTCAATCATTATTAGTTAGAATTATTCAGAAACTATTATGAATGGAAAGTCAGTTATATCATATGTTAGCAAGCAGATATGTTTATAGGAGTTTTACAACCGACCCTTTGAGGGAAAACTTCACATATTATTGAGTTTGACGCCCCTGGTGCAGATATTCATGTATAATATATAATAATTAATATCAATATATAATATACAAATCATTAAAATAAAAAAATGGCAGAAAACACCTTCAGGTGTTATGGTGCGTTTACTGTTTCTCTTTGGAGTGGGGAAAAGAGGCACCTGTAACAGATGGGAGTAGGAGTAGGAGTAGTAATAGGAGTAGAAGTAGGAGTAGTAATAGAAGTAGAAGTAGGAGTAGAAGTAGAAGTAGGAGTAGTAATAGAAGTAGGAGTAAAAGTAGAAGTAGAAGTAGGAGTAGGAGTAGAAGTAGAAGTACTAATAGAAGTAGGAGTAGAAGTAGGAGTAGGAGTAGTAATAGAAGTAGTAATAGAAGTAGGAGTAGAAATAGGAGTAGAAGTAGGACTCGTACTGTGCTGGTTGAGCAGCATCCTGATGGATATCCTGCTCATGTAGAACCGGTCCAGGAAGTACTGCAGGTTCTGGCTGACCACCGGGTCGGTTCCGTACGCCTCCTTATACTCCAACACGCCCTGGGCCATGGTGGGAATCACGTCGTTGTGCCGGTTACGGATCTTTATCACCACGTCTGTGAAGCTGCGATAAAAAAAATGAGGGTCACAGATGCGATCTGAGCGGAAAATAAGAAATAAAACGACGTTGTGCAGGTTTCACTCACTCGTAGTTGGTTTTCTCATCATTTGCATTTTTGTCTTTAAAGTCCAGAATCTCCTTGAGGCTCTGCATGTACCTGTGAATGAAAGAAAAAACACATGATACTGTGTGTGTGTGTGTGTGTGTGTGTGTGCGTGCATGTGGTTGTGTGTGTGTGTGTGTGTGTGTGTGTGTGTGTGCGCGTGCTGCAGCTCACCAGCTCTGCACCAGCCTCACAGACGGCGTCCTCAGCAGGTTGTCGGGCAGCAGGTTGATCTCCTTCATGATGTTGGCCAGACGAACGGGCAACTCCTGCCGGAGGAAGACGAACGACGTCTTCTCACACGCGTTTTCTGACCCTGGAGGAGGAAAATACCAGAAATCTGAAGAAAGCTGCAACAATTGGTCGTCGATTACATTAATCAACAACCACATGATGAATTTGAGTCGTCTTAGGAGGAAAAATTGCAAATTGTCAGGTTTCTTTAGGCGTTTATAATAGTAAAAACTGATGATCTGGAGCAAAACTTACCCGTTTTTTTTAATCATCACAGACTACTACTATTATAGCACACAAGAAATTAGTTTCATACACAATATCCGTAATCAAACATAAAACTATAATAACGACAAGAAACACTGAGGAGATATATCATATCATATATATATATATATATATACATATATATACATATAATAATGCACACTATAACAGAGTTGTAGACATAGGATAGTTTCATGCTATGCTACATTAGGTTTTATGCACTAGAATTTGTTCATATTTGCATATTGTTGCTATAAATTCAGCATATTAGAGCAGTTTATTTACCACAGGTAATGAGTTAAACTTTTTATTTGGTGAAAAATTCACAAAATCATTTGGTTGTGAGACAATGATGCTCACACGTCAAAGGGACTGGTCACGTGACCTCATAAATCGTATGTTCTTCAAAATAAAAGCTTCCTTTTTCCGTTAAGTGTAAAAAAATGTTTTTTTCATCAAAATGAAGATAAAGTAATTCTTGCGATATGGCAATACTATAAAATAGAGAGTTCATGTAACATAGGTTGATGCCAAAATAAAACACCAATACAGAAAAGGAAGTCATGAAAATTTGCCTTAAATATGAAATAACATGAGATAAAACCAAATATGTTTTACATATATTAAATTCACATATAAATTACCTACATGAGAATCATATCATGCCAAAAAAATACTGTTTGACAGCCTTTATTAGACACATTCACTATACTGTTGGTGAGTGTGGTGTGTGTCTGTATATGTGTGTGTGTGTGTGTGTGTGTGTGTGTGTGTGACCTCATACCAAAATCCAGAAATTGCTTCATAGATAGAGGGGAGGGCGAGAATTTAGAATAATAGTCGATGTCCTTCCCGATGGACGCGCTGCTCCTCAGAAACCTGAGAATTCTCATCGTGGCTTCAAGGTCCCAGCCTCTGTTGACATTAGCTCCGATGCTAACCTCGGCGGCTCGCAGACACGCAGCTGGATTCAACGTCGCGTCACGAGGCGGTTTGAAGAAACGTGCGCATCTACGACCACCGCCACGGTTGGAACGAGGAGAAAGCAGCCGCTTATCTCGACTCACCTGGGCTGACAGGCAGAAACATGTCGCTAAGGATGCTAGCGGTGCTGCGGCTATCTGGTGACGTAGTCACGCTGCAGACATTAGCCGTGCGTAACGCTGCGTTCAGGAGCTCCTCGGATGCTCCGCTCCCCGAGTGACTGTTTGGATTTGAGCAGCATACACTTGATAAAAAATGCAACTTTTCAATTAAATGTATTTAACAGAGAGACTCAGTATTAAACTGTCATATGACCTATAAATTGTTTATTTTAAAAATGACACTAACTCCAATAAAATGTAAATGTATCAAATCCTGGAGGTGGCGATAATGCAACATCATGGACGCCAACTGCCGTAAGCGATTTTTTCCCCTAGGGTGATTCTGGGATGACCCGCCCTACTCGGCCTCTGATTGGCTCACACTATATTCATACCCTCATTTTATCCAATCATACATCTCTCTCTTAAAGAAAACGAGTATTAACCAATCAGAGGCAGCTCAGAATCTTCCTAGAGAAAAAAACAGCCTGTCATGGGGGTCCTTACTGACGTCACTTCCTTTAACGGGCTACACCGGCGCCTGTCTGGAGAAACAAAACCGACGCACGTTTCTGTGACGGGATGTGCTGCTCGTCTCCTGCCGCCGTCACGTTCAAGGTACCGTTAACAAAACCCGGGACCTGTTCTGCCCTCCGTGTGGATAACGGGGCGCGAGCGTCACCGTAGAAACAGACGTTTCTACCCGGTGAACCCGCTCCCGTCTGTTGACCCGCCAAAAGCGAGAGTGACCATTTTGTAGCCGCTAGCTGTTAGCAGCTAGCTTTAGCTGTTAGGAAGACAGCTAGCATAAAAAAACAAAACAAACATAAATAAATCCGCTCAGACCAGGAAGCGAGGATGAGTGGCGGGTTTAACTTCGGTCAGGCCTCCACCGGCTTCACGTTCGGGACTCAGAAGCCCGCCGCCGCGGCTACCGGGACCGGCTTCGGGATGACAACCTCCACACCTGCAGCTGCTGGAGGGGGCTTCACCTTCGGTACGTCCACCCCGGCCAACCCCAACCCTACCGGGGGCTTTAGCTTCGGCACGCCGGCGAAGAGCACCGCGTCCGCTGGAGGCCTCACCTTCGGGAGCCCCGCCGCCACGTTCGGGCTCAGTTCTGCTGCTCAGCCCGCTACGACGGGGCTGACGCTGGGGGCCACGGCGCCGGCCTCGGGCTTCACCCTGGGTCAGGGTCTGTCAGCCCAGACCACCGCGGCCGCCCCAGCGGGAGGCGGCTTCAGCTTCGGTTCCACCCCGCAGACCCAGCAGCCCGCAGCGGCCGCGGCACCGGCTGCCACCACGGCGGGGGGGCTCTCCTTCGGGGGGTTCAGCTTCGGGGCCAACAAGGTCCAGGTGACCGCGGCCGCGACCACCGCGGCCCCCGCGGGTGGCGGCTTCTCATTCGGCAGCAGCGCCCCCTCCACCCTCACCCTGGGTGTCCAGCCCCAGCAGACCCAGCCCCAGCCCCAGCTCCAGGTCCAGCCTCAGCCCCAGATCCAGCCGGCCTCCACCGCCCCGGCCACCACGGCCCAGGGTGGGGGCTTCAGCTTCGGGATCAAGCCCTCGTCGACCCCGGCTCCCCCCGTGTCCACCCTGGCGGTGGCGCCTTCGGGCCCCTCGCTCTTCTCCGCCCCCGTTTCAGCTTCTCCGGCCGCCGCTACCACTGCCGCGGCCACGGCAGGCGTAACAGGTTTCACTCTGGGCATAGGTACGACAGCGACCGCGACCCCCGCTGCTGCAGCAACGAGCACAGCTGCCACGGGGGGTCTGTCCTTCATGCTCAAACCTCTGGGAGCAGCCGCCACCATCTCCACCTCCGCCCCGGCCTCCACTGCCGCCTCCACCCTGGGCACTGCCGCCGGATTCTCGCTGGAGCTTAAACCCACGAGCGTCGCAACGCTCCCCACGGCCTCCACCATCACCACAGCCGCCACCGCCCCCCCGGTGATGACCTACGCCCAGCTGGAGGGCCTCATCAACAAGTGGAGCCTGGAACTGGAGGACCAGGAGAGACACTTCCTGCAGCAGGCGACGCAGGTGAACGCCTGGGACCGGCTGCTGGTGGAGAACGGCGAGAAGATCACGGCGCTGCACAAGGAGATGGAGAAGGTGAAGCTGGACCAGCGGAGGCTGAACCAGGAGCTGGACTTCATTCTGTCCCAGCAGAAGGAGCTGGAGGACTTGCTGTGCCCGCTGGAGGAGTCGGTGAAGGAGCAGAGCGGCACCATCTACATGCAGAACGCCGACGAGGAGCGCGAGAGGACGTACAAGCTCGCCGAGAACGTGGACGCGCAGCTCAAGAGGATGTCGCAGGACCTGAAGGAGATCATCGAGCACCTGAACACGTCAAGCGGTCCAGCCGACACCAGCGACCCTGTAAGATTAAAAAACTCTTAAACCCTCTATTAAAAAGTGCTTTTACGTGTCAACGCTTAAACTAACCTCTCTATTCTCCTCCTCAGCTTCAGCAAATCTGCAAAATCCTCAACGCCCACATGGACTCGCTCCAGTGGGTCGATCAGAATTCAGTTCTCCTGCAGAGACGAGTGGAGGAAGTTTCCAAGCTGTGCGACAACCAGCGCAAAGAGCAGGAGAAAACCTTCCGCTTAACGTTCGACTGATCTGGAATAAAACCGCAGACGTGTATATTCATAAAATGCTCAATTTTGATTTAGTCACAAACAGGGATGTAAAAAGCATCCTTCGCATTTCCTGTTTTTTTTCTTTTTCCCCTCTTCCTCAGCTGTTTGGCTTACATAACCAAATAAGATATTTTTCCATGCAAAAGCTTTTATATCGAGTTGTGAAAACGATCATCTGTTTCTATGTAAATGGTTGTTCTAGTATGATTAAATAAATCTTTGGATTAAGGCTGCGTTTCATGGGTTTGTGAAGCAACACAAGAACCACCGCCACTTATTTTAGGGAAATAATATTCAATAATGTCTGATTGCAGATAGAACAAGTTTCTGCTTTTATGAAAAACTAAAACAATGAGTTGAATGACAGAAAACCTGAACTTGTTCCTAACCTGGAATTTATCTACTTAATTTCTGTGTTTAACATGAAAGATTATTAAAATAAAACAGGGTTTCTCTTTCTTGACCTTCAGGGTTGATCGCCAGAAACCTTTTGTTAATGAAATAATTATTTTTTTTTAATGCTTTATTGCTTTTCTTTGTAGAACATGAGGAGAAATCAAATATCTTTGGAGGTTTGGACACAACCAGAAATTTATTTATTTGGCACAATGTTGCATTGTGGGATTTTTTTTTATTTTCTGCATGTAACTGATTAATCAAAACAATCAATCAATAAGTGATTGATTTTTTTATAATAATTCTAAATGATTCCTTATTCTAATTTCTCAGTTAAGATCAACTTTGATTTATCTGATAGTGAACTCAGTATTTTCTGCTTCTTTGCTGATTAAAATGTCAAATTTGGTGCTTAAACAAAAAAAACACAGCTCTACTTTTACACAAGACATAAGATGTTGATGAAATTCAACAGGATCACTCAGTTTTCAAGATGTTTTATTACACTTTTATGACAATTCAACACTATACAGCAAATCTCTAAAAAATAACAGTTCAGCTGTTTTCTTTGTATTTTGTTACCGTCTTCCCTTTGGATTCCTCACATGGAACAAAAAGAGTTCTGCTCTTGGCTTCAGTGACGACCTACCGTGCAGTGGAGGCTACCCATGTACCACATGTCAAACAGCAAACAGCCACATTTATACTGATTTACATCCTGTACCTTCTTTGCATAGACGTCAGGCTCCACATGTTGTAAAGTTTTAGTGAGACAGTAAAAAACCTGCAGTAGCAAACGTCGCTGCAGACAGCAGAGTAAGACTGAAAAAACTCTTTGGTTGCATCACATTTTTTTATCAAAAAAAAAAATAAAATAAATACACAGTGTGCAGAAGTATTTAAATATATACAAAACGTACAAAATGACATTTAATCACCTATACAGTGTAAAAACCTTTAAGAATGATGCATTTTTCATGTTGATTAATTGATAAAAAAAAAAAAAAAACAAGGTTCAGTCAGTTTGTGGCTTGTGAAACTCTTCAAAAGATCCAATATTGTCTGTTTTATATGAAAAATGTATTTTTTTTAACTCTCAATCCACAAAAAAAATGTGAGAAGAGATGAATTATTAATTAACCCATAAGACGCCACTGATGTCACTTTAATGTTCTGGAAAATCATCTTCACTTAAACTGATGAAGGCTCTAAGTTACATATACTGAGCCACCTGGTGAAGTCACATGACCACCTGGTGAGGTCACATGACCACCTGTTGTGGTCATGTGACTGTGTCCAGGTGTGAGTGGCTGACTAATAACTAAAGGTGAGTTTTTAACCCATTTACCAATGTCACTGGTTTAATAACATGTTGTATCTCACATTCAACCTGTTATCATGACAATCCTTAAATAAATTAATATATAAAACAAGTCAGTAAAATATGCTGGTGACGTATGTGTCACATCAGGTTTTTACCTTAAAATAATCACATCAGGAAAATGGTAACAAGCCGCTCAACTAATTTAATATTGAATTATTATAGTTTCTGTTGCTCAAATAATTTATTGTTAAACATAACCAGCAACTTTATACGTAGGAAATAGGTTGAGGAAATGCAAATAAAAAGCTGATCCATGTCAAACGAGGATGAAATTCACTGTGACGTATATGTGACATCACAAATCTCTGATACTGGGAGTCAGTATTTTTTTCTTTTTAAGAAAAGTTTCATGAATGTGGTTCTATTTCTGGTTTTATATCAAACATAATTTTCATTTAAAGGAGAAATCTGTCTGGTTTCTAATGGGTTAAAATCACAAATGTGTTTTTTTTTTTTTATCAAAACTTTACCTATAAACCCTGTAAAAACGTGAAATACGGGACCTTTACGAGAAAAAAAAACAGTATCAGGAGTAACTCTCGTTGTCGGTCCAGGTGGTGGTCCACTGCTTCCTGTCCAAACCGTCCGCTTCCTTCCGGATCCTCACGGCGTGGTAGCGGGGGACGCTGTCGTCCTGCTGGGAGCGGTTGAAGAATCCACACTGGGGTCAGAAGCAGAGTGTTAGAATCCACAAACACGTGCAGGAAACGTGCAGGAGGCGGCAGCCAAGCGAAGCATGCTGTGCAGCTTTCACTAACGCAAACAGCCGAGCGGTTAAAGCCGAATCAGCGGAAACAGAACAAACAAAGTAAAAGATTAATATCAAGCTGCTGCAAAGCGTTGGTTGTTTGTTTGTTTTGTATTTTGCAAAATTCACGACGCATATTGCACAAACGCCAGAAACCTGGTGAAATGGTCGCGCCCCTGCACGATTAAGGCCTTGAATGGCGCTGATTTCCCCCCCAGATAATCACGTCTCTTTGGCTCCGTACAATATGCGTCTGATTGAATTTTCAGCGTCAACGTCTGCAGCCTGAGCCGCTTTCAGCGGGTTAATGAGCCACATGCCGACGGCTGTTGGTTCCGTTGTTACCCTGCTCAGACAGGTCAGGCCTCGGCAGACAGCTTGTCTTTGTCCGAGGGCTGAACGTGGATCTCTGCCTTGTGATAAGCAGCAGCTTCACATTGGTCTTTGGTTTTTCTCTTGAAGAAACCACACTGAGGAGGAGCAAGGGTCAGGGAGGGTTAGGACACGGAACGGAACCCGTACATGGTGTTTGTCGACAGAAAACATGTTACCTGATGGAAATGTTATTTATTTCACAAAGCTCGTCTTATTTTGAAAATCGACACCACTGAAAAAGATATTTTGTCCAATTATTGAATTATTAAGTAAAACAGTTGCATGAAATTAACTTAGCTAACTCTAGAAAGAAAGTTTTTGACTGATCGTACTTATATTTTTTCAGTAGAGTAGAATTTAATTAATAATTAAGTTAAAACTATTTAAATACTTTCTATTTTCTAAATTCTATTTCTACTTCTATTTGCTACTAACATTAATTATGTAAATTCAGTCAATGTAATAGTTTAACTCTACATATTTATGTTAAAAAAAAAGCTAATTCAAAGTTTTCTGTATTTTAACCTTCAATAAATTTAACATTCAGTCAATGAACCAAAGCAAATAATTTAAATAAATAAAGTTTAATTGTCTGCAAATGCACAGAAGGTGGAAATTAAATTGTACAAACCTAATTCTAATTACCTTTAATTTAGTTATTTATCTTGTTTTAAGGAGGAATTAAAATACATAAGTGATTCAATAACACATTGAAAACTATTAAATAAACCGGATAAAACTTCTTACAATTACAAGGGTTTTTTTCCCAGTGTGGATCATTTTCCACAATATTTTTTTACACAAACACCTGAATACCTAATGATGAAATTAAAATTAAGTAAAGTTTTTTTTTTTATTTTGAAAGGGGAAAAATCTGAAATTGTGAACAAAAACACTAGTTAAACTCGGCTTTTCAAAATAAAAGACTACATTCCATGGCTATAAATTTAGTGCTTTTTTACAATAAGACGCATTATTTTATATGTATATATAGTATATATTATATATCCAAGTAAAGTTGGGTTATTTTAAATTTGTGTATACTTTCTAAACTGAGACGGATGATTTAAAAAGTAAAATACACATTTTTTTTGGGCTATACATTTAATTTATAAACTGATATAGTGTAAAATTACCGAATTTTTTCTACACTATTTATTATAAAACAGAATTCCAAATTAAAACTAGCAACCCTTCATGTCTGATCTCTTATTTTTCACATGTTCTCCTGTCCATTTTCCTGACGCGAACCCGTGACCCGTCCTCACCTTCCACAGCAGGATCACCAGCAGGGCCAGGATCAGGACTCCGGCCAGAACCGCCACCAGGATCACCCACCAGGGGACGCCCCCGTTCTGCGCCACCGAGTTCTCTGGGGAAACCCTCAGCGTCACCTGCAACAAACGCCGGGGGTCAGACCGGGATTCGACGGCCGGGTGGGGGGGGTCAGAGGTCAGCAGGTCGGTGACATATTTACGTCTGTGTGGGGCGTGGTGAGGATCATGTTGCCGGGCTGAGCCTGGAGCTCCAGAGACGCCTTCACCAGGACGTCCACGGACAAGAGGGACGCGTAGTCCTGCAGGGAAACGGAGGATATAGAACGATGCTCAGATTAGAACAAGTGTGTCCAGCTGTTTCAGGTTAACACACTGCTTCTCAATTGTTTTCTGTCGCCCCCCCATGGAAGAAGAAAACATCTCCCGCCGCGCAACTATAAATAGAATCATTAGTCTATAAATTGTAGTATAAACGAACCTCTACATAACACTGTATCCTTATCAACATCCTTAATTAAACATTTTCTGACTGACCATGTCAAACCATATGATACTGAAAAATAAAACTACATAAATGGTCTTATCAGTGATTGTGGTGTAATGTCTTTAATGTCTCTGTCTCCAACATTTCAGACTCAGTAACACACCGGTCTTTCACAGTGAACCAAGCGCTACAGACGCTTCGTCATATTTCCTCGTCTTAGCTTTGGGAGACTTTCGTTTGTCTCTTTATCTCCGTCTCTCTCCGCCTGTCTTCTCATCCCTGTTAAATATGTTTTCATGGTGTCACTTGGTGTCTACACTTCATACTCATACTCTGTGCTGTATGCTCCCTGTGAACACTCTGCTGCCCCCTAATGGAGTGGAGGTGCAATTGCACTTTATTCTAGGACGTAAAAAAAAATAATTAAAAATGTAAAAAACATAACAGGGACAAAAAATAGGTTTTTACTGTAAGTTCTGACACAAATGTCTGCTCTAGTGTAAAAGTACAAATTGTGCAGCACATTACATTAGTACAGTATATTATATCTGTACGAATGTTTTCAATATTCTTATTTTTAATTGTATTTATTAATTCAATTATATATTTTTCACATTTTAAATACTTAAGTATCACTTGTGTACATCTGAATGAAATTAAAGTCCAATAGAATAAATTCATCTTTTGTTTCAGAGATATACACATTTTTTATTGCACACCAAATACACTAAAGCTCATAACCTTTCACATATAAAAAACATACATAGTTCAAGTCCTTTTTTTGATTAAAAATGTGCATAATTTGCTGCAAAAATCCTGTTGTGAATATAGGACTTTTTAGATTTAATGTCTGTTTTTTTTTAGATTTTTTTACCTTAATAATGTACAATTACACACTGACTTTCCTATTATATTTATTTTATTTATTATTATATTTACACCTTAGTGAGTTGTTTGCAGATGTTTTGTAAAAGGTCATATAAAAAACGTGTAAAAATCGTGTATATCTGTGAAACAAAGTCAGATATGATTGTCTCTTTGGAAAAATATCTATGGTTCTTTTCATACAAAAACAGAACTTGCAATTAAATGTCCTTTAATTCCTCTACTATAACACAGAACACAACCTTCTCGTGGGCTAAGGTTCGAAAAAATTAGAATATTTTACATTCAAATGCATCAATCTGGTGCAAAATTAGAGCTAAATTAAGAATCTCTAGACGATCAATAATCAGTATTGATGCATATTATCCAACTATTAATAATCACATGTAGAACACAAACAGGCTCCAGTTGTAGAGGAATCACATGATGATTCCTGCAGCATCACCAGACTCTGACGTAACACGATTCTCGTTTTTTTACCTCCAGGAAGGTGGAGTTCCACAGACGAGCTGTGAGCTCCAGGCTGGTTTCCTGGAGTCCCTGCAGGGGGCAGATCAGCTCCACACAGCTCAGCCCGCTCTGGCACGACTGCAACACAAAGGAACACAGGAGGGGGTCAAACACGAGGCCCGGGGCCCAGAACCGGCCCGCTAGAGGGTCCGATCCGGCCCACTGGACGAGGCCTGGACAGGAAGTCAGTGAGAAGATTTAGAAGATAAAATATGTAACTTTGATATGTAAATGAGTCATGATGCAGGAGATAAAATTCAGATTTACTTCGTTAAATGGAATTAAAGAGAGATTCAGCGCGCAGCAGATTGGGTGATAAAACACACATTGAGTATGAAAGTGTGTAAAACCAGTGTAAAAAAGCACTTCAAACATGTCTCAATTTGATTAAACAAAAATAAAGTGTATGAAAGCATCTTAAACCATAGGTCACATTTTGATCATAGTAAAATACATAACAATTTCCCTGCTAATTATTCATAATAAATTTTATTATGACATTGAAAAAAAGTCCAAAATAAAAATAAATGTACAAATTAAGATAAATATTTAAAATACAAATATAAATATAAAATAAATATATAAAATTTAAAAATAAATATAAATACAGATAAAAATACAAATAAGAATGCATTTGTAGGAGTTTGTGTGTATTTATACGTATAATTTGTACTTGATTTGCGCTGATTCTGGATTGTAAATTAAATCGAGTTTGACTCAGCTGCTGTAAAACTGTAAAAAACAAAATCTCCACCACAATAGAACATGAACTACTCACCTTCCTTTTGCTCGACAATGAAGACTTTTTGCTGCTAATCTGAATTTCTCCAATTTCCCGTTTAGTCCTGGATGCAGAGGCCTCCTGGAAGCACATTTATATCATTCATCTAGTTTTTTATTTGTGCATTACGAAAGATTTTATAAAAAAAAAAAAAGAAACAGACAACAAAGCATAACACAATAAAGAAGAGGTAAAAAAAATAACATAAGTAAATACCTAAAATTTCAGGGTGCATCATGTTAAAATAACATGATCCTTTATTTTAAAGTAATGCTACTCTAATTATAAAATAATGAATGTATATCTTCCCTCTTAATGTTTTCAGTGAGTTTTATAACTTTACATGACCAAATTATAATTAAAAGCATTTTAAAATTTTATAGATTTTCTCATGAATTCAAAGTTCTCTCCTTAAAGTGAATCATCTGGACTTTGTGTTTGTCTACTTCCTATGATTTAGCTTCAGGCAGCGAACACTGACCTGGATGAATGAGAGCATCCATCAGAACAACGTGCTGCTACCTGTATTCCCAGAGGGTTGATCTCGGACTCGGGAGAACAGCGGACGTCGTGTTTTCCTCCGTTGGCTGTGACCTTCATCAGGTACAGAAGCCACTTCCCGTCTTTGTTGTATCTGGGCCACTGGATGTGCAGCGACGCTTTGACGGACGACTGCAGCGACTTCCACAGGTTATTTATCTGATGGAAACATCGACACGGTCACAGTTTTCCCCTTTTTCACATCATCATTTTACTTAGGACATTTTATTTGTTGCTTAAGACAAAGTTTTTTTCGCTAAAATTATGAATAAAATGACAATTAACCATCTTTGCTGAGGGCGTCTGCTTCAAGAATCAAGGAAAAGCTCTAAAAATGATTCTAGACTGAGTTTCTACTGGTGACTGATAAAATTGTTCTATTTTAAAAATAATTTATGAAAAGATGCTGTGCATATCTATAAATCCAGTAAATCTGCAGCCAAATATAAAGAAATAAAGGTTTCAGGATCTTCATCACTTTATTGTTCTATAGGATGATGGTTAGTTCACTGAGGACATTTTAGTTTTTGCCTCAGCAACATTTTTAGGATAAAATTACTTGACTTTTACAATTTAACTTTAAGAATCAAGACTCTATGGTGCAGAATTATCTTAATTATTTAATATAAAGTGCTGTGCATATCAATAAATCCAATAAATCTGCAGCCAAACATAAAGAAATAAAGGAAGTTCCAGGATCTTCATCCATTAAATCAGAACAATGGTTAGTTTACTCAGGACATTTTTGTTTTTATTCTTTAGGATAAAATTCCTTGACTTTAACAATTTAACTTCAAGAATCAAGACTCTATGATCCAGAGGAAGCTCGAAACATGATTCTTAATGCAGTTTCAGTGAAATGTTTTATAGCAATTTGGTCTAAATTTCACAATTATCTTATTAATTTAATATAAAGTGCTGTACATATCAATAAATCTGCAGCCTAATCTGCAGAAATAAAGGAAGTTCCAGGATCTCCATCACTAAACATGTGTCATCACTTCATTGTAAATTCTCCACATCTCAGGTTTCTAAAAGTCAAAACTGGATGTTGATGAGTTACGTTCAATAAAAAACAGGAAAGAAGAACCTGGGAAAGTGATGAAAAAGTTTAATTTAACTTTAGAGTTTTCACTATGGAATGAAAGGACAGTTTAATCCAGGTTAAAGTTGAATAAAGTTACACTAGAATGTTCAGGAATTGGACTAAAGTCACTTTATTCTGTAATATTAGTGACAGGTAGATATAATAGAATATTCTCTGATGACGTAAAACATGAATGAACGTACTCTGAACGTGTAACTGATCAAACTTCCGATCTCCTCTTCCGTCTTCATGGCGCTTTCTCCTCTCACGACGCCTCCGAACAGCACAGAGTGAGGGCTGACTTCTCTGGAGGAGAACAAGCGAGCGTTTTAATTTACATTTTTATAATTTTCATTCTGAATCTGTACATGTTCAACACGTGATGATCCAGACAAACTCACCCGCTGACCGTCAACGGCAGCTCAATGATCACTTTGGCTTTCACTTTGACGGAGCCGATGTTTTCCTGCACACTGGTTCTGATAAAAATAAGAAAGACATCAATATGAAATATGAAATAATGCATTGATCTGTGTTTACAGCAACTTACTAGACTCTTGCAGAAATACTTTTACTATACAGCAGCCAATGGGCTCTACCCCTACACCACCGCAGCAGACCAGGATTTTAACTTTTAGGGAAGCTCCCTGGTTTTATAGATATATATAAAGATTTTCACAAAGCTGTAAAATACAGGAAATAATTAAACAAACAGATGAATGTGAAGCAGCTGAAACCTACGTCTGCAGCTGCAGGTCGACCTCCACCTCCGTGGTGCCCAGATTCATCCCCACCGTGCTCAGGATGATGAAAAACGTCGTCTTTTTATGGGGAAAAAATAATAAAACAACATTCTTCAGCTCCTTCAGCCAGAGACTCAAACACCCTCGCTGCAGATCATTCATCCCGACAGCAATAAGACTTTATAACTCACTGTAGTCACTTTACTCTACACACACATCCTGCACCTTAAGTATGCATTAGCTATGTGTGTGTACATGTGTGTATGTGCGTATATATATATATATATATATATATGCAAATATGTAAATATGTGTGTACGTGCATGAATGTATGTATATATGCTTTGCTTATCCATACTTTTTTCTTGCTATATATTAGTATTTTTTCTCCATTCTAAATATGTCCATAATGCATACTGTGTATGCGGATCAACAAATTCTATGAATTTTGTACATAGTGTTGTGTATTTTTATTTTTTTTAGAGTTTTTATCTTCTTAAGCTTTTATTTTCTTTTCTTTACTCTGTACGCTGCAGTAACAGACAAATTTCCCCGTTGTGGGATCAATAAAGTCATCTCTTATCTCTTATCTTATTTTTTCTCGTTTTGACGCAGATTAAAAACCCGGCAGCGTGATGAGAAAACGACAACTTCCGTTACCTGCGAGTCTCTCTTGAACGGATTCCCCAGCTCACACTCGGCCTGAGAGCCGTTCTGATTGGTCTGACAGATGATCGGCTTCTCCACCTGAGGGAGGAAGAACCAAAGAAAAGGTAAGACTGGTTATTTATTAATCAGCCTGAACACTAGGGGGCGCCGGGCGTTACCGATGGGGGTTGGGAGCGAACGCCGGAGTAGGACAGGGCGTCCGGGAACGAGCCGACCAGCTTGGCCTCGTAGGCGTCGTCCCCGTTCACGTTGGTGACCTTTACCCTCAGAGCCAGGTCCTTCCTCTCGTAGTTCAGGTGGAACACAGGGACGCCGTTTTCTCTGGGGGGGGCGAAAAGGACAATTTCCTGTTTGCTGTTGCGTCTCAGCACCAGACGATCCAAACTGGTTCCATGAGATGCAGTTTGGGCTCAGAATATATATAGCGAAAATATTAAAGTAATAATGATGCAGTACAGGAATAGTGTTTTCATATTGCATATTTACATGTTTGTTCATTGTATATGGAGCATATAAGATAAGATAAGACTTTATTGATCCCACAACAGGGAAATTTGCTTGTTACTGCAGCGTACAGAGTAAAGAAAAAAATAAGAAAATAAAAAGCTAAAGAAATAAAAGCTATAAAAAATGAAAATACACAACATTATGTACAAAATTCGTAGAATTTGTTGATCCGCATACACAGTATGCATTATGGACATAGAATGGAGAAAAAATACTAATAAATAGCAAGGAGATATTTATATTGGGGAATATGGAGAATTATACCTGTAGGCAAAAAAGTTAAATTAACAATAATATAAATAATATAATACAAATTTATATGGAAAATTCTATGGTAAAAAAAAGCAGCATTTACATCTTGGAAAATGAAGGTACTTTTTATGCAAAATAATTAATCTGCAGGTACTAAAAAAATACAAGTACAGTTAAAATAATATTAATATTAATTAAAAATATATATCTATAGATGGCTAAATGAATATTGTGCAACCTTTCGACAACGTACTTTAATGCATTTTGGACATTTAAAAAGGCAATTTAGTGTCTACTTGACATTTATAAGGGTAGTTTGTTGCACAGATAGGCATTTAATGCACATTTAGACATGTAAAAGACAATTTAGCACACTTTAGACAATAAAAGGGCACTAGAATGGATGTTTAGATTAGGTTTAATCTGCAGGTACTAAAAAATACAAGTACAGTTAAAAAAATATTCATATAAATTAAAAATATATATATCTATAGTTGGATAAATAAATATTGTGCAACCTTTTGACAAGGTACTTTAATGCATTTTGGACATTTAAAACAGCAATTTAGTGCACATTTAGACATGTAGCTGGCACTTTAATGCACTTTTAAAAGGTACTTAAGTAGAAATTTAATGTTAAGATAATTTAGCACACTTTAGATATTTTAAAGGGCACTAGAATGCATGTTTAGATGTTAAAAAAGGTTGAATGTCGTTTTCATAGAATAAAACTGGCTCATCATGATGCTGATATGGCAAATAGTATCACATACTGAGACACAGTCATTAAATAATTATGTTTAATGCTGATTATATCAGTGGTGTCATTTAGTGAATCAGTCACATGTGTCTGACGCGTCTGATCTAAAGACTATTTTAAAATACCATTTTCACCACTTTTTCCAACATTTTTTAGTAGAGAATTAATGTTAGGACTCACGTGGGTAATGGGGAGTAACCGTCTTGGTTGTTTTTCTTGTAGAATAGTTTATAATCCATCTTCAGTTTACTCCGACACACGTGGTCCTTCCCACATCCTTCCTTCACAAAGTTGACCTGAAAAAAACACAAATTACAGAAAAGCTTTGAGCCGCCGTGAATATTAAAACAATAATGTTTGGAGTTTCTATTCTATATGTTTGGTTTAATTAGATTAAAATTATGTCCACAGTCAATGCACAATAATGTAAATATGCAGATATCATGTCTCCAGCTTCATATTAAATAGGCACAATAGCAACAGCTGTAAAAAAAAAAAAACTGTAAAAAAAATTTGTAAAAAGAATATAAATACAAATAAATAACAAAATAAAATACAAAAAGAACAATAAAATTAATAGAAATTAAAAATACAATTTTTAAATAAAATAATATAAATAATAAATAATTTAAATTAAATAGGCGGGAAATAAGAAGGTAATAAAATACCATAAAAATGTAATACCTCCAGCTGCATATTCATAAAACAGGTAAAATCTGTATTTTTTCACCTCGATGACGTCTCTGCTGGGCTGCGAGGCGTCCAGGACGGGCAGCAGCTGGGGGAGCCCGTTCCTCCACTTCTGACGCTTCGCTGCCACGATTTCTGCAGAAACCTCGAACGGAACGCTGCGCATCTTGTCCTTGATGTTGTCCTGAGAAAACCAGGAAATAGTTTAGAGCAGAATAAGTATTTTAGAGTAAACAGCAAGCTTTTATTCAAATAATTATATTTATATCATACGCTTAAAAAAATACTTAAGTGTTTGCATGCTTGTTTTTTATATGGATTCTACTTATATTTGTTTAATTCTTGCAGAATATGATTTTCAGTATAATTTACTGTAATTTTCCAAGTAATTTCTTCTTAAATACATTAAGACAGAATTACTTTTGGTACTTAAATAAATGTAATAGTTTAACTCCTGCATATTTATAGTCAAATTAAAACTTGTGGTTATTTTTCGGTATCTTAACCTTCAATAAATTTAACATTCAGAACCGAACCTGATATTTTATTGTGAAGAAGATAGAATTTAAATTGTTCGTTTTAGGGAAGTAAATTAAGTAAGTAGAATTAAAATTTATTAAATAAACCAGATTAAAAAAAACATGTGACATTTACAAAGGGCCAGGATACTTTTTTCAGCAAAACCTGATGTGTCTCTATTAAAAAAAAAAAAAGTTTATTATAACGCGAACATCTGGATTCAGGAGATTTTTAAGTAAATTCTTGACTTTAGTTGCTGTTGTGGTGGAAACACACACACACACACACACACACGCGCGCACACACACACACGGTCGACCTTTTACCTTCAGATACACTCGTGCAAACTTATGGTCGACCTTTTAGTCGCACACACACACACACACACACTATCTAATCACACACACAAACACATTGACTTTCTGACTCAGGGGCAGTTTGACATTTCTGTTATCTGATAAAAAAAACAAAATACATATAAACATGTAGGTTACAGGTCATAGGAAGAAGCCCATTTAACAATGTAAATGGTTTAATAACATGTTCTATGTCACATTTAACCTGTTCTCACCACAATTCTACAATAAACTGATATAAAACACTGAGTCAATTAAGTATAAAAACTGGTTTCAATGACTTTTCCCTCCATTCAAAGTGGTGACTCTCATCAACGTTAAGTGAACAAATGTTCACGGTGGTGGATGAAGAACTCACATCCTTTAACTTTTGGAGTAAAAGTAGAAATACTGACGTAAAAAATACTCAATGACAGGTTGAACATGTTACTGCAGTAAAATATTATCAGCAAAATGTGCTTAAAGCATCAAAAGTAAAAGTACTGTGTTATATTATTACAGTTGGGTCACATGACCCCCACCAGGTGGGTCACGTGACCACCTGGTAGGGTCAGGTGACCACGTGGTGAGGTCACATGACCACGTAGCGAGGTCATGTGACCACCTGGTGAGGTCATGTGACCACCTGGTGAGGTCATGTGACCACCTGGTGAGGTCAGGCGACCACCTAGTGAGGTCATGTGACAACCTGGTGAGGTCATGTGACCACCTGGTGAGGTCAGGTGACCACCTAGTGAGGTCATGTGACCCACCTGGTGAGGTCAGGTGACCCACCTGGTGAGGTCATGTGACCACCTGGTGTGGTCAGGTGACCCAACTGGTGATGTCATGTGACCCACCTGGTGGGGTCATGTGACCACCTGATGGGGTCATGTGACCCACCTGGTGGGGTCATGTGATCACCTGTTTTGGTCATGTGACCACCTGGTGTGGTCATGTGACACTGTGTCCAGGTGTTAGAGGTTGAAAAAATACTCAATGACAGGTTGAACATGTTACTGCAGTACAAATATCATCAGCAAAATGTGCTTAAAGCATCAAAAGTAAAAGTACTGTTTTATATTATTACAGTTTATTATTCTACTAGTGTTTAATCACTAAATACATGTGAGAGTATTTTAATGTTTTATTTTATCAATGTGGAGCCAGTTGGAGATACTTTGGGTAGATTAATAGTAAAAGTACTGCAGAGTATTTAGTATTGTATATTTTATATATTTATATATCACATTTAACCTGTTCTCACCACAATTCTACAATAAACTGATATAAAACAGTCAATTAAGTGTAAAAAAGTCCAATTTCCAAATGAGGAACAAATTTACCATAAACGCCATTTTGACGTATATGTGACATCACACATCTCTGATATTGGGAGTGAATAGTTAAAAAACAGCTTCAGAAATTTTCAATTTGGTCTATTTTAACGAACATGATTTTCCTTTAAGCAGAAACGGATCCAGGTTCTAGTGGGTTAAATTCTAAAGCTTTTATTATCATAACATTAAATAATTATTATTGTTATCTGGTGACATTGTGAAGGGTGAGAGCAGCGGGCTAAAGGAGACACACACACACACACACACACACACACACACACACACACACACACAGTGTTTACAAAAGCTACTTGTATTGAGCGTCTGCAAACTGCAGGAAAGCGGTTGATGGTAAAATCCTTTCGTTACTCCTGTGAGCGGATCACCTTTAGTTTGGCTTTTATCTTGATGCACGCCTCCTGGTTCTGCCCGCGGAGGTCCACGGTTCCGTTGAACAGGTGGTCCAGGTCGGGGTGGGACCTGTTGAGGAACGCCACCCTGGGGGGCAGGCCCTGTTTCCTGCGGAGCCCGTCGGCCTCCACGGAATAACCGATGGCTGCAGCGTGGGGGGGACAGCGGGTGTGAAAGATGAAGAGAGAAGCAGGAATCTGGGAAACACGTTTTTTTACTCACTTATTCTGGGGCTGTAAGATGCAGGATTGGCTTTGTAGAGGAAACACGCGTCTACACTGAGGCTGTGGACACAGAACGGGGTTATCGGTGATTTACGGGGAAATGTCATAGAGTGTAATGCTTCATATTCTAGGTGGATTACATATTTAAAGTCTAGTTCTAGTTGCACCATTTGTTAAAAAAAATCCCCCAATACACACAAAATGTACAGATGCGAACAAAGTGATAGAACCCAGATCCAGTTATTTATGATATAAAACAGAACCAATAGACCACATTAAACTTTTATTAAAAAACATTGGGCTTTTATCAGCTTTTTTTTGTCTTTTTATTTGCAATTCTTCAACATATATCACAGTTATAACTCTGCTGGTTAGGTTAAATGAATGATTTGAACAACAGAAACTGTATTAATTCAATAATTAATTAATTGAGCAGCTCGTTAACATTTTATTTTATTGTGACGTGTACGTCACGTGAGGTTTAACATGATTATTTTACATGACGTATACACCAGGATATTTTACTAACTTGTTTTATATAAATTTATTGTAGAATTGTGGTGAGAACATGAGGTTGAGCGAGCTGATAAATGCTTCTTAAAACTGTCGTTTAAAACGTTTTTCCCACCGTGTCAAACACCATTTGTCACTGACCCGTTTAACAAAGGGAGTTTTCACTGAGGCCTAGTCGACCTGCTCATGCATGAATTCTGATAAGATCTGTCAGCAAGGTTTTTTACCAAGAGCTTTTAAACATCCTTTAGGAAGCAAAACAAGGGTAGAAATACAAAAAATCCATCTTTATGCTATAAGACTCAAGTGTACTTTATGCATTTTGTACTGTAGAAAAAACAATGTAATTGCATTGTAGTTATATAAATATACATATACACATTCTAAAAATATAAATAGGTTGATTTATAGTCATAATATTACAGGATATTAATTATTTTAAGGAAAAACACTGGTAGGAATTGACATTGAAATTAAACATAGCTCCTGGTGAATTGAGAACAATTAATTCATCGATTAATCACTATTTCCTCCAAATATAAAATGTAAATTCTGATCATCTTTACCTAATATGTCACCATGCATGAATTATGTTTAGATTCGTCAGGAAGTTTTTTTTTTTACTAAGTGGTTTTAAACATCTTTAAGGAAGAAAAACAAGGTTTGAAAAAAACAAACTCCATCTTTTTTCTATAATAATATAACTATTTACCCATTAAAGTGTACTTCATGCATTTTGTACTGTAAAAAATCAATGTAATTGCATTGTAGTTATATAAATGTACAAAAATGAAATTCTAAAAATATAAATAAGTTGGTTTAGAGTCAAAATATTACAGGATATTAATTATTTATAAGGAAAGATACTAGTAGGAATTGACATTGGAATTGAACATAGCTCCTGATGCATAAACAATTAATTCATTGATTAATCACCATTTCCTCCAAATATAAAATCAAAGTTCATGTAATTGCATTGTAGTTATATAAATGTACAAAAATTACATTCTAAAAATATAAATAAGTTGATTTATAGTCAAAATATTACAGGATATTAATATTTTTAAGGAAAAACACTGGTAGCTATTGACAAATAGCTCCTGATGCAAGTAGAACAATTAATCACAATTTCCTCCAAATATAAAATCTAAATTCTGATCACCTTTACCTAATATGTCACCATGCGTGAATTATGATAAGATCCATCAGGAAGTTTTTTACCAAATGGTTTTAAACATCTTTTAGGAAGCAAATAGGGTTTAAAAAAAATCCATTTTTATGCTTTAAAGATGGATTTATTTGCCCACTTAAGTGTAGTTTATGCATTTTGTACTGTAAAAAATCAATGTAATTGCATTTTAGTTATATAAATAATGGAAAATCACATTCTAAAAATATAAATAGGTTGATTTATAGTCAAAATATTATAGGATATTAATTATTTATAAGGAAAAACACTGGTAGGAATTGAAACATAGCTCCTGATGCATAAAGAATAATTCATTCATTAATTAATCACAATTTCCTTCAAATATAAAATCTAAATTCTGATCATTTTTACCCAATATATCACCTTAGATATTACTCTATATATAAATGTGTTTCTTTTTATAGATCTTTTAAACATGTGCATTGAAGAGCAGCCACTGACCAGATGCTGCTGCCACAGTTTTTCGTCGTCAGGTCTATTTCCTGTGGGGAGATCTTCACGTCTCTCTGGATGTGGATGACCGGCCTCGCCCTGTAGGGATAAAAAACGTTGTTCAGGTAACGCCCAGCAGGAATCCGCAGAGATTTCACCGTAAATCCTGAGTTACCGGTAGATGAGAGCCGTGTCCACCAGGGAACCCACGGCCAGGTCGGGGTAGAAGTTGCTGTCCAGGTCCATGTTCCCGGCCAGAGAATACCCGAACATACGGAGGCCCTGGTCCTTTCCTGAAAGGGTCTGAACGGAAGGGACGGAATTATCCTATTTTACTATAACATTTTATTGATCCTGAAAGCATGAAGCTTTTTGAAATCACATTACTCTATGAACTATAAACAGAGCAGAAAGTACATGAAGTAAAACCCTAAAGGGCCATTCAGCGTAAATTAAAAATACCTTTTCTAATCTAGTCTGTGATTCTTAAACCAAAAATCCAGAAAAGCAACCTGTGCAGGACTGGTGTTGATTCCTTCTGCAGAACCGTGATAAATGAAAACTTTTCCTGCTCCTCCGTCAGCGTACGGAGCTCCCACCGCCAGGTCTGGACAAGAAAAAAAGAGATATCACAGATAATGAGAAAGCACGAATAAGGGAGAAAGCAGGATGGGAGCGAGGCATGCACAGGGTTGATTTATAAACATTTATTTTACAATTTTTTTAATTTGTAAAAATTTTTACAAAAATAATAATAAATACAATTATAATAAATAATAAAACAATTAAATATAAAAATATGTTTAAAATAATTTAACATAATTTATATTATTATTATTATTATTGTATTTGAATTAAAAACTAAAAATCCTAAATTAAATATTAAAGATCAAGATCAAATAAAAATAATAAAAATAAATAATAATTTTATAAATTTTATAAAATAAATATTTTAGATTTTATTTTAAATTAACTGAACATTAACAATTTTAGATTTAAAATGTAATACCTAATTAAATAATAAAAATAAAAAAAATAAAACAAAACAAAAAAAAAAATTGAAAATTAAAAATCAAATATCTTACCTTAAAAAGAAGAAATAATTATTATTAAAATGCGTGTTATAAAATAATTTTAGGTTTTATTAAAAATGAAAAATGTTATATTTAAATCAAAATCGTAAATCTAAAATAAAAAATAAACTTTAAAACATCCATCCATCCATCCATTTTCTATCCCGCTTATTCCCTTTCGGGGTCGCAGGGGTCTGCTGGAGCCTATCCCAGCGCATTTTATGGCGAGAGGCAGGGGGATACACCCCAGATGGTCGCCAGCCAATCGTGGGGCACACACACCATTCACACACCATTCACACACACACTCACACCTATGGGCAATTTAGATTTGCCAATTAACCTGAGCATGTTTTGTATTGTGGGAGGAAGCCGGAGTACCCGGTGAAAACCCACGCAGACACGGGGAGAACATGCAAACTCCACACAGAAAGGCCCCAGACCCAGGCCCCAAGGCGGTCTTGAACCTGCGACCTTCTTGCTGTGAGGCAACAGTGCTACCCACTGCTCCACCGTGTCGCCCACTTTAAAACATAAAAAGGTGAAATTAAAAATTGAAAATTTACCAATAAAACCTAAAGTTAAAAATGGAAAATTTCAAAAAAATAATTTAATTAAAATTGTGAATCTAAAATGAAGCATTGAGTCTAACATTAGCAATACGCAGCCTGACCTTCATACGAGTCCCTGTTCAGGTCTCCTATGTTCTCCACAGCCAGTCCAAACATGGAGTCCTTGGTTCCGTTGAGACGGACCGGGCTGACCTGGTCCCACCGTCCTGCCTGGTTGATATAAACGTAAACGGCTCCTCCGACGTCTCCGTCCTTCATGTAGAACTGAGGCGCTCCAACAACGATGTCCTGCCACCTACAGCCATATAGAACATACACTATGAACAGAACAAAGGGATAGAACCCGGATCCAGGTCCCTTTAAAGGATAATTAAAAAAACAGACCACATGGAACACATTACGAAACCTTTATTGATAAACTAACTTCCAGTATCAGAGATCTGTGACGTCACATTGTGCGTTTTTTCAGCATTTTTGCTCAGCAGAAAATATTTAGTATTTTTATTTGCATTTCCTCAACATATATCTTTGTTAACTTTGCTGGTTAGGTTTAACAAGAAACTGTTTAAACAAAAGAAAAAATATTAATGATTATTAATGAATCAGATGAATTAATTGAGCAGTTTGTTACCGTTTTTCTTATTATGACATGAGGTTTAACATGATTAGTTTAAAGGTTACTTACTTATACCAATTTATTGTAGAATTGTGTTGAGAACAGGTTAAATGTGATATAGAACATGTTATTAAACCATTAACATTGTTTGCAATACTAAATACTCTGATGCAGTACTTTTACTAATAATCTACCCAATTGGCTCCACATTGATAAAATAAAACATTAAAATACTCTCACATGTATTTAGTGATTAAACACAAGTAGAATAATAAACTATAATAATACTGATACTGCAGTAACATGTTCAACCTGTTATTTCAGCCTCTCACACCTGGACACAGTATCACATGACCACACCAGGTGGTCACATGACCATAATAGGTGATCACATGACCACACCAAGTGGTCACATGACCCCACCAGGTGGGTCACATGACCTCACTAGGAAGTCACCTGACCTCACCGGGTGGTCACGTGACCACACCGGGTGGTCACATGACCTCACTAGGTGGTTGCCTGACCTTTCCAGGTGGTCACGTGACCTCACCAGGTGGTCACATGACCTCACTAGGTGGTCGCCTGACCTTACTAGGTGGTCGCCTGACCTTACCAGGTGGTCGCATGACCTCACCAGGTGGTCACATGACCTCACCAGGTGGTCGCCTGACCTTACCAGGTGGTCACATGATCCCACCAGGTGGTCACATGACCTCACTAGGTGGTCGCTTGACCTTACCAGGTGAGTCACCTGACCCCACCACGCGGGTCACATGATCACATCATGCGGGTCAGTGTAATAATTTATGGCCTTCTTCACTTTAAGTGAAGACATTTAAAGTGGTGAATGTGGCTCCCTGTGGGTTAAAAGAAGTGAGTGAAGGTTCCGCACCCGTCCCCGTTCAGGTCCACTATGGCCACGTCGTATCCGAAGGAGGACGCCAGGCCAGGTCCGTACAGCATGTGCTCCACATAGAGGCTGGTGGAGGCCGCGCCTCCTTTCCTCAGCAGGACCACGGCTCCGACGTGATTGGCCCGTGGGGCTCCGGCCACCACCGTCAGACCTCGGCTCTTCGTGATGCTGTGGCCCGAATCCAGGGAGAAACCTGACGCGTGGCGTGATTTTATTAGATAAAACTAAAGAGCAGTATTACGTTTTTTTTTTTTTTTACATCTTATGCAACAGAATATGAACGAACAGGTTCCCCCGTAGACAGAGAAACACTGTGAATAAACATGTTCCTCACCCAGGTAACTGTTGGCAGGAACTGGAACCCACTCATCGTCAGGTCCAACTTCATAAGGGCCGTCGTCAAAAATCCCCATTTCCAGCAGAGTGTTGTTTTTTTGTTCCACTCGAACTATTCCTGTTTAGTTTAAATGTGGAAAATAATGAAATAAATATTTAAATTAATATTACATCACTCGTTTAAAATAACAAGGCACTAGGTTCCCATAATAATTACTGTAAAACTAATTATACAAGATAGAGAGAGATGATGGACAGATAGATGGATGGATGGATTGATATGGATGGATGGATGGATATGGATGGTTTATTTGAAATGGATGGATGGATTGATTGATATGGATGGAAGATGGACTGATGTGGGTGGATGGATGAATAGATGGATGGATGAATGGATGGATGTGGTTGGATGGATGGATGGAATTGATATCGATAATGGATTAATAGGCATGAATGGATAAATGGTTTCATATGGATAGATGGATTGATTGATATAGATGCATGGATGGATGGATGGCTAGATCTACAGACATTCATGTATGGATGGATCTATAGATATACAGTTGACTGATAGCTGTATAGATGTGCAGACAGACAGACAGAACCTTTCCAGTTGAAGGCTCCTGGGGCTCCAAACACCAGGTAGTGGAAGTCCTTGGTGAAGGTGGCAGCCAGACCCTGCTGGCAGGACCCGAACCTCTCGTGTCCTCGGGACCGGCCCTCGCAGAACTTCCAGCTGCCTCCGTCCTCGTCGGACGAGGCGTCGATGGTCAGGTCCTGGCTCAGGACGTAGCAGCGGCCCGTCACGTCCTGCGACTCCTGCGGCGTGTTCGCGAACAGGCGCCGCTGGTAGCGATGAGCGCACGTCTGGAATCGCACGAAATGGAACTTTTTTTTTTAAACGGAAACGTCTAAACGTGCAAATGTTAATGTTGATTTGAGAAATTCACCAAAGCGACAAACAAACACTATAAATAAACATGTTCTAGACCCAGGATCCAGATTTTTAAGATCCAGGTGACTCACCACGATCTTTCCTCCTGGACCCTGGCTCTGCACCGTCACCCCCATCCACTGGTTCTCCTTGTTCTCGTTTTTAACGTCCTCTTCACGATGACATTAAACAGGAATAAATCAACCAGGACGTTCAGAAACGTTCATTCAATGACATCTTTGATGCCTCAACAACAAGGTCAGTGTGCTTCACGTAAAACATTAAAAGCATCAAGATACAATTTAAAAATAGTTGATTGAAAGGGTAAAAATCTAAGATTTAAAATTGCAAAACAACAACAATCAGAAATGAAATAGTATTAGAGCAGCATTAAAATGAAATAATAGTAAAATTAATAGTAAAAACAAGAGGTTGGAAAGTTCTGAAATGGTTGGATAGAGATGGAAAATGGATGGATGGGTTGTTTGAAAGGTGGATAATTATTATTTGATGGATGGATTAATAGAGATGATTAACGGATGATGAATAGATGGATAAAGGATGGATGAAAGTTACAGCAAGATTCAATTAAAATTTCCAGTGCAGTGAAACCTGATGAACTAGTGATAGAAAACAGATTTATCGACTCTACTTGAACGTGGTTGATGAACGGATCGTTTCTCACCTTCGTTATCAAAGACGACGCGCTCGCAGTCGCTGGATTGGCTGATGTCACATTTATAGAGACCTCCTGTGATGTTGGCCGCCTGTTTTCCTAGAGCTCTGGCTCTGGGGGCTCCGATCAACAGCCTGGAGGAAAAACAGCATAATCACACTAATATTTAATCACCACTATTTAAAAAATGGCATAAGTCTTTTTTGAAGTTTTTGTCACATGACCCCACCGGTTGGTCACATGACCTCACCGGGTGGTCACATGACCTCGCCGGGTGGTAACATGACTTCGCCGGGTGGTCACATGACCCCATCGGTTGGTCACATGACCTCACTGGGTGGTCACCTGACCTCACCGGGTGGTCACATGACCTCACTGGTTGGTCAACTGACCTCACCGGGTGGTCACATGACCTCACTGGGTGGTCACCTGACCTCACCGGGTGGTCACATGACCTCACCGTAGGACCATGGCTTAAGTGAAGAGGGTGACTTGGACCAGTGGATCTCAAAGTGGGGTCTGTGGACCCCCAGGGGTCCCAGAAGGGGGGCCAAGAGCTCCCAGAAAAAGATTGTATAATTTATTTTCCTTATAATTCCATCTATAAGTAAAACAGAATGCCATTGCCTCATGGATGGCCATATTAAAAAAAACCTTAATAATATCCCATTAATATATTCATTTCCTATAATTAGTGTATTATTTGCACATTAATTCATTTAATTTATAATTTTATTTTTTATGCTGAGACAAATAAATAAAAGGATGAGTATATAAATAAATATATGTAAAACATATTTCCCATTTATACATATATGGGAAAATTTAAAAAGTGGCATTTATATGCAACAGGTGAACATATATACATAGATAAATGCAACTAATAAATGCAATTAAATAAATTTGTGCATTTATTCATATATTCATTTATGAATTCCTGCATAATTCTGGCCATGTGTTTCCTACACTTTCTGTTCTTAACATGAAATGTTTGAGGTACTTTTGGCCTTAGTCAAACATTTTTTTACCCAAATTAGGATAAAATGACATTTTAACCGGTTGGAATAAACTCTAAATATGATTCTAGAATGAGTTTTATTTTCAGGAGGATAAAATATTATTATTATTGCTAAACAACTTCCTGTTTTTGTGATGAGAAACGAGATAGAAAAGTGGAGTCTGTCCACCACCAGCCACAGGTGTGTGCGTGCCATGTTCTCACAGACTGAACCAGGAGGATGTGGTTCACAGCTTCATGTGTCAGACTCCCACATGATGAATCTTCAAATCCTTTTTTCACAGAAAGCTGCCCCACTTTGAATCATTTCACACCAGCAAATATTTGACTTTAAAAGGCAGTTCAGGCAGTTTCTCAGTGTAATTAATGTATTAAATTTACATATGAGACTTCATGTGGTGCAAGATGAGTATAACCTGGACTTTATTTGTTTTCAACTTTGTGCATTGCTATTCTCGTAGAGAGAATGACGCAGAGAGAAAACCAAACAAACCACGTGTCAGACTCTGTCTCATCTGCTGAAACCATGAAGCAGCGTGATTATATTTACCAGTTTATTTCCTAATCATCATGATCAGCCATTGTTCAATGCAGCAACTTCATCTGTGTTATCTGTGTTAAAATGACTATTAACATACGAAATGAAAATATTTAGCTTTACACTCTGACTGCTTGAGGCTTGACTTAAAGGTGCAGTACGTAAGGTTTACTGGTGTCTAGTGGAACAAAATTAGCATAAACAGAATATAATATTCATAAGTATGTTTTAATCTAATCAAAATAAGAATTGTTTTTATCACTATTAGATTGAGATATTTTTTATTTTCATCTTACAGGATTTTTGACATTTTTCACAGACGTGTAGATTTCAGTCTCAGTAACTTACGTTCTGCCTCCTCACCACTAGAGGCCGCCGTAAACTACACACTGTTATTAAGCTTAAGACGTTTTAATAATTATTAAACGCCTTTTTTAATGCTAATGTGCCAAAACTAATAAAATAAGATCTATGGTTTTATAATTTGAACTTTCTTATTTCTTAATTTTCCATGTTGATTTATTTATGAATATTTGAGACTTGACTTAAAGGTACAGTACGTAAAGTTCAGCGGTATTTAGCGGAACTAAATTGGCAGAAAAGGAATCTAATATTAAGTATGTTTATTCACATATAGCAATTAAAATAAGATTGATCACCATTTTAGATTGAGACGTATTCATCTACATCTTACAGGTTTTTTATATTTTTCACGCATTGATTTGAGTCGTATTGTAATCTGCCTCCTCACCACTAGAGGCCGCTATAAACCACACACTGTTATTAAGCTTAAGACGTTTTAATATTTATTGAGATTTTTATGAATCTGACTCCAGGTTTATCACTAATGTTTGGTTAGTGCCAAATCAAAAATGTTTTTTTCTCCACAGAAAATGCGTAAAAAGGAAGAATAATGGAATAATAATTAAACGTCTTTTTTCATGCTAACGTGCAAAAACTAAGAAAATGAGATAGATTGTTTTGGAATTTAAAACTTTTACAGAGACATTCTTATTTCTCAATCGTCCATGTTGATTTAATTATGAATATTTGAGACTTGACTTAAAGGTACAGTACGTAAAGTTCAGTGATATTTAGCGAAACAAAATTGGCAGAAATGAAATCTAATATTCATAAGTATGTTTAATTACTATAAAAATCAAACAAAAAAGGTTGATCACTATTAGATTAAGACATATTTATCTACATTTTATGATTTTTCACGCATAAAATTGAGTCTTAGTTCATTGTAATCTGCCTCCTCACCACTAGAGGCCGCCATAAACTACACACTGGTATTAAGCTTAAGACGTTTAAAATTTATTGAGATCAGGTTTTTCATCACTAATGATTGGTTAGTGCCAAATAAAAACACATTTTTCCCCTGACACAAGAAAGAATAATGTTATAATGAAATATTGATTCAGATATTTTTTTCATGCTTCAGTGCCAAAAGTACAAAAATCCAGTCCATTGTTTTGTAAGTTGAACTTTAACAGAGACATAAGGAAGCTAATGTGGGAACAGCCGGGCTGCAACACAATGTAGGAACTCTGTGAAAGGACATGGAGGAAATCCTCTTTTCTTCTGCGGGGTTCCCCTGTTACGCACCTATTGAACCTATTGATCCACGCGGCCTCTTCACTTGCTAAACGAGGAGTTTTCTCTCTGATGCAGGAGGTCGAACCGCAAACAAAAGACCAGTGACATGCAAATACCAACACGAGCCTCTGCAGAGCTACTGGTCCCTCAATACAGTTTATAGCACCGGATATATACAAACTAGTAGTAACGTGTGTGTAATTAGAATCAGAGAAGTAGAAGGACAGTATAGGATTTAATGCAGTGAGTGAATTAACCTGTAAAAATACAGCATTTACTTTTATTCATAAATCCCATGTTTAACCTGAGCTCCAACACTAAATAAAGTATTTTATCTGTTCCTGTTACAGCATCAATATATATCATCAATATCCACATCATCAATACAATAATAAAATAGTTTAATATAATATCAGTAGTAGCTGCAACTAACCACTATTTAGATATTTATTTAGATTGGAGCTGTTTGTGGGATTATTTAATTGGCTCCTTTATAATCTCCTTTTTAAACATTTTACAGAAAATATTCTTCATGTTCTTAATGATCCTCAGTGATTTATAGCATTTTATGGAACAATAATTGACCTTTGAACTCTGTCCTTATTGATCATTGCAGATAATTTAGCTTATTTATCCGTAGTTAAACACAATTTTCCAATATTCTAACTACATTTTCTCTATAACATCACCATAAACAGATTCTGACTCTTCTGTAGTCTCCTCACATGTTGTAGATTTATTCTGATTCCAGGTTTAAGTCCAACAACCTTTTTGTTTGTAGAGATATTCCAGATTTATCATCATTTACAGCAGGAAAACTGATAAATCGTCCTGTGGTTTCAGTTGTTAAACCAATACTCTAATGTGGACTGAATTGGTTTCCATCTAATGATTCCAACAAACAGACTAGTAGCACTTACACTAAATTGCATTAACATTTATGGGATCAGGAAAATAAGATTTTCCTTTTTGCAGGAGTCATTTAATGAGTCAGCAAAGCAACAGATGGAGAATTTAGCGGCTTTACCAAATGAATCATAATCATCCGTGTTTCCCATCGAATTACCACACACGGTCGACGATGAGCCGTGAAGCCGCCGCCGCCATTTCCCATCATGCAACAGGTGTGAACAAGGGGGGGGGGGGGGCAACATTCACACGGTGATCTCACCGCCCTGTGTTAACAGATGTGCTGCCGATGTGCACAGCTGTGCACTCAGAGGCTGCAGCTGTGCTAACCGTGTCAGTTTACACACATACACACACACACACACACACACACACACACACACACACACACAGACCTGACTGGGATCAGGTGGTATCAAACCAGCAGCTCATGAATATTCAGCTCAGTGCAGCTTCACTTTAACTAGTGGATAAAGTTCTACACAGTAGACTTAAACTCCTCGTATTTAAACTGTGTATTTGTACACGTTGTAAGCAGTACCACGTCTTTTCTGTTACTTTGACAGGAATGTGGCTGCTGATGATTCACTGATGCGTCTCATCTCTCAGGTTACAGCAGCACAGATGGTCCTTCGTGTTTTCTTCGTGTTTAATTCTCTGGTTTCACTTTGATCCACATCGACCAGAAACTTTATTCCTGCTTCAAACTGGAAAATAACTAAACCACACCAGTGTACTTCTGTAAGTACAGAAGAAGTACAAATACATCAATGATAATAATAACGAGTAATACAGCAGCCAAAGGCCCAAACCAGTACTTCATAAGTATACGTCACTACACCAACGCATACTTATGTACTTTACTCTAAAACTTTAACTACATTAACTCATACTCATCTACTTTACTGCAATATTTCACTACACTACTCATAATTACTGTATGTACTTTACTGCAACACTTTACTACATCAACTCATACATATGTACTTTACTGCGATACATTACTACACCAGCAATACTTTATCTATATCACCTCATAATACCTACAGGAATACTTTAAATACATCAACTCATTATACTTGCGTACTTTACTGCAATGCTTTACTACATAGACTCAGAATACTTTACTTTATCAACTCAGACTTGCAGTACTTTAACTACATCAACTAGTAATACTTCAATACTTTGACTATATTAACTTGTAATACTTATGTACTTTACTGCAATATTTTATCCATATCAACTCATAATACTGCAAAACATTAAATTATTTCATAATACCTATGTATTTCGCCGCAGTACTTCAAGTACATAAACTCCTAATACTCATGTACTTTGCCACAGTACTTTAGGTACATCAACTCATTATATTTATGTACTTTACTGCAATACTTTACCTAAATCAAAACTCTTAATACTGATGTACACCAGGATGATACTAGTACTTACACACCTTTACTTATGAAGGATCATTCATGGACGACGTATACTTGTAATCTACCAAAAGTACTTTGGTACTTGACACGAGTATCTGATGTGAGTACTTCCTCCAGTACTTGTCCTTCAGCTTCTTTATCCCCAACATGGTGAAAAAAAACAAGAATCGACTGTTCAGAAGTAGAAACATGGATGGAATGGATCATCAGTAAAGCAGTAGTAGTAGTAGTAGTAGTAGTAGTAGTACTTATATTTTTATACTTATATTAATAACACGACTACTTGAACCGTCAGGAGTAGAACAGTGAAGGAGAATTTATCCAGTTACATTCATCTCTTCACATTTGATTTGTTTTAATCAGATCAATGAACACGGTTGAAAACTGGAAGCGATTAGTGTGTGTGTGTGTGTGTTAGTGTGTGTGTGTGTGTGTGTGTGTGTGTGTGTGTGTGTGTGTGTGGCCGGCTGACTAGCTCGGGGTCACATGAGGATTTAGAGATGAGATCAGGGTGAGAGGAGGGAGCCGCTGTTTGTTCCCAACGCTCCGATTCACCACGGAGCTCAGGTTCACGCTGCAGACGATCAATCGATCAGCGCTCGGTGTCGAATGTCCATCATGTTTCCCCGAAGATAAAGATTCAACCTTTTTTTTGTCCACAACCCAAAGATCATCGGTTTACTATTATAGAAGAGTAAAGAAACCAGGAAATAATCAGAGAACAGAAGCTGAACCAGAGAATTTGGACATTTATCATTAAAACGAGTCAAATTGATGAATCAATTTTCAGAATAGTTGGCAGTTAATTGATTAATCAATTAATCGTTGCAACTCTAAGATACAATCACAGACAGTTTAACCTGCATTTCTCGTACTGAATCCTTCCAAATAAATTGTAGACTGTATAAGGGATACAACTAATGACTATTCAAATATTCTATCAATTAATGATTAATTGATTAGTTGATTGGTTCGTTAAATGCTGTAAAATGTTGATCAGTGTTTCCTAAAGCTGCAGATTGAAGCTAAAATGTCTTTTTTTGTCCACAACCCAAAGATCATCAGTTTACTATTATAGAAGAATAAAGAAACCAGGAAATAATCAGAGAACAGAAGCTGGAACCAGAGAATTTGGATGTTTTCTTTTTTTTAAAAATGACTCAAATCGATTAATTGATCATCCAAAGAGTTAATGATTAAAGTAATAGTTGGAAACTAATCGATAATTGGTGCATCTGTCAAAGTTGTTTTTTATTTTTCTTTTTTTTATCAGAGAGTTTGGACAATGTCATCTTTGAAAAACAAAAGACTCAAATTGATTAATTGAGTATCGAAATAGTTAACGAGATAGCTGGCAACTTAACGATTAATCAATTATTCGTTGCAGCTCTAATTAACAGTACATTCATTTCTACACAGCGAATGAGGAAAGTCTGAAACGATTAGCAAATAAATGCCAATTTTTTATTTTTGACCAAAAACTAAAAGGCAAACAGAATCTAAGGAAGACTGAGAAAAGTAAACGGTCTTTGGGTTAATTGACTTGAAAGGTAATTATTTCAAAATATACCAACACGTGTAGTTTCCTTCTTGCAGCTTGTTCTCGTTTTCTCTTCCTCACATAAAGGAGTGTGTGTGTGTGTGTGTGTGTGTGTGTGTGTGTGTGTGTGTGTGTGTGTGTGTGTGTGTGTGTGTGTGTGTGTGTGTGTGTGTGTGTGTGTGTGTGTGTGAGAACTGGTTGAAAACCAAACTTATCGTCTCTGTGTCACATTTCCAGCCTGTTTGTTCTGGTTTTCTCCTCTTTTCACCGTTTCTACAGATTTGACAAACAGACGTTTTACAAACAGCTTCCACCTCTGCACCAACACTGCATGGATAAAACACCACCTACATAAATGTACTTTACTGCAATACTTTACTACATCAACTCATACTTATGTACTTTACTGCAATACTTTACTACATCATGCATACTTATGTACTTTACTGCAATACTTTACTACATCAATGCATACTTTTGTACTTTACTGCAATACTTTACTACATCAATGCATACTTTTGTACTTTACTGCAACACTTTACTACATCAACTCATACTTATGTACTTTACTGTGATACTTTACTACATCAACTCATACTTTTGTGCTTTACTGCAATACTTTACTACATTAACTCATACTTATGTACTTTACTGCAACACTTTACTACATCAACTCATACTTATGTACTTTACTGTGATACTTTACTACATCAACTCATACTTATGTACTTTACTGCAATACTTTACTACATTAACTCATACTTATGTACTTTACTGCAACACTTTACTACATCAACTCATACTTATGTACTTTACTGTGATACTTTACTACATTAACTCATACTTATGTACTTTACTGCAATACTTTACTACATCAATGCATACTTATGTACTTTACTGCAATACTTTACTACATCAATGCATACTTATGTACTTTACTGTGATACTTTACTACATTAACTCATACTTATGTACTTTACTGCAATACTTTACTACATCAATGCATACTTTTGTACTTTACTGCAACACTTTACTACATCAACTCATACTTATGTACTTTACTGCAACACTTTACTACATCAACTCATACTCATGTACTTTACTGCAATACTTTACTACATCATGCATACTTATGTACTTTACTGCAATACTTTACTACATCAATGCATACTTTTGTACTTTACTGCAATACTTTACTACATCAATGCATACTTTTGTACTTTACTGCAACACTTTACTACATCAACTCATACTTATGTACTTTACTGTGATACTTTACTACATCAACTCATACTTTTGTGCTTTACTGCAATACTTTACTACATTAACTCATACTTATGTACTTTACTGCAACACTTTACTACATCAACTCATACTTATGTACTTTACTGTGATACTTTACTACATCAACTCATACTTATGTACTTTACTGCAATACTTTACTACATTAACTCATACTTATGTACTTTACTGCAACACTTTACTACATCAACTCATACTTATGTACTTTACTGCAACACTTTACTACATCAACTCATACTTATGTACTTTACTGTGATACTTTACTACATTAACTCATACTTATGTACTTTACTGCAATACTTTACTACATCAATGCATACTTATGTACTTTACTGCAATACTTTACTACATCAATGCATACTTATGTACTTTACTGCAATACTTTACTACATCAATGCATACTTATGTACTTTACTGCAACACTTTACTACATCAACTCATACTTATGTACTTTACTGCAACACTTTACTACATCAACTCATACTCATGTACTTTACTGCAATACTTTACTACATCAACTCATACTTATGTACTTTACTGCAACACTTTACTACATCAACTCATACTCATGTACTTTACTGCAATACTTTACTACATCAACTCATACTTAGGTACTTTACTGCAATACTTTACTACATCAACTCATACTTATGTACTTTACTGCAACACTTTACTACATCAACTCATACTTGTGTACTTTACTGCAATACTTTACTACATCAACTCATACTCATGTACTTTACTGCAATACTTTACTACATCAACTCATACTTAGGTACTTTACTGCAATACTTTACTACATCAACTCATACTTAGGTACTTTACTGCAATACTTTACTACATCAATGCATACTTATGTACTTTACTGCAATACTTTAATACATCAACTCATACTCATGTACTTTACTGCAATACTTTACTACATCAACTCATACTTAGGTACTTTACTGCAATACTTTACTACATCAACTCATACTTATGTACTTTACTGCAACACTTTACTACATCAACTCATACTTATGTACTTTACTGCAATACTTTACTACATCAACTCATACTTATGTACTTTACTGCAACACTTTACTACATCAACTCATACTTATGTACTTTACTGCAATACTTTACTACATCATGCATACTTATGTACTTTACTGCAATACTTTACTACATCAATGCATACTTATGTACTTTACTGCAATACTTTAATACATCAACTCATACTCATGTACTTTACTGCAATACTTTACTACATCAACTCATACTTAGGTACTTTACTGCAATACTTTACTACATCAACTCATACTTATGTACTTTACTGCAACACTTTACTACATCAACTCATACTCATGTACTTTACTGCAATACTTTACTACATCAACTCATACTCATGTACTTTACTGCAATACTTTACTACATCAACTCATACTTAGGTACTTTACTGCAATACTTTACTACATCAACTCATACTCATGTACTTTACTGCAATACTTTACTACATCAACTCATACTTAGGTACTTTACTGCAATACTTTACTACATCAACTCATACTTATGTACTTTACTGCAACACTTTACTACATCAACTCATACTTATGTACTTTACTGCAATACTTTACTACATCAACTCATACTTATGTACTTTACTGCAACACTTTACTACATCAACTCATACTCATGTACTTTACTGCAATACTTTACTACATCAACTCATACTCATGTACTTTACTGCAATACTTTACTACATCAACTCATACTTAGGTACTTTACTGCAATACTTTACTACATCAACTCATACTTATGTACTTTACTGCAACACTTTACTACATCAACTCATACTTGTGTACTTTACTGCAATACTTTACTACATCAACTCATACTCATGTACTTTACTGCAATACTTTACTACATCAACTCATACTCATGTACTTTACTGCAATACTTTACTACATCAACTCATACTTAGGTACTTTACTGCAATACTTTACTACATCAACTCATACTCATGTACTTTACTGCAATACTTTACTACATCAACTCATACTTAGGTACTTTACTGCAATACTTTACTACATCAACTCATACTTAGGTACTTTACTGCAATACTTTACTACATCAACTCATACTTATGTACTTTACTGCAACACTTTAGTACATCAACTCATACTTATGTAAAAACAGACGTTTCCATCCCTGCACAGACCCCTGCATGTTTTTTTTTCTTTTTCCCATGGAAGTCAAAACACCACATAGATAAAATTCCACAAGTTATGTCTAATCTGCGTGATCTGCTGTTATCAGGCCTGTTCCCATCGCTGCTGCTGCAGGGCCGGTGCCTGCAGGACCTAACATGCCACCCCACCCTCCTGCCCTTTGGGTGGCATCTCTGCTGTTTGCTGCAGAGAAGCTGCATCAAATACACGTTTTACGGCGTCTCCGTCTCTGCTTTGTCTGCTTTGAATTTGCAGTTTACACCAAAGAAAAAAAGCTTCAGTTAACAGTGGAGAGCAGGATGCACCTGCCTAGTCTCTGAAAAAACTTCTGCAGTCTGTCAAACATGCAGCTTTTAAAGGAGAAAAAGGCTGTGACTGCAGGAAATAAAACTCACAGTTTAACTCCTCTCTTACACTGAGCTCACGGACGCATTTGCATGACACATGTGACTATTGTTGGTTCACCTCCGCATTCAAGGCTTCACACAGAGGCGATCTGCCCTGAAAGGCTGCTCCACTCCGTGTTTGATTGTAAAATAAAGAGGATGTGACCTTTAAAACTATCGAATGGCCCAGATAAGTTGAGATATGGGAAAAAAACGCAGGTTCACGCGAGGTTAAGGATTTGCGTCTTTTTTGTGCGTGTTTTTAGAAGCTCTGATCCTCACTTACATTCTGTGGTCCGGGTTGAGCTGCCGGTGCATGGCCAGGGAGAAGCCGAACAGGCTGCCCGGCTCCCCCACCTTCCTGATGACATGTCCCGTGTCCAGGTTGAAGCCGCGCACCGCCGCCGGCTGCAGGACGTGGAGCAGCGCTGCGTAAAAGGCGCACAGCAGCAGCATGGTTCCAGAGGTGGTGCCGGGGTCCAGATGTGGCCGCAGACGCCCTGAAGCCGCCTCTCCTCTCCTCAGCTCAGCCTGAGCCCGACTGATCCGCTGCTGCCGGTCCCAGACCCTCAGACCTCAGACCCGGACCCGGCGCTGCGCCCCCAGCGGCCAGCGGCGGAACAGCGGCGGAACATTATTATTTGGTATCTAATTTATTTATTTTTTACAACTTTGTTTTAAATGTGTACGGAGCTCTTGAGCTGCAAAACACAACATTAACATTTCACAAAATGCAAAATGTTCTGAATTGAATAATAATAATAATAATAAGTCAAATAGAGAAAAATTTGGCAGAAAAAACTACAGAAAACTAAAAAAAAAATTACAGTCAAACAATAATACAGTCAACAACAACTGTAAAACAACTGGTCAAAATGGTCAAATAAATAAATAAATAAATAAAAGTCGAATAGCCCAAAAAATGCAAAAAAAAAAGTAGTCTAATAACTGTAGTCAAAAATAGAAAAATAGATTTTAAGAAATAGTCCAAAAAAATCTAGAGTCAAAACAGGCATAGTCAAATAAAAAAATATATGTTAGAAAATATAATAAATATATAATATATAATCAATATATGAAAAAATTGAAAAAATAGTAAATAGGAAAAAAGCCACAAAAAATGCCAAAAAAAGTAGTGAAATAAAAATAGTCAGATAGATAAGAAGTTGTTAGAAAAAAGTCAAATTCTACAAATAAAACAGCAAAAGGTTAAAAATAAATTTTAAAAAAAGTCAAATATTAAGAAAAAAGCACAAAAAATAGTCAGATAGATTTTTGAAAATTCTAGAAAATAGTTATAAAATCTATACTTAAAAATAGTGAGAAGATGCCAGAAAATAGTTAAATTCTAGTCAAATAATGCAGGAAATAATCAAAACATAGTCAAATAGAAAATATATGTTAGAAAATATTTAAACTATAAACTATATAGGAAATAATAGGAAAAATATAGTAAATTGGGGAAAAAATGCCAAAAAAATTGTGAAATAAAAATAGTCAAAAATAGTCAAATTCTACAAACAATACCGGAACAAGTTATAAAAAAAATAGTCCAATAGATTTTTAAAAATGAGATGAGATGAGAATATGTCAGAAAATAGTTAAATTCTAGTCAAATAATGCAGGAAATAATCCAAAAATTCCCCAAATAGTCAAATATACTATACTATAGTTGAAAACAGTCAAAATTCATCATAAAACAGTCAGGAAACAGTGTGAGTAGAAGTGTAAATATGTGTCCTGTTGTGTTTTATCGTCTCCTGTCATAAACCTGACGGCGACGCGTTGGAGCAGCGAGCAGCGAACAAAGACGCTAATGAGCTTATTTTTACGGGGACAAACAGCAAGTGTCTGCAGCAGCTGCAGCAGTAAAGTTCCGTCTTTGTGCAGGTTTCATTGGCTGTCTCACTCTGATTTAACACATCGATCATCCAACCGCGAGGAAAGCGGCTGAATTATTGATGCGCGTCCTCATCAGGAACACCTGCTGGACAGCCGATCAATAAATTATTAATACACGTACAGCAGGATGCACAGCTGCTGGTTTCACTTTACAAGGTCAGATTTATAGTTCTGGACATTTTATATAAACACATCGACAGGACGTTTTATGAAGAAAGTCTCACTCAAACTCAAGGTAAGGGTTAAAATCTGCACTGGCTGCAAGTTTTACTCAAATTTTACTCAAATTTTACTCAAATTGTACTCAAATTGTACTCAATTTTTACTCAATTTTTACTCAAATTTTACTCAAATTTTACTCAAATTTTACTTAAATTTTACTCAAATTTTACTTAACTTACAGTTAATAATCTGAAATTTAATAACTATTTGTTGCTGTTGTGATTAAAATATTTATTAAAATTAATATTTGAAAAGCAATGCATGTTCGTGGCTGTTTTAAAGCAGTTTTTAGAGATTTTTTTAATCCAAACGTGTAGTAAACGTGAAGGTTGTTCAAATGAAAGATGTTTTTTCTGCATCCAGAGAACATTTTATAAGGAAATTCTTACTCAAACTTGACTTAACCACTTTAGCCCCAGGTTTGTTTTTTAGTTTCTTTGCTCTAAATGTTAATAGACCTGGAATATCTGTACAAACACAAAGGTTTTTGGACTTAAACCTGGAATCAGAATAAATCTACAACATGTGAGGAGACTACAGAAGAGTCAGAATCTATTTATGCTGATGATACACAGCAAATAGAGTTAGAATGTTGAAAAAGACACCTTTTTTATTCCCATAAACGGCATAAATGAGCTAATTACTCTATGTTGTTTTATACAAACTTCTTGATATGGTCTTATTTCTTTAGTTGAAATCTCTCTGTAATTTAAAAAAATGATGTAAAGTTGAGAGATTTTTCTGCAGAGACAGAAACATGCAGATACTAATCATTCTAGCTCTTATTTTTACTCAATATATGTACACTAAAACCTAAAAATGATTCATAATTCTATCAAATACAAGGGATTTCTTGATTTTTTTTCACTTAAAAATGAGTATTTCACCTCAGTTTTTACTTAAATAGGACACAAAGAAAGTCTTCAACTATAAAGTGTATATATATAAAGACAGATTTCCCAGCATGCCCTGCCAGGAGCTTTCTATATCATAGTCATTAGTTGATGTGATTTTTGGTTTTCACTCCGTTTATTTACACATTCTAACGAAACACAAATCAATTATGGCTTCAGACTTTCTGTTGTGTCCTATATAAGTAAAAACTGAGGTGAAATACTGATTTGTAAGTGAAGAAATAAAGAAATCCCTGGTATTTAACAGGGTAGGAATCATTTTGGGCTTTATATTCACTCCTGGATGTTATAATATCCATGGAAACACGTGTTTAGTGTTTAGGTCTGATGCATCTGTTACAGCAGAGATGCCCTCCACATATTTCACACTGAGCGTTTTGCAGCGATTTGGAATGTGGCGAAGAAAACGCTGCACCCCGAAACACACACACACACACACACACACACACACACACACACACACACGGGACTTTCTAACCTGGACAATGCCCACATTGTGTCGTGCTCTGATTGAGGCTCAGACTGGTTCAGACTTCACACGACCATCAAACGCCGGCAGCTATGAAAGCGACTGACTGACATTAATGCAACGGATTTGTGTTTCCGGCAGTTTTTTGTAGAAGTTAACACACACACACACACATCTCCAAAAAATTCCCCTCAACATGTTAAAATCCAGAAACCCTAATATATTAACATGTTAAACCTGAGCTCCAACACTAAATAAAGTATTTTATCTGTTCCTGTTCCAGCATCAATATATATCATCAATATCCACATCATCAATACAATAATAAAATAGTTTAATATAATATCAGTAGTAGCTGCAACTAACCACTATTTAGAGATTTATTTAGATTGGAGCTGTTTGTGGGATTATTTAATTGGCTCCTTTATAATCTCCTTTTTAAACATCTACAGAAAATATTCTTCATGTTCTTAATGATCCTCAGTGATTTACAGCATTTTATGGAACAATAATTGACCTTTGACCTCTGATCTTATCAATCATTGAACTTTTGCATCGCAGAAATAGCTTATTTATCCATAGTTAAACACAATTTTCCAATATTCTAATTATATTTTCTCTATAGTATCATCATAAATAGATTCTGACTCTTCACATGTTGTAGATTTATTCTGATTCCAGGTTTAAGTCCAATAACCTTTGTGTTTGTAGAGATATTCCACATTTATCATCATTTAGAGCAGGAAAACTGATAAATTGTCCTGTGGTTTCAGTTGTTAAACCAATACTCTAATGTGACTGAATTGGTTTCCATCTAATTATTCCAACAAACAGACTAGTAGCACTTACACTAAATTGCATAAACATTTATGGGATCAGGAATATAAGATTTTCCTTTTTGCAGGAGTCATTAAATGAGTTTATAGCAGGAAAACTGATAAATAATCCTATGGTTTAAGTGGTTGCGTACAGCTTGAGTAGGAATTTCTTCCTAAATTTTCTTATGGATGCAAAAGAAAATCTTTAATTAGCTTCAGTCCTGAATCATAACGACTCAATATTCAGGTGCATTTTTTAAGCATTATTCTAACTCTCATGATTCCACCACCCACGTGGACATGGGTTCTACTGTTGCTGCTCTGGTTCAGCTGTAACTGGAGCTGGTGGGGGGGTTGGGGTTGGGGGGGGGGCTGTATTGTCTCAGGTAAAGAGGCAGAACCAGGTGGGTCTCTATTCACAGATTAGCTGCATTCAATGGGGAAGAAGAAGAAAGAAAAACCCGCCCTGAAGACACCAACGTTTGCTTATTGACAGAAGTTAATCACACACAAAAAAACGTTAAATAAGCAGAGATGGAGAAACAGCAGTTTATCTGTCAGTGATGCAGCCTCTTACATGGGAATCCTTCATTTGTCACTTATAGGGGATTTAATTAAAAATATTAATAATAATAATGCTTGTTTTTGGTTCTGAAATCTTCCTATGAACGTTTCTGCTTTTCTGAAATTTCCAGAATTCATTCTAAAATATACAGATAAATACAGGTTGTGGAGAAGAAGAGGATAATATATTAGAAATAACGTTACCATGATGTTAAAGCAGTTTTTCTCATGAACACTTATACACTGCAAAAACATTAAATCTTATCATATGAAAAATGTCTCGTATTTGGTATTTGTCCAATAATTTAGCTTATTTTGAATCTTATTCTCTTGATTATAGTCAATTTAATCCTTTCTTAATTGTTGAATTGACCCAAATCAGAAATTATCTGCCAGTGTAATAAAATAATTCTACTCACTATCGGACTAATTGTTTCACATATAAGACATTTTCTGTTGAGTTTTAATTTATTTGCAGTGTTAAAAGTTCTCAGTTTGTTCATTGAATGTTTATGGGACGTTAGTTTTCTCCTAACATTCTGGAAAACACACAAATCTTGTAAAAATCAGTGATTTCAGTGAAATCAGAAATTTTTTGTAAATCAGTAAAAAATATTTATACACAATATTCAACTAATTTCACCAAAAACAGGATGTTCCCACATGTCTTCTAATATATTTACTCAGATAAGCATATGAAAACTTTTGAGATAAGTGGAAAAATATCTGTATGTGTTGAACTTCTTCATTTTTTTTTCATTCAGCGTGGTTTCCATCCACCTGAGAACACGTCTGCAGGGGCGTCTCCAGGCCGCAGAAGCTCTGAGACATTAAAAACCCGGCTCAGGTGTCACAGCGAGCCACGTGAACAGCGACTGACGGATAAAAACCGAGCCCTGGCGTTATCACAGAGGCACGGAAACACGCACGAAACGAACACTGGCATCGTCGGGCTTCCTGGAGTTCAACAGCAGGTCAGATTCGCTGCCATCACACTCAACACATTCATCACCTTAAGTTTCATGACAATAAAGTCATTAATAAAGGAGTTAAAGTCAGAGAATTAAGTCAGGTGAGAAGCCCTGGAGGCAGCGTTAAAGCAGATCAGGACAATCTCACATGTAACGTGTTGCTGCTGCAAAACAGGATTCAGCAAAATGAGCTGATTTAGTTATAGAGGAGATCTCTAACATGCAAAGTCTGGTCCCAAATATCAGCGCACAAACAAAATGTTTTAAAGCAGACAATTTTTCATCCTCAGGAGGTCTAAGGTGTACTAAAAGTTAATGTTGCATGATGGTAAAAGGAGAAATACTGCCTTAAAATACCTCATTGATTTTGAAATAAATGATACTTTGATTTAGAGTACAGGAGTACTATCAGTAATATGTACTTAATGTACAAAAAACTGCAAAATATGTCTCCTAGAGACAATTTAGCACATGTTTTATCTCTTAAATTCACTTTAGCACATGTTTTATCTCTTAAATTCACTTTAGCACATTATTTTACTCTTAGTTTCACTTTAGCACATTATTTTACTCTTAGTTTCACTTTAGCACATGTTTTATCTCTTAGATTCACTTTAGCACATGTTTTATCTCATAGATTCACTTTAGCACATGTTTTATCTCTTAGATTCACTTTAGCACATGTTTTATCTCATAGATTCACTTTAGCACATGTTTTATCTCATAGATTCACTTTAGCACATGTTTTATCTCATAGATTCACTTTAGCACATGTTTTATCTCTTAGATTCACTTTAGCACATCTTTTATCTCTTAGATTCACTTTAGCACATGTTTTATCTCTTAGATTCACTTTAGCACATGTTTTATCTCTTAGACACTTTAGCACATGTTTTATCTCATAGACACTTTAGCACATGTTTTATCTCTTAGACACTTTAGCACATATTTTTGTGATGGGGCTTCAGGTCCAGGAGTCACTGCCGTGAATCCCGGCGTCAACCAGGCTCCCGGCAGCTGATCTGGGTCCTGTTGTGACAGTGGTCCCCCCCCGCCCTGCCCCACCCCCTCCCCCACACAAAGGGGCGGGGGTGCTGCCGCTGAATCAACAATGGAGGGAGCGGGACCTCGCTGGATTCTTTCTGAGGCAGGACGTGCGGGCTGATGCATTCTGGGGATTCCTTTGTTGCCGGGACGGTCCCCGCTCTGGAGTCCGAGGAATTCCCTGAATCCACTCATGTCACGACCATCGCCATCTGACCCCAGCGGAGGAAAAAAAAGGAGGAGAGGAGAAGTTGTGATGTCACTAATGAAGCACATTTTTAGTTTGTAAAAAATACACTTTTTAAAGTACACTACTACTACAGGAAGTAAACTACAGGTGGAAATATCTTATTTTTGGTAGAACTGGTCCAATTATAGAATATTATAAGTAAAATTATCTTATTCCACTATAGTAAAAATAGTATTGTAGTATTATAAGTGGGTATTGTTAAAGTAGGTTTAGTAAAGTATTGCAGTATTATGGGTAAATGTACTTAAAGTATTGCACTTATTAGTAGATGTAGTGTAGTACTGCAGTATTACGAGTAGGTGTGGTAACATAATGCAGTATTATGGGTAAATGTACTTAAAGTATTGCAGTATTATGAGTAGATGCAGTTAAAATGTTGCAGTAATATAGGTTGATATAGTATAGTATTGCAGTATTATAATTGTGTATTGTTAAAGTATTGCAGTATTATGAGTAGATATAGTTAAGTATTGCAAGACGTCATTAATGAAAAATATATTTTTATTTAGTATAGAAAATATTTCTTCTCTTTAAAGTAGAGCTATAAATATTTTAATGATCAATAGAGGAATTAGATGATTTTTCCGTATCAAGCACTTCTCTTGGGTTTTATTAGAATTTCTGATGTCACAAAATATGTATATAATATATTTGTGGTTTTACGATCATCTCCAGATCAGGTCGTTATGTGTCTAACACTAACGAGCCTCTGCTCTGATTGGCTGGTTTGAACGGTCGTGAACAGGGGGTGGGTGCTGACTGTATAGTTGTGACATCACAACAGTAACCTGCTGGTTTTAACTTTCTAATCCACCTTTCTGCCTCATGGAGGCTCATGGAATCACAGCAGATTTCAGACCATAATCTCAAACTAATCCACTTCAGAGTGAAGAGTTGTGATAATGATCTGAAACTGAAGCTTGAAGCCTGAAGCTGAAGAACGCAACACTTTCCTTCCCGTCCTTATTGTCCTCCTGCGCCTCTTTGTTGTTAAAAATAGTTTTTTTTTTCTTCGCTGTGATTAATACAGGCAGGAAACACATGCCAGGCCAGCAACACCCGGCCATCGTTTTCCAGCTTCCACTCGTGTCCGGAACGCCACGACCCCAGAACCCCAGAGGTCAAGGAACACTCGGCCCAATGCTTCCATGTTCTTAAAAATGCTTTAAAAATACTGAGGAACAATAGAATAAACCACCAGCCGGTTATTTGGATGAGTTGAAGAGTCATGCAGGTACTTTTAAGCCAAAGCTGGGGATAGAAAGAAAAAAAAAAGTTGTGTTAATGTGATTGGAATGAAAGGGTGCGTTGCCGCGGCGATGAATGCTGCTTCGTCCCAGCAGGAGGTCAGCTCAGAATCCACAAATCACCCCTTATTCAACACAACACAGGAAAACCACTGTGTTAATGATGAAAACCACTGCATCTGTTACTGAGAGAAAGGAAAAAAGACTGAGGGAGTCTATTTTTTAACTCTTTAACTCAAAAGTCTCCCAAAGCTAAGACGAGGAAATATGACGAAGCGTCTGTAGCGCTTGGTTCACTGTGAAAGACCGGTGTGTTACTGAGTCTGAAATGTTGGAGACAGAGAAATTAAAGACATTACACCACAATCACTGATAAGACCACCTTGTAGTTTTATTTTTCAGTATCATATGGTTTGACATGGTCAGTCAGAAATGTTTAATTAAGTATTTAATTTTATTTTTTAATTTCAGATGCACTTTAAATCTTTTCTGTTAGTTAATAAAGCTATTCTTTGTTGTAAGTTGGTCCATATTTCTTTCTTTTTTATTCTCTTATACGTTAATAAGGATACAGTGTTATGCAGAGGTACTTATAACAATTTATAGACAAATGATTCTATTTATAGTCACGTGGGGGGAAAAGATGTTTTCTTCTTCGATGGGGGGGGACAGAAAATAATTAAGAAACACTAAACTATACTATACTATGTCGCCCAAAAAAGGTCATACTATACTATGTCGCCCAAAAAAGGTCATACTATACTATGTCGCTCAAAAAAAGTCATACTATAGTATGTCGCCCAAAAAAGGTCATACTATAGTATGTCGCCCAAAAAAGGTCATACTATACTATGTCGCTCAAAAAAGGTCATACTATAGTATGTCGCCCAAAAAAGGGCATACTATACTATGTCGCCCAAAAAAGGTCATACTATACTATGTCGCCCAAAAAAGGTCATACTATACTATGTCGCGCAAAAAAGGTCATACTATACTATGTCGCTCAAAAAAGGTCATACTATAGTATGTCGCCCAAAAAAGGTCATTCTATACTATGTCGCTCAAAAAAGGTCATACTATAGTATGTGGCTCAAAAAAGGTCATTCTATACTATGTCGCTCAAAAAAGGTCATACTATACTATGTCGCCCAAAAAAGGTCATACTATACTATGTCGCTCAAAAAAGGTCATACTATACTATGTCGCCCAAAAAAGGTCATACTATACTATGTCGCCCAAAAAAGGTCATACTATACTATGTCGCTCAAAAAAGGTCATATTATAGTATGTGGCCCAAAAAAGGGCATACTATACTATGTCGCCCAAAAAAGGTCATACTATACTATGTCGCTCAAAAAAGGTCATATTATAGTATGTGGCTCAAAAAAGGTCATACTATACTATGTCGCCCAAAAAAGGTCATACTATAGTATGTCGCCCAAAAAAGGGCATACTATACTATGTCGCCTAAAAAAGGTCATACTATACTATGTCGCTCAAAAAAGGTCATATTATAGTATGTGGCTCAAAAAAGGTCATACTATACTATGTCGCTCAAAAAAGGTCATACTATACTATGTCGCCCAAAAAAGGGCATACTATACTATGTCGCCCAAAAAAGGTCATACTATACTATGTCGCCCAAAAAAGGGCATACTATACTATGTCGCCCAAAAAAGGTCATACTATACTATGTCGCCCAAAAAAGGGCATACTATACTATGTCGCCCAAAAAAGGTCATACTATACTATGTCGCCCAAAAAAGGTCATACTATACTATGTCGCCCAAAAAAGGTCATACTATACTATGTCGCCCAAAAAAGGGCATACTATACTATGTCGCCCAAAAAAGGTCATACTATACTATGTCGCCCAAAAAAGGTCATACTATACTATGTCGCCCAAAAAAGGTCATACTATACTATGTCGCTCAAAAAAGGTCATATTATAGTATGTGGCTCAAAAATGGTCATATTATAGTATGTGGCTCAAAAAAGGTCATATTATAGTATGTGGCTCAAAAAAGGTCATATTATAGTATGTGGCTCAAAAAAGGTCATATTATAGTATGTGGCTCAAAAAAGGTCATATTATAGTATGTGGCTCAATAAAGGTCATACTTTACTATGTCGCCCAAAAAAGGTCATACTATACTATGTCGCTCAAAAAAGGTCATTCTATACTATGTCGCCCAAAAAAGGTCATACTATACTATGTCGCTCAAAATAGGTCATACTATACTATGTCGCCCAAAAAAGGTCATACTATAGCATGTCGCTCAAAATAGGTCATACTATACTATGTCGCCCAAAAAAGGTCATACTATAGCATGTCGCTCAAAAAAGGTCATACTATACTATGTCGCCCAAAAAAGGTCATACTATACTATGTCGCTCAAAAAAGGTCATACTATACTATGTTGCCCAAAAAAGGTCATACTATACTATGTCGCCCAAAAAAGGTCATACTATAGTATAGTATGACCTTTTTTGAGCGACATAGTATAGTAACTATACTATGTCGCTCAAAAACAGGTCATAGTGATGATTCAGTGTTGGAGCTCATGTGATTTATGACTAAAACTCAAAGTTGCCAACATATTAGGAGGTTTTGGATTTTAACGGTGAAAGTGATAAAAAAAGGGACCTGACATTAGTTTAATTTAACTCGTGGTTAATGTCAGTTTAGAGTTTTCACTATGGAATGAAAGTTTAACTCAGGTTTAAAGTTGACTAAAGTCACACTAGAATGTTCAGGAATTGGCCTAAAATCACTTTATTCTTTAGTGTTACATAGTGACATCACAAGGTTCTGTGTATAAATCATCAATGTCAACATGATTCACTCAAAGAAGATTGTCTGACTTTAATAAAGTTTTTTTTCTCAGAAACTAGTGTGACAACCTCTTCTATAAACGCCTTTCACACAAACTAACAAACAAACATGGTTGTAGGCGTCGCACAAGGCAAATCTCATCAAATCGGATGTTAAACTTCCTGTGAGAATCATTAAAACATCATCATCATTATGATTGTTCTGCACACAATAGATGAAGCAGGGAACATTATGAAATAAGAAGGTTAACGTTCAGTTTGTTTGTTTCATTGCATTTATTCAGCTTTCCGTCCATGATCTCATGGAGCAAATAGAAATATATGAATAAAAAACAATATAGATAAAATAAACATAATGAACGATATTTTAACCCCTTATTTCCTTTTTTAAATTTTGTTCCTGTCTGCACTTTTGCGACAAAAAATGTTTAAAAAATATATAATCTCCATGCTAATTCTCGTGTATGCTGTGCAGGTCTCTGTCTAACTTTACGGTGTATTCAGGTTTGCTGCAACAAATGTGCCCTGAAGGTTCAGAAGATTCTTATCAGTCCGTGTATAAAGGAGAGAAAACAGGATTTTCTGGTCATGTGATGTGGTTGTTTCTTGTTCTTTAAAGTAAAAGACTTTATTTTTACAACTAAACCGGTAAAACATGGAGTTTATATCACTGCTTATCGGTAATCTGCAGCCAACGTCACTGTGGTCATGTGGCAACTCCATGCAATAGAGGGTTAAAATAAATAGGTGGAGCTACGGGAACCTCTGCAGGTGGAGTGAGCTACTGTATGATGTCACAAAATATATAACCAACAAACGAGCCATGAAAATCTTGAAATAAGCTAAGTTATCGGTTAGTGGAATAAGACAATTCTACTAAATATTATCTATAATATATAGTTTCACCTGTTAAGATTTAATTCTTTGCAGTGTGGTCTCAAACATCAACTTTAAATATCACAAAATATTTTAAAAATGTATTATTTTTCCCCTCATGCACCTTTAAATGTCACTGCACACTGGAGTCATAGGACATAAATAAAAGTGTGACTTTTCGCTTTTGCATTAAAGTGCATTTTGTCTGCTTCTTACATTTCTGCATTTTCTCTATTTTGTGTTTTTTTGAGTGATGCATGCAACAAAAAAAAACGTTATGATTAAACCCTTTAACCTCACGCTGTGGAATCGGTGCATCTCGAGGAGACTTTCTGTCTGTTTTTCTGCAGCTTCCGCAGCACAAAAAGTCAGATCACAGCCGCTCGATGTCGGCCGTCGGTTTCCATAATGACTTCCTGTTCCGTGACTTTCTGATTCCTCCGACTCGTCGATATGAGCCGGCGTCGCCTCCGCCCGCCCGACCGAGAGCTGCAATCATGTCCAGGCTGTAATCACAGCCGGTGTTTAGTGGAAGGGCTGCAGGCTGGTTACATGGCCTCCATACAAACCCCCCGTCACTAATAGGACAGCAGCACTTTGGCTGCTCCCTGCAAACTTTTAAACCTTCAGACGTCAACAGGATTAAACTCTGAGTTTGTTTTTATAAGTGACGGTGACAATACGTTGTCGATAGTTTCACATCATCTTCAACAGTGCGTGTCATCTCCTTCCAAAATACACGAAGATTCAATGATTCATCTCAACAAGCCTTAAATTATTTATCAGAAAGGAAGAGAGAAGTGATTCTATTATGTACAGTGACGGAAGGAATATTCAGATAAAAGTACTTTACTTTAAAGTACAAGTCCTGCATCCAAACTCAGAGAAAATAGAAAAGAAGTATTGAGGTAATGTAGTTTTGTAGTATTACGATTAGATGTTGTAAAGCATTGCAGTATTCTGAGTATATGTAGTAAAGCAATGCAGTATTATGAGTAGATGGTAGGGTCTGATCTACTCATTTTTTTGTACAACTACTCATAATACTATAGTACTATACGACATCTACTCAGAATACTATAGTACATTACTACATCTACTCTTAATACTGTAATGCTTTACTACATCTTGTCATAATACTATAGTACTATACTACATCTACTGATAATACTATAGTACTAGACTACATCTACTGATGATACTATAGTACTATACTACATTTACTAATAATACTATAGTACTAGACTACATTTACTAATAATACTATAGTACTATACTACATCTACTGATAATACTATAGTACTAGACTACATCTACTCATCATACTATAGTACTATACTACATCTACTGATAATACTCTAGTACTATACTACATCTACTCATCATACTATAGTACTATACTACATCTACTCATCATACTATAGTACTATACTACATCTACTGATAATACTATAGCACTATACTACATCTACTGATAATACTATAGCACTATACTACATCTACTGATAATACTATAGCACTATACTACATCTACTGATAATACTATAGCACTATACTACATCTACTGATAATACTATAGCACTATACTACATCTACTGATAATACTATAGCACTATACTACATCTACTGATAATACTATAGTACTATACTACATCTACTGATAATACTATAGCACTATACTACATCTACTGATAATACTATAGTACTATACTACATCTACTGATAATACTATAGCACTATACTACATCTACTGATAATACTATAGCACTATACTACATCTACTGATAATACTATAGCACTATACTACATCTACTGATAATACTATAGCACTATACTACATCTACTGATAATACTATAGTACTATACTACATCTACTGATAATACTATAGCACTATACTACATCTACTGATAATACTATAGCACTATACTACGCCACTGGTTTGTATTGTATTTTAAAGCTTGTGATTTTTTCCATTGAGTTAAATCTGCTTAAAGCCACTTTAGATAAATGTAGTAAAGTATAAAGTAGCACCACATGCAAATACTCGAGCTATGTACAAATACTTGAGTAGAGGCCCTTTACTGCATGTACGGTGTAGTTTTTTTTTCCTGGAGAAGCTGCTGTAACAACAGCAACTTGGAATGCGCCGACGTCTGAGTCCTGTCGTTCCACATGAGTTTCCAGGTCATCGGAGCCTCGCTGCACCAGCTGACGAGAAAACGAGCCGGTTGGTGTGTTTCAGAGGGGGAGGAGGACCGGGCGGAATACGAATCAGAACCACGGCGTCCGATCGTTTGCAGCCGGCCCCTTGTCTTCATATCGACGCTCAGACGCTGGAGTCGATGCTGTTCAATGCGCTCTGAGCGCCGCGTAAAAGGCCGATGATTCGCTGTCTTCAGGATCCTCCTCCTCCTTCTGTCAGGCTTCAAGCTGATTTTATTGTCCCAAACTGAGTGTTTGAAACAAACCTACGCTGTGGAACTCTGCAGTTATTTACTGTGTGTGCTAAACACAGTAAAATTACTGTATTACAGTAGATTCATGTATATTTTACAGTAAATCACAGTAGTCAAAGAGTTACTGTATTATAACACAGTTAATCACATAATACTGTAACTACAACTGAAATCACACAATAAAGGGATTTTTATCACATTTTTACAATACAGAAATATATATATATATATATATATATATATAGAGAGAGAGAGAGAGAGAGAGAGAGAGAGACAGAGACAGAGAGAGAGACTATTACTAATAAACTAATATATAGTTGATATAGTTATGAGTACTTTCTGTAGACATCTGAGTTTAGAATTCAGACGTCTACTGAAAGTTTAGGGTTATGGTATCAAAGCTGTGAGTTTCAAGGTCCAACAACAAGAGGGTACAGCTCAACCTGGAAGCATCTATAGCTCAGCAGATAAATTACCTGTTTGGAGACTCCATGGTTGTAGGTTCAAATACTGCTCTTAACTTTTGAAATCATAAACCCAAATGTTGAATGAAAGCGCTAAGAAACATCCAAAGATGTGGCAGACTGGGTAGCTCAGTGTGTTAGTAGACTGCCTGGGAGATATTTGTTGTGGGTTCAACTCTACTTGAGCTTTAAAGGCCTTTTGATCTTCTGACACTCGCAATTTCAAAGGTCAACATCAAAAGTGAAGATGTTAAATGCACCAGAAGAACATCCCTTGAATGTGACTGGGTATTCTATGTTATGACCTTTTTGTGACAGAAATACTATATTATGACTTTTTTTGGAAAACGTGCTATATTATGACCTTTTTCAGACGACATACTATACTATGTCGTTTTTTGGTCAAATTGTGATAGTATGATTTTTTTTGGAAAACATGCTATATTATGACCGTTTTCGGACGACATAGTATAGTATGTCATTTTTTGGTCAAAATGTGTTAGTATGATTTTTTTTGGAAAACATGCTATATTATGACCTTTTTCGGACAACATACTATAGTATGTTGTTTTTTGGTCAAAATGCGATATTATGACCTTTTATTGGACGACATACTATACTATGTCGTTTTTTGGTCAAAATGCGATAGTATGACTTTTTTTGGAAAACATTATATTATGACCTTTTTTCGGACGACATAGTATAGTATGTTGTTTTTTGGTCAAAATGCGATAGTATGACTTTTTTTGGAAAACATGCTATATTATGACCTTTTTTCGGACGACATAGTATAGTATGTTGTTTTTTGGTCAAAATGCGATAGTATGACTTTTTTTGGAAAACATGCTATATTATGACCTTTTACAGACAACATAGTATAGTATGTCGTTTTTTGGTCAAAATGCGATAGTATGACTTTTTTTGGAAAACGTGCTATATTATGACCTTTTTCAGACGACATACTATACTATGTCGTTTTTTGGTCAAATTGTGATAGTATGATTTTTTTTGGAAAACATGTGATTATGACCTTTTTCGGACGACATAGTATAGTATGTCGTTTTTTGGTCAAAATGCTATATTATGACCTTTTTCGGACAACATGCTATATTATGACCTTTTTCGGACAACATACTATAGTATGTTGTTTTTTGGTCAAAATGCTATGTTATGACCTTTTTCAGATGACATAGTATAGTATGTCATTTTTTGGTCAAAATGCGATAGTATGACTTTTTTTGGAAAACATGCTATATTATGACCTTTTTCAGACGACATAGTATAGTATGTCGTTTTTTGGTCAAAATGCTATATTATGACATTTTTCGGACGACATACTATACTATGTCGTTTTTTGGTCAAAATGCGATAGTATGACTTTTTTTGGAAATTATGCTATATTATGACCTTTTACAGACGACATAGTATAGTATGTCATTTTTGACCTTTTTCGGATGACATAGTATACTATGTTGTTTTTTGGTCAAAATGCGATAGTATGACTTTTTTTGGAAAACGTGCTATATTATGACCTTTTTCAGACGACATACTATACTATGTCGTTTTTTGGTCAAATTGTGATAGTATGATTTTTTTTGGAAAACATGTGATTATGACCTTTTTCGGACGACATAGTATAGTATGTCGTTTTTTGGTCAAAATGCTATATTATGACCTTTTTTGGACAACATGCTATATTATGACCTTTTTCGGACAACATACTATAGTATGTTGTTTTTTGGTCAAAATGCTATGTTATGACCTTTTTCAGAAGACATAGTATAGTATGTCATTTTTTGGTCAAAATGCGATAGTATGACTTTTTTTGGAAAACATGCTATATTATGACCTTTTTCAGACAACATAGTATAGTATGTCGTTTTTTGGTCAAAATGCTATATTATGACATTTTTCGGACGACATACTATACTATGTCGTATTTGGTCAAAATGCGATAGTATGACTTTTTTTGGAAAACGTTATATTATGACCTTTTTCGGACGACATAAGTATAGTATGTTGTTTTTTGGTCAAAATGCGATAGTATGACTTTTTATGGAAAACGTGCTATATTATGACCTTTTTCAGACGACATAGTATGTCGTTTTTTGGTCAAATAGACCATAGTATGTCGACCTTTTTCAGACGACATACTATGTCGTTTTTTGGTCAAATTGTGATAGTATGATTTTTTTTGGAAAACATGCTATATTATGACCTTTTTCGGACGACATAGTATAGTATGTCGTTTTTTGGTCAAAATGCTATATTATGACCTTTTTCGGACAACATGCTATACTATGTCATTTTTTGGTCAAAATGCGATAGTATGACTTTTTTTGGAAAACGTGCTATATTATGACCTTTTTCAGACGACATACTATACTATGTCGTTTTTTGGTAAAAATGTGATAGTATGATTTTTTTTGGAAAACATGCTATATTATGACCTTTTTCGGACGACATAGTATAGTATGTCGTTTTTTGGTCAAAATGCTATATTATGACCTTTTTCGGACAACATGCTATATTATGACCTTTTTCAGACAACATACTATAGTATGTCGTTTTTTGGTCAAAATGCGATAGTATGACTTTTTTTGGAAAACATTATATTATGACCTTTTTTCAGACGACATAGTATAGTATGTTGTTTTTTGGTCAAAATGCGATAGTATGACTTTTTTTGGAAAACATACTATATTATGACCTTTTACAGACAACATAGTATAGTATGTCGTTTTTTGGTCAAAATGCTATGTTATGACCTTTTTCAGACGACATACTATACTATGTCGTTTTTTGGTCAAAATGCGATAGTATGACTTTTTTTGGAAAACGTTATATTATGACCTTTTTCGGACGACATAAGTATAGTATGTTGTTTTTTGGTCAAAATGCGATAGTATGACTTTTTTTGGAAAACGTGCTATATTATGACCTTTTTCAGACGACATACTATACTATGTCGTTTTTTGGTCAAATTGTGATAGTATGATTTTTTTTGGAAAACATGCTATATTATGACCTTTTTCGGACGACATAGTATAGTATGTCGTTTTTTGGTCAAAATGCTATATTATGACCTTTTTCGGACAACATGCTATACTATGTCGTTTTTTGGTCAAAATGCGATAGTATGACTTTTTTTGGAAAACGTGCTATATTATGACCTTTTTCAGACGACATACTATACTATGTCGTTTTTTGGTCAAAATGTGATAGTATGATTTTTTTTGGAAAACATGCTATATTATGACCCTTTTCGGACGACATAGTATAGTATGTCGTTTTTTGGTCAAAATGCTATATTATGACCTTTTTCGGACAACATGCTATATTATGACCTTTTTCAGACAACATACTATAGTATGTCGTTTTTCGGTCAAAATGCGATATTATGACCTTTTATTGGACGACATACTATACTATGTCGTTTTTTGGTCAAAATGCTATGTTATGACCTTTTTCAGACGACATACTATACTATGTCGTTTTTTGGTCAAAATGCGATAGTATGACTTTTTTCGAAAAACATGCTATATTATGACCTTTTACAGACGACATAGTATAGTATGTCATTTTTGACCTTTTTCGGATGACATAGTATAGTATGTTGTTTTTTGGTCAAAATGCGATAGTATGACTTTTTTCGAAAAACATGCTATATTATGACCTTTTACAGACAACATAGTATAGTATGTCATTTTTGACCTTTTTCGGATGACATAGTATAGTATGTCGTTTTTTGGTCAAAATGCGATAGTATGACTTTTTTTGGAAAACATGCTATATTATGACCTTTTTCGGATGACATAGTATAGTATGTCGTTTTTTGGTCAAAATGCGATAGTGTCGTCCAAAAAAAGTCATACTATAGCATGTTGTCTGATTTTTACACTGTACTGTATATTACACTTATTATTACACTTTTTTAATAAACTGATTAATTACACTGAATATTAGACTGATTATTAGACAGTTTTAATAAACATATTATTAGAGTATTAGAGTAGTATTACACTGGTAATTACACTGATTATTTAATTGTTTTACTAGCTGACCATTAGACTGATCATCAGACTTTATTGGCTCATGTTGTAGTTTATTAACTCCTGATTAACTGTGATGAAACTAGTTGACACAGAAACCCAAAAGCAGTTTTTGGTTTGTGGATTAAATCTGAACAACGTAGGTCAGTTGATAAAAGGAGATATGCTGCCATCTAGTGGCGAAGGTCACAAGCGCCTCGAGAATTCTGTCGAGGACAAATGTGAATGCATGCAAAGACGGTTTTGTAACACGTGGGGGCGCTGCAGGTTTTCTTTCTGCTCCAACCACCTGCAGCTTCATCCACACACTGAGTCTTTGAGGGGATGAAAACACCTAACCCCCTCCCCCTTGTGTTACTTTCACTTATTTTCCTGACAGATTTAGCTCAAAAGATGCTTTTTAAATCATTTTCTTACTAAGAATAAACAAAACTAAACAAAAACACATGAAAATATGTAGTTACAGGCGCACAAAAGCCGAAATGAAGAGGAAAACTGCAGAGTTGATGCAAACCAGTTTGCAGCAGGATTTAAATCTGCGCCTTTCTTCACATCTGCAACATGCACATGATCCATGTGGCGTTTTTGCGCATAAAAGGTTACTTGGTGAACGCGTTGGGACCGAACCTGTTGGGTTCGCTTCTCTGTGATCTCCTCTGCTCCTGCATAAAGGAGGGAGGACGCTGGGGAGTAGTCAGCGCCGCCGCGCGTCTCCATTGGTCGCCGCGGACGCGGCAGCTCCGGCCCTCGCGCTGCCATAAATGCGGCGCCAGCGCCGAACCGGAGCAGAAACGCACGCGCCGCGCTGTGAGAGGGAGCTGCTGCAGACACGCGCCTAGAGTCCGAGTCCTAGCCGCTCCCAGCTCGCGTGATTTGGCACCGGTTCTTTTTTGTTGTTGTTGTTTTTCTGATTTTTTTTGCGCCCAAAGAGGATCCCACAGCGACCCAGCCACGATGACCGGGGTTTTCGAGAACTTGAACACTGATATGCACCCGAACCAGATTACCTCCAACAGCTACCACAGCTTGCACAAGTCGCAGGAGTCGCCGACTCTGCCGGTGTCCACGGCCACGGACAGCAGCTACTACACCAGCCCGCAGCCGGGCCACTGCGCCGGCTCCGCGTTCGGCCAGCTCGGCTCGTACCAGTACCACGGCGCCGGCTCCGGCTCCGGGCCCTACAACAAGTCCTACGACCTGGGCTTCAGCGCGGCGTACGGCGCGTACGGCTCGTACGGATCCAACCCGTCCCCCGGCCCCGCAGACACAGGTAGGACGGCCGGGAGGCTTCATTTACACAATTATTTATCCGTTTTAGGGAATATTATAAGGGTTTTTTGTTTGTTTGTTTGAGGCCAGAGATTCAAAACGCGCTCGTGGAATGTGGAGCAAGTTGAATCACGCAGCTCAGACTGACAAGATAATTATTATCTGGTCAGAAATGATTAAAGCGCTTTTCTACTCAGTTAATGTTCTAATTTATTATAAAATAAATACACATTTATTTATAATAGTCTCATCTGGGTTATTACAGATTATTGAGTTAAATAAAATTAATTAGTGTGTGGAAACAAACACAAACTGCTTTTGTGTGAGATGCGTAAAAGACGAAACTGCATCTTTCATGTTCTCCAGAGAAAGAAGAGGCCGAGCCAGAAATCCGGATGGTTAATGGAAAACCAAAGAAGGTCAGGAAACCTCGAACCATTTATTCCAGTTTCCAACTGGCTGCACTTCAGCGGAGGTTCCAGAAGACGCAGTACCTGGCGCTGCCGGAGCGGGCCGAGCTGGCCGCCTCCATGGGCCTGACGCAGACGCAGGTGGGCGCGTGATGTGACGGCTGCACCGCATGGGTCGGTTCAAACGTCTCACTCTTTCCTTTCTGTCACTGTCTCAGGTCAAAATCTGGTTCCAAAACCGCCGCTCCAAGTTCAAGAAGCTGTGGAAAAGCGGAGAAATCCCCCCGGAGCAGCACGTCACGACCAGCGAGTCCCCCCCCTGCGCGTCGCCGCCGACCACCGCCTGGGACTTTCCACAGACTGAAAGAATGAGCGGCGGCAGCTCCAGTTTACCTCAGGGCGGCGGCGGCGGCTGCAGCCCCCCCAACGCCGCTGCGCCCTCGTCCTTCCTGGCCAACTACTCCTGGTACTCCACCACGAACTCTGCGGCGCATCTGCAGCCGCCGCATCTGCTGCAGCACCACAACTCCGCCATAAGCGCGGGGACGATATTCTGAAGGAGAAGGAGCAACAGGAGGAGGAGCAGGAGGAGCAGCAGGAGCAGGAGAAACGCGCAGGCAGACAAACAGACATCGGGTTAAATCGGACAATACTGGTGAAGAAACGAAACGCGTAAAAACGCCAATACCTTCATGCTACAGACCTCGTGATGCGCCATGTGAACTTTACGCAAACATCCATGGTCCATGGACTTGCTGAACATGTCAGACACAGATTTCTACGGTTATTTTTGTATTTATTTGCTTTGATCATGTCGAAGGGATGAGTGAACCACTGTCAGCCGCAGCTGCCGCAGCCTGGGCGCGAGCCGCCGACTTTTTACGCGGACGCCACTTTCCTTTTATTTTTATTTTTATTTTCCCTTCTTCTTCTTCTTCTTTTTTTTGTTGCCATTCCTGCAAAATAAACCCTTCACAGCAGCAGGGAACCACCTGTCAGATGTAGCACAAGTTAACTGTATCGTGCCTTTTTCAATATGACCTCATTTTGTTGTGCGATGGTAAAACTAAAAAAAACAGCTTCCTTTATTCATTCCTCATGTCAGCTGTTTAATATATTTGGGGGGTAAGTGTCTGGATCCACGTTTGTAAATATTTGATTAGCTTTTTAATAGCTCATGTTGGTTTTGACTCTTTCAGGCTGTTGGTGCAGATGAACCACCGGAAGCTACTGATTGTCTGATCAACCTGTTTCACTTTATTGTATTTTTGTCTTATTTATTTTAGCAGTGTCCCATATATGGCCACACGTTATTTAAATAAAATGTTTTCCGTGCACATGCATCCTCCTCTTTTCTTTGATGAACAGCACCAGATCATATCAGATCATAGTAACGTGATTTTATGCGATAAAATATCAGATGTGTGATTTTTACACGAAATTTTGTTTTGAATATATTTATATATAGAAATGGTCAAGAAAAAATATTTCAGATTAAGGATTGCAATTTCTGATTATTTTCTCTTTTTTTGTGCATTTATGGAACCAGCTGCCGTAATTATAACACTGATTTATCCAAAAAATTATAATTATAATAATGTTGGTTGTGAAAGAACCAAAATATGTTAAAACACACATTTTATTTCCAAGCTTGTTAGAATAGAATAGAATAAAATATAATAGAATATAATAATGTTTTATATATTCTATTATTTATGTGTGTGAGAGTTTATTATAGGAGGTTAACGCCTATAATAAAAGGTTCATTTTTACCGGGACATTTTGCAGATGAACAGCCGAGTCTGAGCTCAGGCTGCCGGCTACAGAGAACCAGAGAGACCCGGGGGTGGGGGTGTGAGTGTGTGTGTGTGTGGGGGGGGGGGTGCAACAAGCAGGGGCATGAAAGAGGGAGGGAGGGGGGGTCTGAGCTCCTCAGACTCGGTGGAGTCAGACTGAGTCTTTCTGTGTTTTATATGAACTCAGCCAGAGGAAAAGAAGAAGAAGAAGAGGAGGAGGAGGAGGAGGAGGAGGAGGAGGAGGAGGAGGAATGCTCCCAGAGAGAACAGCCCGCAGCTACAGCATCATGGAAACATTTCTCACGTCTCGCAACAAGTAAAGTCTGTGATGTGCAGACGGCGCTGACCTACATCTGTTCGCCTGCAGCGACACGGAGAGCTGCAGAAACGCAGCGGGCACGCGTCCAAACACGCAATAAAACACGGTTACTGCGGCCCAATAAAAGCCAAACACACACACACACACACACGCGCGCTTTCTGTTCCATGCAGAGAGATGAGATTATTATGAATATTATAGAAATGTCTCTTTAAATCCTAAAAACCTCCATAAAGCCACAGAGTGGGATCGGCTTTTATTTTGTTAATTAACATAATTAGGACTGTAGCCTGTCAGTTATACTGTACACACACACACACACACACACATGCATATCAGGCCTATTCTGTTCTGTAGATTTAATTACACTCTGCTGTTATTACAGAGTGAAACATGAACTAGTCAATTACCCGGATTCATATGAATTATATGATAATATGCATTGATTTCCTGAATAGACAGAAAAGGAATTTATGGATGTTTTTTGTTTTTTCCTTTTTTGTTGTTTTATTTTTTTCCCAGGCCAAGTTCTAAATGCCACCCCCCCCCCCCCCACACACACACACACACCCTTTATCCTAATTTATACCCTGATCTGTAATTTTATCCACATTTGCTCTGGTTTGATCATTCTGGCTTTTCAAATGTGAAAGCCTGCAATTACTATATAATTCTTCGCAATTTCAGATGTCCTAATATGGGGGTGCAATTTTTTTTTTTACACGAGACAATTTCCAGCTATTTCAAGCATCAACATTGTCAAAGTTGTATGTACATAATAAATGGGAATATCAATGCATAGTTTTTAGCCTCAACATCTTGACTCGTGGGTAATTATATCCGTGTGCAGCGAACGCAGAATTAGCCTGAATTGCATGGTAACTGCTGCTTTAAATTTAAAAAAAATTACTCATAATTTCCCCCCAAAGATTACCAAGATCTCGAGTGCACAATGTCATCAGCGTAATGAGGAGTAAACATTTATGCTAATAATCTACATTTTTCCCCCATCAGCTATAAAGAGGGAAAATAAAGCAGAGGTTTCCAGTCATGTTCTGCTCTGCAGCCGCAGCTGCAGCGCGACGCGCGGGACGTTTCTGCGGGTTTCTGCGGGTTTCTGCGGGTTTCTGCGGGGCTGCAGCGGCTCCTCCGGCCTGGAAGGTGCGTACCTCTGCTTTACCTCAGCATGCATGTGATGCACGAGCTGCAATCCCCGTGGGGTTTATATTCAATTTTTCTCTCGGATGTTTTTTTTCTTTTTTTTTTAAATCGTGGATTATGGAGGATTCAGTGCGTAAAGGTGCAGCAGACACCTTATCGCCTGCTTTGCATTGGGCCTAAATAAAGAGCTTCTCCCGCTGGGTGGAGGAGAGGCTGCGTGCTGCAGGAAGCGCGGAACGAGCCGCAGAATCTCTCATTACTTCGCATTGTGCTGCAGCCGCCTCGCGCTGACGGCTCCTGATGTCCCCTACACCTGCGAGCAATTTGCAGCTTCCACGCGCGTCTGAAGGGAACACTGACGAAATGGCAGCTCACCTATTTCGCCTCCTTTTTTTTTTGTATTGCAGCAGCACATTTCTTTCAGGGCTCATATCTCTTTTGTCAAAGATCCTCCGTGTGCGAAAAAAAAAATTGCTCATAATTACCTCAGAGATAGGAAACTGCATTAGAATAAATAAGGGCGAAATGACTGTAATTATGTTGGTTTGATGGGCTCAGCTCGTATAATCAAGGGGAGAATACAGCGAAATAACACTGACCCTCTTGGATGTGCAGCTGCGCCTTTTTCTGAAGCCAGACCCGCGTGCGCTGCTTCTGCTGCGGCAGAAACGCACAATTCTGCCTTAATGGTGCAGAATTGCCCCATTCTGCGTGCGCGCTTGTTACAACACGTATGTTTGAGTTTGCATTAGAATAAAAAAAAGGACAAAGGACAGAAAGTAGGACAGAGCTGCGTGGGGCTCCGATCATGTCTGACAGTACTAATAATACCGAGATCTGTCTTTTTAAACATAAATATTATAGAGGAAAAAAATATATATATATAAATGTGTGAATTTTGTTTGGCGGCTGCTTCTGGTTAAATAATAGACGCTGCGCAAAATGCGCAAATTTGTCTTTATAATTGCAAAAGGAAGAATTTGCAAAAATCATTGGACAGAATTAAAGGTGCATGGGGGAAAAAAGTAAATATTATTTTATAGGTTTCATAAATATTTCATATTTAATTTTAATTTTATTTTATTGACGATGCAGTGAAACCAGCTCCGTGTTAATAATAATGGTAGCGTTGCAAAGCTAATCAGATATATGTATTTATATATATATATATATATATATATATATATATATATATATATATTTAAATACTACAACTCTGGCACATAAGGAACACATTTGTCCCACAGACGTGACTCTAATTAATATAATGAATATAATAATTATAATGAATTAATATAAAGCTGCGTTCGCGTAATCGAGTAAATGATGAAGTGACCAGAACAAACCAGAGGAAGGCCCAACATTAACAGCGAGTTTTCACCTCCTCTGATCTGCTTCTTCTGGCTCTGGCTTTTCTTTTCTTTTCTTTTTTTCTTTCTTTCTTTTTTTTCTTTTTGCAGCACCTGCTTCTTACGCACTTGACACACAATTGATCTTTTCTATTCATGGCACAAAACGGCGATTGTAAAGACAAATAGAAAAAGAAGATTATCTCTAAAAAAGATGAAAAGGAACAAGTGGTGTTGTTGAGTGAGTCCAGATCTTAGACACACACACACGCACGCGCGCACACACACACACACACATAGAAACCAAGCGGCATGTGTGTTTTTTCTGCCTTTTTTACGCGTATTTTTCCCTTTAATGTCTGAAATGTAAAGATTTGCTGGTGTAGATGCACGTGGGTGAGTCACATTAATCTGAGGTTTGCAGCTTCTGCAGCTTCTGCAGCTTCTGCAGCAGTGAAGCATGTGGAGTAAACGTGGAGCCATAAATCCAACAGAAGCTGCAGCCAGCATGATGGGGGGGGGGGCAATCACACACCTTCATCTTCACATAATTTAAATCATTATTTTACTTGCTTTTTTTTTGAAAATTTGCACAATATGTACATAAACTTCAGAAACCGATAAATAAATTAAAGTGATCAATACAAAACTAAATATTTTCTATGTTGACTAAAACACATCTCGACGAATACAGGAAAAAAAGCTAAACCCAGTTTCACAGCGCATCCAGTACAGACATGAACAGAGGAGGGTATGTACAGACACAGACAGACGAGCTGCTGCCCTCGGACACGTTTTCTTCTTCTTTCGCTTTTTTACACAGTTCACATGACGGCGGCAGAGAAAAGCTTCTGCTGTTAGTGCACAGGCTTGTTCCAAAACACACGAACACACACTGACCTCAACAGAAGGAAACTAGCCTGAATAATTTAACTTAAATAACAAACACACAAACGACATTTGAGGCTTTGCACACGATGCTGTGATTCTCCTGACGGGTTCATGACTCATTCACGCTTTATTTGGTTGAAGGAAACACCTCTGTGGCCTGGTCGACCTTTGGATGCTGATGGTTTTGTTCTCTCTCCTTTGGGCCTAAAACCTGGTTTAAACCAAAAATAAGAAAAACGTGGTTTCTTATAAACATGAAGCCTACAGCTCAACGACAGCATTTCGCTCACAAATATGATTTTTTTTTTTGAAAAAAAAGGGGAAAAAGGAAATAGAAACTGACAGAAATGTGATAAACAGCGGCCAAAATGATCCATTTGTCTTGGTTTCCGCTGACTGTCCCGGGTTTCTCGCCCTGAGGCGCGCGGTGCCTGTTTGTGTCTCTCAGCTCCCTTCTCCTCCTCCTCCTCCATCTTCCTCCTCCATCTGCTGTGAGGAGGCCACTGTGTCAGCTGGCGGCACGGGAGCCGACTCAGGGGTTGGTGTTGTGCATTTTTCAGTGCTGGGCCGCGCGTGAGCGGCTTGCGGGGGGCCCTCCACCACCTTCCTGAGGCGCGAGCCACGGCGGAGTCGGTGGTCGCAGACGCGCGCGTCCGTTCACATGAGCTGTGACTGTTGCATAGACTCTTGGTGCGTGCCCGGGTACCACGAGGTGTAGCTGGGGATGTAGGACCCGGCGGTGCCCGCCGACGTCTTCACGGAGCTCGGGGAGCTCCAGACCGGCGCCACCACGGAGGGGGAGCCGCTGGACAGCCCGCGGCCGCTGGCCAGCGCGCTGGCGTCGATGGTGCCGCCGCCCTGCTTCATCAGCTTCTTGAATTTGGACCGTTTATTCTGGAACCAAATCTTCACCTGGTGGGACAACAAATGGATTTAAAAAATCAAAACAAAAAAAAAGAAGCAACGGTGTTAAAAATTTAAATAATATTAAAAAAATACAATTACGCGCGGTTTTTACGCACGGAGCGATTTCATCATACAAACCAAGAGAGAAAAAATATGATATTAAAGTCTTTCCTTAAATTACTGCTGTTACACGTCGCTGATTTTATCACACGGAATCCATGCTAATATTCAGAAATTAACAAAATTCATATTTTTAAAGCCCAAAATTCAACAGCTTTCGCTGAAAAACCTGAATATTTGAATAATATCGCCTGAAGACGTGTTTTAATCCGGTAAATGCTACTAATAAAATCAATAATTTGAGGGGTTTTGCGGGAGGAAATACCATTAAAAGGTGCAAAAAATAAAACTAATAGTGAAACGTGGAACAGCCGTGGGGACTTGCCTGCGTCTGGGTCAGCCCCAGCGACGCCGCCAGCTCCGCGCGCTCCGGCAGCGCCAGATACTGCGTCTGCTGGAATCTGCGGTTCAGAGCCTGGAGCTGTAAACTGGAATAGATAGTCCGTGGCTTTCTGATCTTTTTCCCTTTCCCGTTGAACCGAACCTCTCCGCCTTCCACCACCGTGTTTTTCTCCGCTTCTGGCGCTGCGAGACACAAAAAAGGGGAAAAAAGGAGGCGATGAGGAGCAGGAAAAAAGCAGCGAGGAGGCGGCTGTAGCCAACAGTGCGCAGCCACGAACACTCCGCGCAAGTTTTACAGGCTGTACTTTAGGTATAATTACCCTTAATTGCATACATTGTTTATAGCGTTACGCAATAAATAATTACCAAGCCTAATTCCAACATCTGGCTCGTCTCTGGACCGACTTCATATTTCCACATGCACTCACCTGCCTCCTCCAGCCGCGTCTGCGTGTTCTGGTAGCTCTGCACCGAGCTGAGGTACGGGCTGCTGGGGTGGCTGCCGACCGAGTTGACGTACGGGTACGCCAGCGTCCTGGGGAAGGACGCGGCCGCGCTGTAGCCGTCGTGCTGGTTGTGGCCTGCAGAATGTAAACAGTGCATGGGGTAGTGTCCGTGCGACATGGAGGACGGAGACATCTGTTGACTCGGGGGTCCGAACTCCATGAAAACGGCTTTTCCTGAGGCAGGGCTATTAAGACTTTCTGGAATTGTAGTCATTGTCATCTCTTCTGGCGTTTCCCCCGGTCGCGCTTTTGTTGTTTTGCGTCTATGATCTGAGTGAAGGACGAGTCCCAATTTAAGCCGATCGGATTTTTTCTCCTTCCATTCATAAGAAAATGTAGTTTGGTGCCTGTGAAAAGTCCTAGGTATGATGCTGTGGACCAAGACAAACTCGCTCAAAGGTTTGAATCTCGGACTCATGAATATTCATCAAAGACGGGCGCTGATTGGTCCACACTCTCCAAGACGGAAGCCGATTGGCGACGCTGGGGCTGGGTCCGAAGAAGCTGCTAATGTCAAGGGAAAGCAGCAAACCGCAAACCTCCTCAGTGAGATGTCAACATCCACTTTTATTACTATTATTATCATTATTATTATTATTGTTATTATTATTAATTCATCAGACAAAGCAACACAAACAATTTTCTATATCTTATATATATTTTTCGCTTTTTCTGCTTCTTATGTCGCAACAAAACCCAAAATTCTCCTGTTTTATCAAATATTATCATGATATATTATATATAGTGATATTTTAAAGCGCTTTATAATAAAGCAGACAGAGGTTTGGCATATTTATATATGAATTTAAAATAAAAAAGAAGTTAAATAATGTCTGTGTCTGATCAGTCTGGAATAAAAAGCATCTTTGAGTAAAAGCTCAATGTTCTGTCTGGAGGAAAAGACGCATTAGCATAACACTGGCGTTCAATTTTCATAAGTAGGGCTGCAATTAGTCGCGTATTTAACACTTCCAGTGGCTGCAGGGCTCAGTTACACCTGGCAGCGGCCGCGCGGGACGCGCACGCGGCGGCGCGGCGAAGTGGAGTTAACAGGTTCAGTGGTTCAAGCCTAAAGATGAAAATACAAAACCGTGGAGAGGAGGGGGGGGGGCAGCAAATGTAGTGAAACAAGGGCTTTTCATTATCTGTGGCTGAACAATGTGTAATTAAACCAAAGTCAGATTTAACGTCTCTGGTAATTTAGAGCTTTTTTTCTTTTTTTTTTTTTTACGCGCGAGGCCCCGCGTTCTGGTCACGTTTGGAATGCCGTTACGCACGGCTTTACGCGCCATCCATCACAATCAATTAATGCTCCAGGCGGTTTGGATCAACACTGGCACCTTTGATTATGAATATAAGTTATGATGGGGGCGTGGCAAGCAGCCTCCTGCCTAACGGGAATAATTATCCCTGGACGTTTGATTTAATTGAATTGACGAGCGGCTAAAAACGAGACACGTTTCATCATCAGCTGCTGCTGCTGCTGCTGCTGCTGCTGCAACCACAAAAAGCACCACAACTATAACTATAAATATATATATATAAATAAATAAATAAATATATATATATATATTGCAGTGAATGCTATCAGACTTACTTAAGGGGTCATGTGATGGAGAAGAAGCAGATAAATCCGCCGCATCCGGGGTCAGGAAACCTCCGCTGGAAACACGTGGAGGTAGAAGAAGACGCAGAGATGCAGCAGCAGCAGTTCTCCTTCTTCATTATTAGTATTCTTATTTTCTAAATGAGGATTCTCTGGTTCTGGTTCCTCCTGCTCCTGGTGCGGAGCTGCAACTCCGCGGCTGGCGCCTCCACGCATCTCCACCTGAACAACAAACGGAAAGGCAGTTAAATTCCGTCACTGTGATTATCAGTGTAATTACATAATTGAGTAGTCAAAAAACAGTACAAGTTGCAAAAAAAAAAAAAAAAAAAAAAAGAGTGCTCCAAGCCTGCGGCTGCGGCTGCCGTCACGGCGGCGCGCGCGTGGCACAGTGCGCCACGAGGCTGCGGCGCCGGGATTTAAAGATTTCTGTGAAATATTATTAGGCTATAACGAAAGCTGCAGGTCCTTTGTCCCCCCCAAAAAATGCGCCAATTTGTGAGGGATTTCTCTCTGGAATTACTTTCGAAAAATGCTTCAGAAATATCCTCCATCAACAACGACAATGATAATGGCAGTACAACCAATAATTATCATCTTCCAGAACAGAGGACACATTTTTATGGGTACTTGGTGGGTGCGACTGATAACTGTCATTATTTTCCCACGATTATAGTATCTGCAAACTGCAGCGCGGCGTTTAGGAGAGCAGAGGCAGAATTTGCAGAAACATGTAAAACAATACTTCTACTAATAACGTCAATAATGCAGCGTGATGATAATAATCTAAGGAGGCTTCTTTGAGGAGGGAATACCACAACCTGAGGGATTCAATGTTTATTCTAGTGATTTTGCGAGGCAGTGAGAATATTACCACTTTAATTTATAATTTGACTCCTGCACGCGCATGCGGGGTGGGGGGTGGGGTCGCGGGGGGTTGCGGGTCCCGCACAGCCAGGCTGCGGGGTTCCTAACTAGCTGCACTAAAAAAAGTCCTCCACGCATGGCTGGAGCGCGGAGGCAGGACTCATTAGGAGTGAGTAGCTCTGTGGCTGAGGGCGTTTTAACACCTGCTGCTCTTCACCTGAGGGCGAGCAGAGGTGGAGGTGGGGGGGGGGGGGGGGGGGGGGGGGTGGAGGTGGGGGGTAAACGGGCCGAGATGTCACAGACTTCATTTCAGTCCAGTGATGGAAAGCCCTCCTTCAACTGCAACGCTAACCCACATTTTTTAACAGCCACCAGATATGATCCGGACCGCAGCTGCGGCTCCACGGGGCGCGCCCTCGCTGCGCTGCGGCTCCACGGGGCGCGCCCTCGCTGCGCTGCGGTGCCGCACGAGCGCGCGCTCACTGCTGATTAATATTTGTCCGGAAGTGCATCTTCCATTTTTTTTTAATATTCCAACATGACATGCACTCCAACGTGTTTATTTCTATTTCTATTTTTTTTTATTTTTTCCTCAGCTCCGGTTTTTATAAAATGTTCCAGGAAACATCCCACGTTCGCACTAATTTAGGAGCTCATTTCCTAAAAAAAAAATTGTTTTTTCTTTTATTCTTTTGCACATTCACAGTGTGAAGCTGCAGCTTCTTGGACATCATCATCTCCAGCTGAACCGAACTGTCACTTTCTGTTTCTGCAGTTTTCGTCTTTTCGTGCTTCAGACGAGCAGAAATAGATTTTTTTTTTTTTGCTCCTTCCTCTGTGTCTTTGCGGCTCTTTGCTCTTTCCTGCAATTTTAGCGGCGTCGATGAAGGCAAAAAAACAGACACAATTAAATCGATTCCACGTCCGCGTCCGTGTTCGCTGTGGCAGAAATAAACGCGGATTGATTTTGCTGATCGAGTTATATGCAAACAAAAAAAGACTCATATCTGAAGGAACAGGATTGTTACACAGATTATTTTAAAGGTTTTTACTTATTTTTTGAGGAGTAAATTTGATTTTTTTTCCCGGATGATTCCTGCTGCAAATAAATAATTAAACACATTAATAAATACATACAAGTCACAAATAAAAGGCTTACATTTAGAATATAAATAAAATAAATCATGAAGTGTTGGTGGATTGTGTGTTTGATGGAGGCCTGTGGAAAGCAAGTAGAACAATCCTCACACTGAATATTCTCAGCGGTTCCCACTGTGATTCAATTAAGAAACTGTTTAAACAACGTGTATATTTATATATATTTATATTTTTTACGCAGGAAAATACTGAATATTTCCTTTGTGCTGCTCAGGAATAAACGTCTGAACCGGACTTGAATCCTGGTGGCAGATAAAACTCACTGTTGTTTTATTTGTGCATGTATATATATAAATATAAATAACAACATGTTCCTCTGTGATTCTCTGTGCGTCCAGAGGCTCCATGTGCGTCACGTGGCTGCACCGAGCCACGTCCGTGCGTGAGCAGGAAGGAATGTTTAATTGTTGGACTTAAAGCTGGACAGAAAAACACGTCCTATTTCCACTCCTCTTGGTGGCTGGGAGCAGCCCCCCCTCAGAGCCAGGTCACTGGTTAGAAACGCTGCCCCCATCACAGCAGCAGCAGGGGTCAGCCATGGCAGCAAGATCCAACCTGCCCCAAATTGGCTGCAAAATGACCAATTACCTGAGTGAAGGCCTCAGGAGGAAGGGAAAAAGGGACTTTTAGGAGAAAACACACACACACACACACACACACACGCACACACACACACACACACACACACACAGCTTTTACTTAATTCAGCTAAACTGTAAAAGAAACTCCATTGATGCTTCGCTGCAGCTCAGTCTCCACCTGTTAAACTGGACAAAATCAATTTAGCAGATAATCAATTAACCTGTAAAAATCTGGAGCTGTAGCATTGAGATTTATTCATATATTGCATAAATAAAACCTCAGCTCCAACACTATATATATATAACTATATATATATATATATGTTTAGTGTATATAAGATGTAACATTAGACTGTGGGAAATTAAATAGGGATTAGATTAAATATACTATATAATCACTGTTACTGTTATAGTATAGCATAGATAGATAGATAGATAGTAGACAGACTGTTCTTTAATTTGACCTGTTAAAATCTTAAAATTCAGGTTCATCAATTAGTTTTATTCATAAATCCCATGTTAAACCTGAGCTCCAACACTAAATAAAGTATTTTATCTGCAGTAAAACCCAATGTTCCTGTTACACTATCAATATATATCATCAATATCCACATCATCAATACAATAAGAAAATAGTTTAATATAATATCAGTAGTAGCTGCAACTAACCACTATTTAGAGCCATTTTAAATGTCTAAATGTTCACTAATGTGCCCTTTTTAAAGGTCTGAATGTGATGTAATTTGCCTTTAAATAGATTTAATGTGCATTGAGTCTAAATGTACTTAAATCTACATAATTCTGTCTGATCCTCACTACAAACTATAATAAATAGTCCAGATAGACTAATTTAAGTTTTAATAATGCACTAATTATATATAATAAACTTACAATAGGTGCATTAAGTTTTATCCATAAATCCCATGTTAAACCTGAGCTCCAACACTAAATAAAGTATTTTATCTGCAATAAAACCCAATGTTCCTGTTACAGCATCAATATATATCATCAATATCACATCATCAATACAATAATAAAATAGTTTAATATAATATCAGTAGTAGCTGCAACTAACCACTATTTAGATATTTATTTAGATTGGAGCTGTTTGTGGGATTATTTAATTGGCTCCTTTATAATCTCCTTTTTAAACATTTTACAGAAAATATTCTTCATGTTCTTAATGATCCTCAGTGATTTATAGCATTTTATGGAACAATAATTGATATTTGACCTCTGACCTTAATAATCAGTGAACTTTGCAGATAAAATTTAGATTATTTAATTTTTTCTGATTCGTGTCAGTTTTGTCTTGTTTTAAGTTTTAAATAAAGTGTTTTTGTATGTAGTAAAACATAATTTCTGTCACAGCAACATAAACAGATTCTGACTCTTCTTCGTCTCCTCACAGGTTGTAGATTTATCTTTAATTCCAGGTTTAAGTCTAATATCCAGATTTATCATCATTTACAGCAGGAAAACTAAAATACTCCTCAGAAAGTGGTCTCAGAGTGAGACGGATTTCAGGGCTAAAAAATGATTCCACACGCGCTAAAACAGCGATTAATTAAACATCTTTACATGTTGGTCTTATTGAATTAATTTCTCTCTCGCTCGCTAATGGAAAAACATGCAAATTTGCTAATTAAGTCATTTCCCCGTGGAGAGCGGGGGGGGGGGCTGCTTGACGTTCAGCTGCCACTGGGCCTTTTGGTTCTTTTTTTTATTTTTTATAGTTTTTGTTAAGAGTTAAGTCTCCAACAAAGACAGGAAGGAGGTCAGCACTCAGCCACACCTGAATGAGCCTCCCTCTCCCTCTCTTTTTGTCCTCCCCTTGATCCCACAGTCTGTGCCTGTCATTAGTCTTAATGATGGAAAATTGTCATGTTGATACAAGTCTTGCTCTCCCCCTCGCTTCTTTGTGGGCTATAAGTAGAAGGTGGCAGCTCCATTTGTAACTAAAGTTCTTTGTGACTAAAAGCCACGGACGCTGCATTTGTGCGGGAGAGAAAAAAGAGAAAAAAGAAAGAGAAAAAAGAAGGGGGCCGTAGATGCTCTTTCCATAGCTGGGATAATTATTCCTACTGTGACCTTAATGATTCGCTCTGTTCATCCTGCATCTCATCCACGTGCCAGACCCTCAGCGCAGCCCCGTGTCAGCGAATATGAAAAAACCCATATAATGAAACCATTTTGGCTGATGGAAAAGAGAGAGAGAGAGAGAGAGAGAGAGAGAGAGAGGGGGGGGGGGGGGGGGCGCTGGAGCTGCACTTGCTACAAAGACGGCTCAATTATAGGAGTAATTGTGATAATTTTCCCTCCATTCACTGCTGCACTGAAAGGTAAAAAAATGAAAAACACAGATGCTGAAAGGGAAATTACTTGGACAATATATAAAGTGAAATGGTCACAACAGAAAAAAGACGACTGGAAGGAAGGAGAGAGCTGCTGCTGCTAACACTGCTGCTGCTGCTGCTGCTGCTAACACATGATGCTGCTGCTGCTGACATGTAGCTGCTGCTCCATCAGAGCAGAGTCTGCAGCAGCAGTGTTAGCAGCAGCAGCAGCAACAGTTGTAGCAGCATGACCATCAGTGTTAATATCATCAACGTTGTTAGCGGCAGCAGCATCAACAGCATCATCAGTGTTACCAGCATCATCAGTGTTAGCAGCAGCATCATCAGTGTTAGCAGCATCATTAACGTTGTTAGCGGCAGCAGCATCAACAGCATCATCAGTGTTACCAGCATCATCAGTGTTAGCAGCAGCATCAACAGTGTTGGCAGCAGCATCATCAGTGGTAGCAGCATCATCAGTGGTAGCAGCATCATCATCATCAGTGTTAGCATCATCATCATCAGTGGTAGCAGCAGCATCATCATCAGTGTTAGCATCATCATCATCAGTGGTAGCAGCAGCATCATCAACAGTGTTAGCAGCATCATCATCAGTGGTAGCAACAGCATCATGAGTGTTACCAGCATCATCAGTGTTAGCATCATCATCATCAGTGGTAGCAGCAGCATCATCAGTGGTAGCAGCAGCAGCATCATCAGTGGTAGCAGCAGCATCATCAGTGGTAGCAACAGCATCATCAGTGTTAGCAGCAGCATTAACAGTGTTAGCAACAGCATCATCAGTGGTAGTAGCAGCATTAAGAGTGTTAGCAACAGCATCAATGTTAGCATCATCATCAGTGGTAGCAGCATCATCATCATCAGTGTTAGCATCATCATCATCAGTGGTAGCAGCAGCATCATCAACAGTGTTAGCAGCATCATCATCAGTGGTAGCAACAGCATCATGAGTGTTACCAGCATCATCAGTGTTAGCATCATCATCATCAGTGGTAGCAGCAGCATCATCAGTGGTAGCAGCAGCAGCATCATCAGTGGTAGCAGCAGCATCATCAGTGGTAGCAACAGCATCATCAGTGTTAGCAGCAGCATTAACAGTGTTAGCAACAGCATTAACAGTGTTAGCAACAGCATCATCAGTGGTAGTAGCAGCATTAAGAGTGTTAGCAACAGCATCAATGTTAGCAGGAGCAGCATCAACAGTGTTAACAACAGCATCAACAGTGGTAGTAGCAGCAGCATTAGTGGTAGCAGCATCATTAGTTTTAGCAACAGAATCAACAGTGTTAGCAACAGCAGCATCATCAGTGTTACCAGCAGCAGCATCATCATCAGTGTTAGCAGCAGCAGCAGCATCAGTGTTAGCAGCAACATCATCATCAGTGTTAGCAGCATCATCATCAGTGGTAGCAACAGCATCATCAGTGTTACCAGCATCATCAGTGTTAGCAGCAGCAGCATCATCAGTGTTAGCAGCAGCAGCATCATCAGTGTTAGCAGCAGCAGCATCATCAGTGTTACCAGCAGCAGCATCATCATCAGTGTTAGCAGCAGCAGCATCATCAGTGTTAGCAGCAGCAGCATCATCAGTGTTAGCAGCAGCAGCATCAGTGGTAGCAACAGCATCATGAGTGTTACCAGCATCATCAGTGGTAGCAGCAGCATCATCAGTGGTAGCAACAGCATCATCAGTGTTAGCAGCAGCATTAACAGTTAGGAACAGCATTAACAGTGTTAGCAACAGCATCATCAGTGGTAGTAGCAGAATTAAGAGTGTTAGCAACAGCATCAATGTTAGCAGGAGCAGCATCAACAGTGGTAGTAGCAGCAGCATCAGTGGTAGCAGCATCATTAGTTTTAGCAACAGAATCAACAGTGTTAGCAACAGCATCAACAGTGTTAGCAGCAGCAGCATCATCAGTGTTAGCAGCAGCAGCATCATCAGTGTTAGCAGCAGCAGCATCATCAGTGTTAGCAGCAGCAGCATCATCAGTGTTAGCAGCAGCAGCATCATCATCATCAGTGTTAGCAGCAGCATCATCATCAGTGTTAGCAGCAGCAGCAGCAGCATCATCAGTGTTAGCAGCAGCAGCATCATCAGTGTTAGCAGCAGCAGTAACAGTGTTAGCATCATTTTTCTCTATAGTTGTGCTTCTTCATGATTAAACAGTCAACAGCTGTTTGTTTTTCTGCTTTTTGTTTTATCTCCAAACTGATTTTTTAACCTTTTTCACAAAAATCCACAGCGAGCGTTCACTCACATCCACACAATAACCTGTGTGTGTGTGTGTGTGTGTGTATTATGAGTGTGATAATACACACACTCACACACAGGAACAAATCAACTGCAGCTTTAAGTCGACACCAAATAAAAACCTTTTTTCCTCCTGATGAATTTCTCCTGTGGCCTTCTATCATTGGTTGTTGCCTGACAGGAAACAGCATAATTACCTCCTCCTCCTGTTCTTCTCTCTGGTCTGATGCGTCCTTTAGACTTTGTCATGAATGCACAAGGCTTTGATAGGAAATCGCCGTAGCCTTCCTCTGTACGAGCTGCAGAGGCTGCGTCTGCAGGTTGTGAGTGCATTACGCCGTGTGTTCATACTGTAAATGCAGCGTCCATCAGCGTCTCCATTCAGCGGCACAAAAACTCTGAAATGCTTTAAAATTTCAATTTTTGTCCGGCAGAGACGGCGAGGTATGCATCAGTTCTCCCTGAACTGGGGAGGGGGGGGGGGGTTAAACATTTCTACAAAAACATCTTTTCCGTCAGACGAGACAACAACAGAAAATCATTGTATTTCTGGGGAAAAGCAAGAAAATAGTAAATGAAGTGTTGGAAAAGCAGCTTCAGAGACGCAGTTTATCACCATGAAACTGTCAAATATCAAAGTAGATGCTGATGATTAAATCCTGTTCTGTTCTAACATCATGACCTTTTGGATTGATCGAGTGACCCTTTATAGGGCCTCAACCCTCAGGTTGGGAAACCGCCTGCTAAATTCACATCTGCATAAAAGCAAAAATAAAGTTTTCAACTTTCTAATTTCAATCTAATTATTATCTCAAAACATCATCAAGCAAACAAAGGGCTAAAACATGTGTTTTATTATCAATATATTTGCTGATTAATCGTTTAATGATCAATAAAACTGTTCTAGAACGACTCATTTTCTTATATTGTATTGATTCTAAGAGGCCTCAGGATGTAATATATAGGAATAGACTAAGATATTAGAAGAAAATTTGACAAAATAAAAATCACAATTCAACCCTGTTCTGGTTGATCAGGCGACCCTTTATAGGGCCTCAACCCTCAGGTTGGGAAACCCTCTGTCAAAGCAAAATTAAACTCTTCATCTTTCTAACTTCACCTGGTTTACGTGAAGGTGGATGAGAAACTGAAAACAGCAAAAAATGACTAAAACATTTATGTAAATATCAAAATATAACAGTATTATATTAAATTGATTAATTCTCAGTTAAAACACAGAAATAGTCAAAGAAATGAAAAGAAAACTGAACAAATAATCGTAATTGATGATATTCATGACCCGATTGATTAACGCAGCGACCTCTTACAGGGCCTCACCCCTCAGGTTGGGAACCCTGATTCCAACATTGCATAAAAAACGCTTTAACTCCACGTGTAGGTGGATGATTATTGTCCTTTAATTTATTTTATTCACAGTTTCATCCTCTGAAAAACGTGTTTTATTCACTGATTCTTCTGTATTTTTTATTTTTCTTTCTATTTCAGACTCTGAGCTGAGACGCTGCGACGTGGAAGAAACGTTTAGACCTGACGCTGAAATGCACCATGTCATCACACACACACACACACACACACACACACACACACACACACACACACACACACACACACAGCAAAACAATAATCATAAAAAAAATAGCTTCACAGAATAAAAAACATTTTCTTATTTTTCCCCGTTTGCTGCTTTCTGTTGGATTTTTTATTCCTCAGCGTTTAGAAAAGTGACTTCAACGCTGAACAGGATGAGTTTACGTCACTATTTAACATATTAGTTTGTGATTAGGAGAATAAATCATCACCAGGAGAATCAGATCAGTAGTTTATAGGTTCCAGCCCTAAAGAGTCAGAATAACATGATAAATATAATAACACTAAAATCATGTGTCTGTCCTCTGTGAAAACCAACTTTGGTTCTTTCTTAATGAATAATTGTCTTTGTGCAGGTCCAAAAATCAAATGTTATAAATGTAAAAAAGCACAAATATTTATTAAATATATATATATATAATAAATATAATATATATGCAAATCTCTCCTTACTTTAGCTTTAAAATTAGCATCTCTATGTATTAATTCATTTAAAAGTACAATTTTGTGCTCAGCTCGAATCTGCATTAAAAACTGGAAAAAATCATTTAAATGAAAAAATATTTTTGATGAATTTTGTTGGAAAAAATCACATTTTTCCAGCTGTTTTATAATATCAACAGTTTTTATTGTTTTGATTCATCCCTGAACTATTTATTCTCCACAAAACGCTTGTGTCCAAAACCCAGAAATATTCAGCTCATCATCATATTCCACCAAGAAAAATCAGTAAACCCCAGTTTTATTCACTTTTAGTCATTTTTTGTTGATTTTCTTTGTGGAACGTGATAATCGAGTGGAAATATTCGTGTTTTCTGTTGTTAGACACAAGCAGGAAGTGATGCTGGACTGAAGGAAATAAAACTGGGAATTTATTTATTTATGGTTTTCTGACATTTATTAGACAAACAACTAAAGAATTAACACAGAAATCTGTTAAAATGGATCCGAGCTGGACTCTCTTTTACTTATATATATATGTATATGTACATATATACATATACATATATACATATATGTACATATACTAATACTTTATTTATGTGATTAATATAAAATATATATGTTAGAGTGCATTAGTATTTTTACCGTAGTAAAACCCAATGTTCCTGTTACAGCATCAATATATATCATCGATATCCACATCATCAATACAATAATAAAATAGTTTAATATAATATCAGTAGTAGCTGCAACTAACCACTATTTAGAGATTTATTTAGATTGGAGCTGTTTGTGGGATTATTTAATTGGCTCCTTTATAATCTCCTTTTTAAACATTTTACAGAAAATATTCTTCATGTTCTTAATGATCCTCAGTGATTTAGAGCATTTTATGGAACAATAATTGTCCTTTGAACTCTGTCCTTATTGATCATTGCAGATAATTTAGATTATTTAAAATTTTTACTGATTTGGATGAATTTAAGTCAAAGCATTTTTATCTGTAGTAAATCACATTTTTGGATTATTTTATTTCCAATATTCTGACTATTTTCTGTATAACATCACCATAAATTTATTCTGACTCTTCTGTAGTCTCCTCACATGCTGTATAATTTATTCTGATAAATCCAATAACCTTTGTGTTTGTACAGATATTCCAGATTTATGATCATTTATAGCAGGAAAACTGAAAAACAGAAACAGCAGAGAACCACTGATGTGATTTAACGTGCTTTTGAAGGTAGGATTTGGCTGCATAAATAAAATTGACGGTGATAGTGGTTAAACCTTTGACCGGGTTGAGAAGTGGATGAACAGAAACTGGTTGTGTTCTGCTGCATGAAACCAGCTGACCTCACACACATTACCAGCACCAGGGAACACGCTTTTTCTTCTCCCTCCTCCTCCTCCTCCTCCTTTTTTTCTTTTTTTCCCAATTACACTCGCAGCGCCGCCATCCACGCGTTCTGGAGAGAGAAAAAAAAAAAAAAAAGCCAAGACGAGGTTGTCAGGGATTTTAATAAATGTAGAGGAAAAGTGTTGCTGTCTCAATAGAGTGACACAGACGGACCGGCCTCTAATGACAGAGTCAGATAATGACAGAGCCCAGTTAGAATCAGCAGGAAGAGGAAGATCAATCTGCAGCCGGGGGGTGGGGGGTGTGTGTGTGGGGGGGGGGGGGGGGGGGGGCACACACTGTGGCTCCTTCTTTTCTATTTTCCCAGCTTTATCTCATCTCGTTCATGCATCTGCAGCCGCGGCGTTAAGCGGCCTGGGCGGATCGATGGCCATTACTAGTCGCTCACACACAGCCCGACACGTCACGCCACGCCGCCGCCACTCATTGATCCCCCCCCACCCACACACACACACACACACACACCGACCCCCCCGGAGCTCGATATGCTGCCAGCCTCCAGCCGACCACCAGGCCTCCAGGTCTGGATGGGATTGAAAGAAAAAAGTGATGGAAAGGAGGGTGAGGAAGGGAGGTGTAGGGTGTAAAAATAAAAAATAAAAAGAAGAAGCAGCGAGGGGGGGGGGGGGGGGGGTCTAACCAGCTGCCTGTGCTACGGGTAAACAGCACCCCCCCCCTCGATGCTTGATGCTTTCCTCGTTTTCAATCTCCTGGTTTTCCTGCCACCAGCAGCAACATGAGCGGCTGCAGCAGAGATGACCTCATGAATTATTCATGTGTGTGTGTGTGTGTGTGTGTGTGTGTGCGTGTGTGTGTGTGTGTGTGCGTGTATATGTGTGCGTGTGTGTGCCTGTGCTTCTGTGTGTGCGTGCGTGAATACATGTGTGTGTGTGTGTGTGTCGAGTCTATGTACCTATGTGTATGTGCGTGCATGTACGTATGTGTTTATGTGTGTGTGCATGCGTGTGTGTGTGTGCATGTGCAGGTGTGTGTCTGTGTGTGCATATGCCTGTCTGTTCGTGCATGTGTGTGCGTGTGTGTGCATGTGCATGCATGTATGTGTGTATGTGCTTCTGTGTGTGTCTGTGTGTGTGTGTGCGTGCGTGCGTGAATACATGTGTGTGTGTGTGTGTGTGTGTGTGTGTGTGCGTGCGTGTGTCGAGTCTGTGTACGTATGTGTATGTGTGTGTGTGTGTGTGTGTGCATGCGTGTGTGTGTGTGCGTGCGTGCATGTCTGTTCGTGCGCACGTGTGTGTGTGTATGTGTGTGTGTGCATGCGCGTGTGTGCGTGTGTGTGTGTGCATGTGTGTGTGTGCATGTGTGTGTGCATGCATGTGTGTGTGCGTGTGTATGTGTGTGTGTGTGCGTGCATGTGTCTGTGTGTGCGTGCATGTGTGTATGTGTGTGTGCGTGTATGTGTGTGTGTGTGTGTGCATGTATGTGTGTGTGTGCATGTATGTGTGTGTGTGTGCATGTGTGTGTATGTGTGTGTGCATTTGTGTGTGTGTGTGTGTCTGTGTGTGTGAGGCTGGAACAGCCACACTGACATCATTGTTGATAGCATCTACAGACTGGTTAAAAAAACAAAGTAAAGAGAGAAAATCTAAACTAAATATTTGTGTGAGCAGCAGTCGGAGTTTCCAAGAAATAAAAATAAACACGTAGAAAAACAGAAAATTAGCTTCAATCTGATGATTCTTTTTGAATCGCTGCTGAGACGTGAGATTTTATCTGTGCACGGCTCAGATTATACTACAGAGAACAGAGATTTACTATGGGTTTACTGGACTTAATGTACTTTTACTCCACCACAGTAGTCTGGCAGCTTCAGTTAGTAAAAAAAAAAAAATACTCAATAACAAGTAAAATTACTTATTACACACACTATGTTATATAATTGTAGTTTATTATTGTATAATAAACAAGTTTATTATTCTACTTGTTTTAATCACATACATGTAATTATACCATATATCATACATTTACGTACATGTAAAAGTATTTCACTATTTTAGTTTACATTGTGTAGATTAATAGTAAAAGTACTTAATCATAGTATCTGGTATTTTTCACTAAAATTGCATATTTAAAGAAAGAAAAGAGACACTTCAGTAGAATATAGATAATAAAATAATCACATACTTTATATTAACTTTATGTAAAATACTAAAATCTTCACCTGAAAACTAACTTCAGTTACAGTCAGATAAAGGAGGAGAAAGTTCAATATTTAAGTAATATATCAAGTATGAAGTAGCATCACATGGAAATACTCAAGCAAAGTAGAAGTACTTCAAAATTGTACTTGACAGGATAGTGCTTGTGTAAATATACTGAGTTACTTTTAACTACTGCTTATAAACTTGAGGATTAAATGTTTTTTATGTGTTATTAAACATAATAAAGCATTTAGAATTATAGAGATTCATGATTCTCACAGGACTTTATAGATTAAATTATGTAATAAAATATAAATTATGAATCTACAGCTGTGAAATACTACAAAATTCTACAGGAATCGATCCTAAAATGTCTTTTATAGTAGAAAAACACACAATGAGTACTTTACTTTTGATTCTCTTGATGTGCTAAGTACATTTTACTGCAAATACTTACATACTTCTACTGCGGTAAGGAATTAGTACTTTTACAGAAGTAAAGGATGTGAATACTTTGCAGTAGCAGGTTTAAAATGTCCTGAAATCTGTGGTTCTGAGCATTAAAGTAAAGATGTGTACAAGTACAACAGGTACTTCTTTACGTTCACTTTCCAACGAGATGAATTTTACTGAAAAAAATGAATTTACGTCAAAAACACGTTTTACAAAAATCTAGCAACAACAATCAAACAGTGAGTTGCAGATAAAAAACAACATTAATGGTAAAAAATGCATAAAACTTACCTGTAAAACAGATATTATTATAAAAGATATATATAAAAAATTGAGTATTATTCATGATGTTTGTGGGTAAATGTCTTTGTGAGATTCTCTATTTGTTTCTATAGAAATAATCTGTGAGTAATTCTCAGTGTATTAGTTGGTGCTTGAATCCTGTTTGTCAGCGACTTTTCTGGCATTTCCAGAAACATATTTTAGTTTTTTTTTGGCAGCGAATCTTCTCCACTCTCGTCTTTAACCTTTTCCATCGTGTAATTTGTGTTGTTTGTTAATCACAGAAAAAAAAGTCATATTTTCTGCGGTTTCTCTGGGTTGAGTGAAAAAAGCTCCGGGTTGGATTTTCCTAAATTACGCTTCGTAATTGGAAGAGATGATAGTGGGGGATTCCCCGGGTGAAATGGCAACGAGACATTAAATACCTGTCAGGTGTACTGTGTCCACATTGTTCTCTGAGAAAAAGAAAAAGAGAAGACAAGGCTGTGATTTTCCTGTTTCTTCCTTCTGTGCTGGATGACGTGAATCTGCAGGTCGTTTACGGTTAAATCTGCAGCCTCCTCACACATCCAGGTTAAGACAGGGTGACCTAGATGCAATGCATTTAGTAAATGCAATGCATTGCATTTAGTGAATGCATTTAGTAAATGCAATGCATTGCATTTAGTAAATGCATTTAGTAAATGCAATGCATATTTACTGAATGCAATTCATTAGGAAAAGATTCCCTTCTTTTGTAGTGTGTCTTTCGATCGATGGTACAAAAAGGTGTCCTCTTTTTCAACTACCCAAATCTGGGTTAAAAAAAAGCAGAAATCACAGTGATTAATGTTGTAGATATTCATGATGATGATTTACACACATAGAAGGAAGCGTGAGATTTCAGGTTTAATGCTGTAAATTGGGTTCTTTAAATCTTATTTGCAAAGTTGCAATTTCTTCAAGTTTTGTACTATCATCCATACTTTATAGAACAGTGAGCTGCAGAAATTGTACAAAACAATTAAAATGTTGTGTTTTGCATTTCCAGGACACTGTAATAAATGTAATATGTATGTAACATATGATGTTTACGTAAATTATACTGATGCATTAACGCGTCAAAAAATGTTATGGTAAAATGACTTTTGAGCTTATATTGATCCTTCATTTGAAACAGGCTGCATACAGCAGAAAAATATAAAAAAACAGGGTAAATTAAACATGAATCTAAATTAAATTATTGCTATAACCTTTCATAGTTTTACAGTTTTAATAGTTGTAACCAAAATTTTGAAAAATAACTACATAGGTTAGACATGCAATTTTCAAGTGCAAATTGCAATTTCTTCAAGAATGTTTTGTAGTAATATCCATACTTTATATAGCAGTGAGCTGCAAAAATTCATTGATGAAACAGGATGCATACAGCAGAAAAATATAAAAACAGGGTAAATTAAGATAAAATAAGATAAGCTAGGACTTTATTGATCCCACAACGGGGAAATTTGCTTGTAAATTAAACATGAATCTGAATTAAATTATTGCTTTATAATACTTTACTGGAGTAAAAGTTGCAGTAGGATAATTAAAAACACTTTGCAATAAGCAAAAAGGCTCAAAAAGGTGGAAGCAACATATGGCTAAAGTGTAAAAAGCAAAAGTAGGAATCACACAGGATGGAAACTTTTACAGTTTTACAGTTTTAACCAACATTTTAAAAACTAACTACATAGGTTAAAAAACGTGCAATTTTCAAGTACAAATTGCAATCTTCAAGTATGTTTTATAGTATCATCCATACTTTATAGAGCAGTGAGCTGCAGAAATTTCACAAATCAACTGAAATGTTGTGTTTTGCATCTCCAGGGCATTTTAATATAGGATTATATGATGTTAAAGTGGATTATATGATGTTTAAGTGGATTTTAATCACTGATGCATTAATGTGTCAAAAAATGTTATGGTAAAGTGACTTTTGAGCGTATAATGTCCCCTCAGATGACGCAGGCTGCATACAGCAGGAAAAAATTTCTAACAAAATAAACATAATTCTAAATTAAAGCTATATATTACTCTACTACTTTACTGCAGTAAAAGTAGCTACATGAGTTGAAAGATTTTATCTTATTTGCAAAATTCCGTTTTCTTTCAAGTATGTTTTATATAGTATCATCCATACTTTATAGAACAGTGAGCTGCAAAAATTTCACAAAACAATTAAAATGTTGTGTTTTGCATTTCCAGGACACTGTAATATATGTAATATGTACGTAATATATGATGTTTAGGTAAATTATACTGATGCAGAAAAATGGTATGGTAAAATGACTTTTGAGCTCATAATGATCCTTGATTTGAAACAGGCTGCATACAGCAGGAACATATAAAAACAGGGTCAATTAATCATGATTCTAGATTAAATTAATGCTTTATAATACTTTACTGGAGTAAAAGTAGCAGTAGGATAATTAAAAACACTTTGCAATAAGCAAAAAGGCTCAAAAAGGCGAAAGCAACGTACGGCTAAAGTGTGAAAAGTAAAAGTAGAAATCACACAGGATGAAACCTTTACAGTTTTAACCAAAATTGTAAAAACTAACTACAAAGGTTAAAAAACGTGCAATTTTCAAGTACAAATTGCAATTTCTTCAAGTATGTTTTATAGTATTATCAATACATTTATAGGACAGTGAGCTGCAAAAATTGTATGTTGTGTTTTGCATCATTTCCAGAACACTTTAATATAGTATTATATGATGTATAAGTAAATTATACTGATGCAAAAAATGTTATGGTAAAATGCCTGATTTGAAACAGGCTGCATACAGCAGAAAATATAAAAACAGGGTAAATTAAACATGAATCTACATTAAATTATTGCTATATAATAATTTACTGGAGTAAAAGTAGCAGTAGAAATTTGTAATAAGCTAAATATCTTAAAAGGGAATGTAGAGAATTTTCAGAAAAATACATCCAAAGTTAAAAAAAAAAAATGACAGTATGAATTACACAGGATAAATTATTAGAATTATCATAATTAAGGTAAAATAACTTATCTTATAATGATCCTTGTTGATTTCATGGATCCTGGCAGGAAATGATAGGAAACAGGCTGCATACAGAAAGTGTAAAAAGGAGCAAGAAGGACAAAATATTAAAATGGCGGAAATTACACATGAATATAAGGAAAATTATATGGAAATTAACGCTGTATAAGCCTTTAATGCTGTAATCGGGTTCGTGAAATCTGATTGAATCAATTGTTCCCACCTGGATGGAAAGTTTCTCACACACACACACACACACACACAGAATCTATATATTTATATATAAAATAAAGTGATTTAATAAACATTACACACACGCCGTAACAACGTGTGAGCAGAGAGAAAGAAAAAGAAGAAACGCCGTGCAGCTGCTTCAGAATCAGCTCCTCATCTTTAATTTCTCTGTCGTCACGTCGTCTGGTTCATTCATGAACATGAGGATGAGAGCAGGTCTGCAGCCACAAAGCCTCCATTTAACATGGGGGGGGGGTTCTGGTGGGGGGGGTCCTATATTAACATGCTGGAGCGTGTCCAGCTGCCTGGTGGACGCCAGGACACGGACGAACGCGAGGTTTCACGATCTGGTCGAATTTCGCCGACTGTTGCACGAATAAAAAAGGAGGAGGGGGTTCGTGGAGGGGGGGGTGCAGAAACTAAAGGGTTAAAATGATAAAAACGATTCATGCAAAGTAATTCCATCCATTTACAAAAGGTAAATTTAGCAAAAATGTGTTTTGTTGAGATCATTTTTACATGTTAATTCAACATCTTGAACACAATTTAATGCAATTTAAAGGGGCAGGCACAACTATTTAAAAGTTCAACACTTACATTAGCACATTATAAATAAGTAGAAATACTTTATAAAGTAAACTCTATAAAGTTCAAATGTTCACCCAACAAATGACAGGTAAACAAATTAAGTTCATAGAAATTAAATGAACTCCAACTTATTAGTTTGCAATTAACTTAATTGATAAGTTGTAGTAAGTGTTTTTATCAATAAAATATATTTATCTTGTTTACAAAATAAAATACATAAGGAGAGGAGGACATAAACATTTATAAAAAAAATAATAATAATTTAACCCACTTAATTGAATTATTTCATTTGATTAAACTTAAATTAATTAAGTTTAATGAAACCTTATAGGTTTTTAGGCTCATTATAAGTTTGTGTATCTAAAAGTTATTATTTTAATTGGCGTAACTACAACTCACTATATAAACTCATTGAAACTTACATAATAAGTTTTTGCAACTTAATTAATTGAGTTTTTCAGTAAACCTAATTAATTTAGCTGTTACCAATTGTAGTGAATTCAATTAAGTTGGTTCAATTATTTCATTTCAGTGTAATATTTATAATTCTTTATGTCGTCAGGATCCAAATACAAGTATTTTATTTTGCAAATCTGACACTACATGAAAAATAAGTATAAATTAATATTGATTATTGATATATCACAGACTGATAACCCTCCCTCCTGAAAAAAGATGAATTTTGCATTTATTTGATGGATTTGAGTTGATATTTTGAGTGCATTTAAAGCATTTCATGGGTTAAACTTCAGAAAATAATGGAATGTTTGGTTGTTATGATCAAAGCTGAAGCCGTTTTTAAGGATTTCACGAAAAGATAAAAACCTGAGAAGCAGCGTTATTTGTTTTAAAGCAGAGACGTTTGGTCCTGGGGGATAAGAGCGATAATCTGTCATTTTTATCATTTTTATGTCATTCATGTACTTAAAAAGCCACTTTCAATGTAAGTGAACATTTTCAACAGATTAAGATTTTTAAAATCTTCTTTTTTTATTAGTGCTCCTCGTGCCGACCGTGCGGCAGCAGCGCTTCATTACGATTCCCGGCTCTTTGTCCTGCCACCAGAAAGTCATTTGTTCGACTGGCAATTACTGTGTTTTTCTCCCTCACGCGGCTCCGCGAAGTCAAATGGATGTTTTCACAGCTCCGACTTATGTCTCATTATGAATTATTCAGCCTCGCTTTTATCGTAAAAAAAAAAAAAAAATACTAAAAAAAAGCTGCAGCTTCACTGTTCCATCATTCATCTCTTGTTCTTTCTGTGTGATGGAGGCTCACATATCGATTATTATAAAGTAAACGTGAAATCACACACAGTTGTGTATGTGCTTTACTAATAAAGATTAAAATACACATAGTTTTATCACTGCACAGGTTAAAAGTCTTTAACTTGTTTGCAAAATTTCAAACATGAGCTTTTGAGACCAATTCGACTGAAATCTTAAGTTTTATCGTAAAAAGTTTATTTTAAAGTAAGTTTTATAGAAAATTCTATCATTTACAATCAATACATTATAGAACAGTTGTGTTCTACAATGTGTTGTTTAAGATGATTATAATTCCTGATGGATTAACGTGAATTTTAGGGTAAAACCAAATGATCCTCATTGATTTCACTGATTCTGGCAGTAAATCAGGTGTTTCATATTATTATAAATTAAAAATAAAAAATAAAAAAAATAAAAGTGAAATAGTTTTAATAGTTTTAACCAAAGTTTTAAAAAACAACTACATGGGTTAAAAGACTTTATCCTATTTGCAAAATTGCAATTTCTTCAAGTAATCAAATCAAATAAAAAATATGGTTAAAGTGTAAAAAGTGAAAGTAGGAAACACACAGAATGGAACCTTTAACAGTTTTACCTAAATTTTGCCCTAATACTAACCCTGATATATTCAAAAAACTAACTAACTACGTGGGTTAAAAGACTTCTATCTTTTGCAAAATTGCAATTCTCAAGTATAAATTTTAATATTCATCTTTACCCAAAAATACTCAAAAATAACTATAACATACTCAAAAATTTAAGTATAGTAAGTAAGTAAGTAAAAACGCTTTGTACTAAACAAAAAGGTGAAACAAAATACAGCTAAAGTGTAAAAAGTAAAAAACTAAAAAAAAACTTTGCAATAAGCAAAAAGGCTCAAAAAGGTGAAATCAAAGTACGGCTAAAGTGTGATAAGTGAAAGTAGGAATCACACAGGATGGAAACTTTTATAGTTTTAACCAAAATTAATGAAAAAAAAAAAACTAACTACATGGGTTTAAAGATTTTATCTTATTTGCAAAATTGCAATTTTTATAGTATTATCCATACTATAGAACAGTGAGCTGCAGAAATTTCACAAATCAATTGAAATGTTTTCAAGATCTCAAGGCCGTATTAATATGATTATATGATGTTTAAGCGGATTTTAATCATTGATGCAATCATATGAATGTAATAAAATGATTTTAGGGTAAAAATTTCTTTTGAGCTTGACATGAAACCACTTAAAACTTTAAATAATATTAAACAGTAATATCTATGTTTGTGATGGAGGCTCCACGCTCGCTCTCATTTACAGTAGCTGGTCACATATTGAATGTGTGTTTCATATTAGGAGCTTATGGCTTGGGTTTCTCGAGTGTTGGGAGTCACCTTCTGGACCCGGGGGGTGGGGGGGGTGGGGGGGGGCATGGGGGTAGGGGGGGGCGGCCTGGCTTGGCTCAGAGGAAACACCTGCAGGCTCCAACACATGCTGCTCTCCACTGTCTATGTTGCACTGATGAACTATTTCCAAATAAAAGAGGAGCGTGACCTCGCTCTGAACATGTGTAGATCTGGATATTGTTGAAACACCACCCCCGACGGGGGGAGGGGAGGGAGGGGGGGCTGGGCTGACAGAAAGGCATGCAGCGATGGCGGTGGCGGCGGCGGCTTCTTCCTTGTGAGAAAGTTTCCTCTCCAGCATCCACTGTGCAGCCTGGTTAAATTAGCCCCAGAGCCAGAGTGTGGACAGCAGCTGGAGAGCAAGAGTCAGCTCTGGCAGCGGTGATAATCAGCAGGGAGGATGTGGAGAGAGAAAACCCTCAGGGAGGAGGAGGAGGAGGAGGAGGAAGGGTGGTGGTGGTGGTGGTGGTGTTGGTGGGGGGGGCTGTGATCTTACAGGCCCAATCAAGTGGAGCCGAGGCCTCATGCAGTGTAACAGCACACCATAGCAGCACAGCTCAACATCCTGGACACAGAGCAGGTCTCCTCCCCAACGGCTGCTTAACCCCCTCCACAGCGTGTGTGTGTGTGTGTGTGTGTGTGTGTGTGTGCATGCGTCTCCCCCGGCCCTCATTCGCTCATCATCACACTAATCAGCCTCAGAGGCGGCAGCTGCAGGAGCTCCACTCCTAACCTGGGCTGAAGGAGGCCGTCCTCCTCCTCCTCCTCCTCCTCCTCCTCCTCCTGGAGCCGAGAGGAGACGCACAATACGGAGCTCAGTGTTCTCCACGGGCGGCGAGGAGCGTCCACACGCCTGGAGAAGAGGAAAAAAAAACTATGTCTGACGATGGTCGAGCAGAGAGCGAAGTGGTACTCAGATACTCTGCTGGGAGGAGAAGCAGCAGCAGAGACTTTAAAACACTTTGCAATAAGCAAAAAGGCTAAAAAAATTTGGTTAAAGTGTAAAAAAGTGAAAGTAGGAAACACACGGAATGGAACCGTTTACAGTTTTACCAAAATTTTACCCTAATACTAACCCTGATCTATTCTAAAAACTCACGTGGTTTAAAAGACTATCTTTTGCAAAATTGCAATTCTCAAGTGTAAATTTTTAATCTTCAAGTATGTTTTATAGTATCATCCATACTTAAAAATACTCAAAAATAACAAGGACATACTCAAAAATTTCACAAAACAAATCACACGGGAGTATACAATGTTTAAGTGGATTATAATCAGTGATGCATTATTATGAATAATTAAATGATTTTAAGGTAAAAAGTACTTGGAAAACATAAACAGGCTTCATACAGCAGGAATATATATATATATATATATATATATATATATATATATATATAGCTGCAAAGATTTCACAAATCAAATCACACGAGTATACAATGTTTAAGTGGATTTTAATCATTGATGCATTAATGTGAATAAATAAATGATTTTAGGGTAAAATTTTTTTTTGAGCTTATAATGATCCCTGACATGAAATCACTTGAAACAGGCTGCATAGAGCAGAACCTAAATTAATTAAAGCTATATAATACTTTACTGCAGTAAAAGTAGCAGTAGAACAACCTTAAAACACTGTGCAATTATCAAATTATTATATTTAATTAAATTATTATAAATATAAAACTTAAATTATTGCTATAGAATTTATTACTGCAGTTAAAGTAGCAGCAGAAACTTTAAAAAACGCTTTGTCCTAAACAAAAAGGTGAAACAAAATACAGCTAAAGTGTAAAAATTAAAAGTAGGAATCACACAGGATGGAACATTTTACAGTTTTAATAGTTTTAACCAAAATTTACCCTAACCCTAATCTAATTAAAAAAACTAACTACATGGGTTAAAAGACGTTATCTTATTTGCAAAATTGCAATTCTCAAGTGCGAATTTCAATCTTTAAGTATGTTTTATAGTATCATTCATAATTTATACAGTGAGCTGCAAAAATTTCACAAAAGTTCAAATCAGACAGAATGGAACAGTTTTGTCTGTGCTATTCTAATTGAGATTTAAAACCAAAATTTCAAAGGATTTTACCCTATTCGCAAAATTTCATATAGTAAATTCTATCATCCATATTTTATTGAACAGTGAGCTACAAAAACTTCACAATTCAATTGAAATGTTGTGTTTTGCATCTCCAAAACACTGTAATATATGATTATATGATGTTTAAGTGGATTATAAACACTTTTGCATTAATGTGAATAATTAAATGAATTTTAGGGTAAAATAACTTTTAGGTTTATAATGATCCCTGCCTTGAAACAACCACAATTTTAAAACCTAACTCTATGGGTAAAAGACTATCTTGTTTGCAAAATTGCAATTTCTTCAAGTATGCATTATTCTGTAATACAGGATTATATGATGTTTAACTAGTTTATACTGATGCATTAATGTGTCGAATAAATATTATGGTAAAATCACTTTTAAGCTTATAATGGTTTCATTGATTCTGGCAGGAAATCAGATTAAACAGGCTGAAAACAGCAGGAAAATATAAAAATAGGGAAAGTAAAAGCTATATAATACTTAACTGGATTAAAAGTAGCAGCAGGACAACGTAAAAATACTTTGCAATAAGCAAAAATTCTTGTGTAAAAAGTGTAAAAAGGAGCAAAAAGGAAAAGATATTTAAGAAATAGTAAAAATTACTTTACATATGAATATAAGGAAAACTAAAGCTAGACAAGACTTTACTGCAGTACAACAACTTAAAAACACATATATATGTAATATATACATATATTATATTACTGAGATAAAAAAAAGGTTCCATGGGTTAAAACACACTATAATATGACCTAAAAGCAAACATTTAACATAAACTGCAACCAAAATGAACATAAACCAAAAAAAGGTTTTAATGGCACTGATAAGACTGAAGTTAGTAAGTAACCTAAATGTTTTATAGAAAAATTCTATCATCCATTCTTTATGGAAAATGCTGCAAAACACAAGAAATATTCACAAAACAACCAAAATGTTGTGTTTTGCATCTCGTGGCCACATGAATATAGGATTATGTGTGGTTTATGTGGCTTATAACCACTGGTGCATTAATGTGTCTAATGAAATTCAATGCAAAATGATTTAGGTTAAACTGATTTCATTAGTTCTGGCAGGAAATTATATGGTTAGAGCAGCATAGGAATAAACAGGCTGCATGGAGGAGGTAGAAAAGGGGCTGAGCAAGCAGCAAATATGAAGAAAAAAAAGGAGAAATTACACATGAATCTAAATTAAATAAAGTTGTACAAAAAGTAAATGTATGATATGTATATAACAAGATTCAGATTTAAATTAGATGTTATATGCATCACACGAGATGGAACGTTTCGTCCAGTGTTGTATAACCTGTTTTTGTGCAAGTTAAACTTCTCAGAATGTTCTTGAAACTTCACCAAAAACAAGCCCTGTTGGAACCGAGTTCTGCTAATGTCGCAAAAGTGAATGTTCGGGGCTGGTTCCCTGGTCTGAAACCTCAGGGATGTTTCCATGGAGCCACGATTATTACAGGAATTAAACTCTGTGGCAGCAAAAGTTCACGACACGCAACTTCATCTGTAGAACAGAACGGTACGGAGTACATGTAGTTATTAGAAGTTAGAATATCGAATAGATAAATAAACAGCACAGCTTCTAACTTGTAATTAAATTTGGTGCTTGGTGGTGATGATGTCTGAATCCTCTTTAGCCGCGTGTTAGCATCTTTTAGGGTTTTTAAAATCTTCAAAATTTACAAGTGAGATATTTACTGACATAGAAAAAGATTAAAAATCCTATTAATCCAGTTCTCTTATTGTTCACTGTGAAAATCTGTAGTTTTGTATTGTGTTAAATACGGTAAATTTACCGTATTTATTACAGTAGATTACTGTATATTTTACAAAAAATCACAGTAGTCAAATAGTTACTGTATTATAATACAGTTAATCACCTAATACTGTAAATACATCTAAAATCACAGTATTTAATTGATTTTTTTGCACAATTAATCACAATACTGTAAATACAACTAAATTCAACGTATTTAATTTATATTTATTGTACGATTAATCACTTGATACTGTAAATACATCTATAATCGCAGTATTTATTTGATTTTTTTGTACAATTAATCATCTAATACTGTTAATTCAACTAAAATCAGAGTATTTACTTTTTTTACATCAAAGATAATACTGTAAACAAAAGTACAGTACTTCTACTGTACAAAATAATTACAGTAACTTTGCGGCTATTGCTGCCAGTTAATTACCATTAATTTCAAGGATTTTACAGTGTAATTTTGCATTAAGGGTAATCCTAATTACATTTAAATCTGCACCACTGCATTATATTCCGTTATTTGATGATCATTCCTTATGTTTTGTATGCAAATACGGTCTGAAAAGTGTCAGAAACAGGCGGCAGAGTAAGAAGTGGAGTATCTTCCTGTGAAATACGGCAGCCAATGCTATCTTTCCATTTGTTGCGCAGCTTGAGCAGCCCCAGGCCAACAGTAAATCAGCGGGAGTTTAAATAAAACCCTGATGAATGTCGAGGGGAGGAGAATAATACGCTGTGTTCTGCAGAGGCCCCCCCCCCCGTGGTGCCGGCGGTCGTAGGACATCTTCAGTAAATCAGACGTCAGGCCAGGGACGGTTCAGAGGTTGCACGCGACCGGCAACGTGACCCGTGATGGGGGGTTTAAAGCAGGGTTTGATGGGGGGTTTGATGGAGGGTCGAAGGCGTCCGGACAGGTGAGTTAGAACCAAGGCTGATTACACAGCTGCTGCTGTGAAACCACAGATCAGACCAATCAGCTGCAAAAAAAACATCAAATCCATCCATCCGACGTCCCCACATACACGACATGGACACAACCTGGGAATGTTCGTTTCTGTGGTTCTGATTAGGGATGTCTGGCCATGAGCACAAGTACTTATAAAAGGCATGGCCGCAGCAAATTAATGAGCATGATGATAGCAAATGTACCTTTTAAGATGTAGTTACCCACAGAAGGACTAATCTTCATTTAACTGCCTTTTCACAGCGAGAAAGGTGGTGTCTGCATACAGTGTGTGCTAAAGTGCCCTCTAGGCATCAAAACATGTGCTAAAGTGCCCTCTAGGAGACAAAATGTGCTAAAGTGCCCTCTAGGAGTCAAAACATGTGCTAAAGTGCCCTGTAGGAGTCAAAACATGTGCTAAATTGCCCTCTAGGAGTCAAAACATGTGCTAAAGTGCCCTCTAAGAGTCAAAACATGTGCTAAAGTGCCCTCTAAGAGTCAAAACATGTGCTAAAGTGCCCTCTAGGAGACAAAATGTGCTAAAGTGCCCTCTAGGAGTCAAAACATGTGCTAAAGTGCCCTCTAGGAGTCAAAACATGTGCTAAAGTGCCCTCTAGGAGTCAAAACATGTGCTAAATTGCCCTCTAGGAGTCCAAACATGTGCTAAAGTGCCCTCTAGGAGTCCAAACATGTGCTAAAGTGCCCTCTAGGAGTCAAAACGTGCTAAAGTGCCCTCTAGGAGTCAAAACATGTGCTAAAGTGCCCTCTAGGAGTCAAAACATGTGCTAAAGTGCCCTCTAGGAGTCAAAACATGTGCTAAATTGCCCTCTAGGAGTCAAAACATGTGCTAAAGTGCCCTCTAGGAGTCAAAACATGTGCTAAAGTGCCCTCTAGGAGTCAAAACATGTGCTAAAGTGCCCTCTAGGAGTCAAAACATGTGCTAAAGTGCCCTCTAGGAGTCAAAACATGTGCTAAAGTGCCCTCTAGGAGCCCAAACGTGCTAAAGTGCCCTCTAGGAGTCAAAACGTGCTAAAGTGCCCTCTAGGAGTCAAAACATGTGCTAAAGTGCCCTCTAGGAGTCAAAACATGTGCTAAAGTGCCCTCTAGGAGTCAAAACATGTGCTAAAGTGCCCTCTAGAAGTCAAAACATGTGCTAAAGTGCCCTCTAGGAGTCAAAACATGTGCTAAAGTGCCCTCTAGGAGTCAAAACATGTGCTAAATTGCCCTCTAGGACTCAAAACATGTGCTACAGTGCCCTCAAAGAGTCAAAACATGTGCTAAAGTGCCCTCTAGGAGTCAAAACATGTGCTAAATTGCCCTCTAGGACTCAAAACATGTGCTACAGTGCCCTCTAGGAGTCAAAACATGTGCTAAAGTGCCCTGTAGGAGTCAAAACATGTGCTAAAGTGCCCTCTAGGAGTCAAAACATGTGCTAAAGTGCCCTCTAGGAGTCAAAACATGTGCTAAAGTGCCCTCTAGGAGTCAAAACATGTGCTAAAGTGCCCTCTAGGAGTCAAAACATGTGCTAAAGTGCCCTCTTGGAGTCAAAACGCATGTTCTTCAGTCATAAAGACAAACTATATGTGCCCTTTGTTGCATTTCTGCCCTGAGACTGCCTGCTACTGATATATATATAAAATGTTTAATTATATATTTTATTTTGTTTATACTTTTTTAAAAACATCATAAAAGAAGCTGTGTTTTTCTTTATCTTTTTTTCTCCCTTCAGCTCCTCAGTCTTGATGCATCATTGTCATGCTTCGTTAGTGACGTTAAAAACAGCGTCTCTGGTAATATTGATGATCTGTCAATCCTCACGGCTCCGGTGCGGCAAAAAAAACAATAAAATGTACGACATGAAATTCAAACTTTAGAGGAATTTAATTTCTATAGTAGTCGTACGAATTTTACACAAAGCAGCACGAATTGTCACCTGGTCACAAATAAACGGCTGATCTGTTAATTACTGAAACTAATTAACAGATCAGCTGTTAATTGAAAGTAGTTCCTATTGTATTCATGTATACTAAGCCTTTTAAACCTGAACTGATATTTGATGACATACACACACATACACATATATACATACATATGTATGTACATATATACACATATATATATATTAAATGCAATATTGCTTTAATTTGTTGTACAGTTTTTAATCTTTACTTTTATCATCCATATTTGTTTTTATGTTTTTTTTCCATATTAAAGGGAACTTGACAAAAACTACCCAAAAAAAACGCGACTTTATTGTCGATATTAGAACATTTTGGGAATGAGGCATCTTAGGAATGTTCTGGGAATATTTTGGGAGCTGTGTGCTACCCGGGCAGATTCTGCACACACACACACACACACACACACACACACACACACACACGTATGAAGTTCAGTCTCAGAAACACACACTCGGACACACAAACACACCCACGCGGATGAATTACTCACAGCCGACGTCTGTCCAAAGCGTCTGATTCAAGAAACGTTTTCCACCGGAGAATCGAGTGATCCCGGCAGAGCTAATGTGATCTGTGAGGCCCAGCTTGACATGACATGAAGCAACGATTTTATGTTGTCTGTCAAACATACGGGAGGGGGAAAAAAATCAATGCGACTTGACAGCATTACATAAAGAGCCTTTGTGTCTTGATATTTCTCTTTCTGCCCGTGTACTTTTGTCTGGGGGTGAGCGGAATGGTTTTCCAGGCCCCGGGGGGAGCAGACCTGGCGAGAACAATGTGGGAATCCAGGGAAGGAAACTGCACGTGTTGTCTTTGCTGCTGCAACCCCATAAAAAAAAGAGAAAAGGAACGAGGCTGCATCTTTACAGACCATTTCATACGGCAACATCATCCATCACGGCGGACAGCTCCACACTTGACCCTCTGGATTCTTCTCTGGATGAAACGCTCAACGTCAACAGTGTCGCAGACGTTAAAACCTCACAAACACACAATCAGAGTGTTTGGATTAACTGCTAGGTTCTCCCCTGGTTTTTAAATTAATCCAACATTATCCTTGGCCTGTTCTGGTCGTCCCTGCAGCTGCGGCCAGACGCGCTAACGAGTGTTTTATCGTTAACGAAAGTCGCGCAAATTGATAAATTGAGGTCTGCAGAAATGTAGCATGAACATGAAGCACTCATTCGGTATAAAGGCACAAAGTGCATCCATGAGATCTGCAATTTGCTCATTTTAATGCTTCAAAGTGAAGCTTCATTTCAGAATTCAGTGATATACACATTTACTCATTTAAAAGGAGTACTGGTCAATTTATTTAATTTACTGCAAAACTTAAAATGCTATTTTGAAAACGATATTTAAAAGAATATCAACCACCTAAGTTATTTTCCTGTAGGAATAAAGGCATTTTGTCACTTCAATCTTTGAGATTTTAGATTTTTTAATTATTTCAATGTGCAACCTGCAGCAAAAACTAAAAATATCAAAGCCACACATGCCCCTGTGATGATGATAAATGTCAGCGCTGCATCTTTTCATTTTATTGCATCAGAGACACATGGTCGTGTAGCATGAAAACACAATGATAAAGTTTTATGGGACAGGGCCTCGTCTGTGGTACTGAAATAGGGCCCCACATGCCTGAGGCCACCACTGCTCAGAAAAAGGGTTGATGTCGAAGAAATGGTTGATTACATGATGAAAATAATAATATTTATGACAAAAAGGTTGAGGATGTGTTTCATTAGGCAATCAGACAAGTTTTGGAACAAACATCTGCTTATAAAACAAGGAGCGTCTGTCAGTCTGTTCCTCTGATTTATCTCTGACTGTTTGTTGGATCAACCTCAACTTGAAATTACATTTAACAATTACAACTCAAAATAAATTACATACATCATCATGAAGTCCTGTATGTGTTCTGTGGTGGTGTAGGGGGTAGTGTTCTTTCCTCATAAGCAGCAACCCCATGTTAGAGTACTAGCTGAAGCATTTATTTGTGTCTATGCCACTAAATATACCTTAAAAAAACAAATTTCCTTTAGTTCCAGTGTTCCAGCTCTGGATCACCATGACGATTACATCCCTCCATCTTATCACCATTCAAACCTCCATCGTAGGTAAAGTAAGTTTCCTGGTTCAGCTGCTACTTTATTCCTCACTAACACAGGCTACTGTGGCTGTAGCCAAACACAAAACTACAAAACTAGAAAACTTCACATGCTGCCGTCTTTTCTTCTTTCTATAAACTAAACGCTGAGAGACGCGTTCACTGACCCTCAGGAAATCCAGACACCATCATTTTATGGATGGATGGATGGATAGAGATGGGGTTGTGAATATTAAAACTAAAGATTTATTATCATTTCAACATTGACTACACATACTGTGGTTATCAGAGCAGTGTGTGGGACATGAAAAAATCACCTTGATCCATCTATCTACTTTTCTATAGGAATACACACTTTATACAAGCAATGTAATAAATGTAAAAAAAACAAGCATGGGGGGCGGGGGAGCTGATTAACCACTTATACATTATTAACTGTTTAAAATCTGCAGTGAGTGCTGGTGCTTTTCTTGCAGAGTTCAAAGGTGTATATGCACATATACACATATACATACATATATATATATATATATATATAGACACATACATATACATTCATGCATTCATCTATATACACATATGTGTATGTGTATATGTACATGCATGCATGCATGCATATATGTACCTGTGTATATATGCATATACAGCTTTGACCTCTGCAAGCACTCACTGCAAATTATATATATATATACATATATATGTATATACACATGCATGCATATATATATATATATACATGCATGCATATATCCATATTTACATGCATGCATATATCCATATATATATATGGACATGCATGCATGCGTGCGTCTGTTTGGGCCTGCAGAGCTTCAGCTTAGACTGAATGCAGCACAACTCCTCACTCCCCACTCCTCCACCTCCCCTTTTTTCTTTTTTTTTTTCTGGTCCAGAAGAGGATCAGCGGCGGCTTAGAGCTGCCCGGGCTGGGAGGTGAACAAGTGGGTCTTTGAGGAGCCCTCTGCCAGTCAGACGAAGAGCTCCAGGCCTCCAGCCCTCAGGGGTTAACCTCTCAGACTGCCAAGCAAAATACTGAAAGAGGCTCGCAATTACAGAGACAGTCAAAGGCCACACGCAATTTCCAGAGCTATTTACACAGTTAGAAGGCCCCCTCCAGGACTGCCAAGAATAGGCAGAATTAAGATGCTGCAGAGAGGTAAGGTGGTGCTTTTTTTAAATACCCTTTGCCCTCCTGTGGCTGTGGTTCAGTGGCAGAGCGACAAATGGCTGAAT
>JAYKQN010000028.1:2377500-2575000 GCA_036785175.1 Eupleurogrammus muticus | reverse complement strand
GAAGAAACAACCCTTCACATGTTTAACATTTACTGTTTTTCTGCAAATAGTTTCTTCTCCTAAATACACTGATCCTTTCAGATTAAAAGCGCCGACTGTGCCTGCTTTATGCACAAAGTGGGACATGCCAGGTGCACAAAGATGCACAGTGGCGTCGGATCAGAGAAGTTTTCAGCAGCAGACAAACAGGGTTCAGTCCAGTCGGGCTGATCCCATCTCGCCCTGAGCAGATTACACAGAGGCTTCCTGTCTGCTCGGCCTGATACCATCGGACCGGCTTCTCGCCGCCCGCCCCGACCGGCCCCGCCCCGGTCCTCAGATAGCGCCAATTACAGCCTAATGGGGAGATTTTTAATTAGAATAACGACATCTAAGCCAAAAGCACATGTCGGTCCAGCTCGGCGTGCAGCAACGGCTCATTTAATAGATTAATACCCGGGCGGGGCCTGCAGAACCAGAAAAAGAACCAAAAAAAACAAAAACGTTCACACACAGTTGAAACAAAGCCGACTGACCAGCGGCGTTTCCTGTTGATTTCCTGCAGGAGATTTTTGAATCGCGCACGCTGCGCAGGACGTTCCGACACAGCGGTGTTTTATGTTCCTGCAGCTAGATGTTATGTCATATTATATATAAATACATACACGGCGCTGAACACGCAGCAAATGAAAACCAAATGCCAGCAGATCCCTCTCAGCCATGATCACATGAGCCAGTACATGACTCATTTTGTGCAAACGCCAGAGGATGGAAACAAGGCGAGAACACGGCTTTAGATGGTTTCTGTAAATGTAGACAAGTGGTTACAGGGAAAGGGTAAGGAAATGGAATAGAAAGGGCACATATGGTGTGTCCTCTCCACTAGAAAGGGCACTTTAACATGCTTTTTAATTCCTAATGGGCACTTTAGCACATGTTTTGGCTGCTAGAGGCCACATTAACATGCTTTTTAGCTTCCAAAAGGGCACTTTAGTACACATTTTGGCTCCTTAGAGGGCACTTTAACATGCTTTTTAGTTTATAAAAGGGCACTTTACTGCACAATCTGGCTCCTAGAGGGCATTCTAACACATATTTTAGGGCATTTTATAGTGTGTTTTAGCTGCCACAAGGGCACCTTAATGCTTTTTTGGCTCTCAAAGGGGCACTTTAGTGCAAACTTTGGCTTCTAGAGTCCTTTACCACAGTTTTTAAACCTCCAAGAGGGAACATTAACATGCTATTTAGCTCCTAATGGGCACTTTAGCGCATTTTGGCTCCTAGAGGCCACATTATCATTATTTTTAGGTTTCCAAAAAGGCACTTTAGAACACATTTAGAACATTTTTTAGCTCCTAAGAGGGCACTTTAACAAACTTTGCCATTGTTTGGCTTCATTTTTTTAGCTTTGAAGAGGGCACTTTAACAAGCTTCCAAAAGGGCAGTTCAGCACACACTCTGGCTCCTAGAGGCCACTTTAACACAGTTTTTAAGCTTCCAAAAGATCACATTTACTTGCCTTTTAGCTTCCAAAAGGGCACTTTAGTACACATTTTGGCTACCTAGAGGGCACTTTAACATGTTTTGAGATTCGAGAGGGCATTTTAGCACATGTTTTGACATTGTTTTTTAAGATTCCAAAGGGGCAGATTAACATGCTTTCTACCTTTCACAAGGGCACTGGCTCCTAGAGGGCACTTTAACATGCTTTTTAGCTTATAAAAGGGCACTTTACTGCACAATCTGGCTCCTAGAGGGCATTCTAACACATATTTTAGGGCATTTTATAGTGTGTTTTAGCTGCCACAAGGGCACCTTAATGCTTTTTTGGCTCTCAAAGGGGCACTTTAGTGCAAACTTTGGCTTCTAGAGTCCTTTACCACAGTTTTTAAACCTCCAAGAGGGAACATTAACATGCTATTTAGCTCCTAATGGGCACTTTAGCGCATTTTGGCTCCTAGAGGCCACATTATCATTATTTTTAGGTTTCCAAAAAGGCACTTTAGAACACATTTAGAACATTTTTTAGCTCCTAAGAGGGCACTTTAACAAACTTTGCCATTGTTTGGCTTCATTTTTTTAGCTTTGAAAAGGGCACTTTAACAAGCTTCCAAAAGGGCAGTTCAGCACACACTCTGGCTCCTAGAGGCCACTTTAACACAGTTTTTAAGCTTCCAAAAGATCACATTTACTTGCCTTTTAGCTTCCAAAAGGGCACTTTAGTACACATTTTGGCTACCTAGAGGGCACTTTAACATGTTTTGAGATTCGAGAGGGCATTTTAGCACATGTTTTGACATTGTTTTTTAAGATTCCAAAGGGGCAGATTAACATGCTTTCTACCTTTCACAAGGGCACTGGCTCCTAGAGGGCACTTTAACATGCTTTTTAGCTTATAAAACGGCACTTTACTGCACATTCTGGGTCCTAGAGGGCATTCTAACAAATATTTTAGGGCATTTTATAGTGTGTTTTAGCTGCCATAATGGCACCTTAAAGCTTGTTTTGGCTCTCAAAAGGGCACTTTAGTACACACGTTGGCTTCTAGAGTCCTTTACCACTGCTTTTAAACCTCCAAGAGGGAACATTAACATGCTATTTAGCTCCTAATGGGCACTTTAGCGCATTTTGGCTCCTAGACGCCACATTATCATTGTTTTTAGGTTTCCAAAAAGGCACTTTAGAACACATTTAGAACATTTTTTAGCTCCTAAGAGGGCACTTTAACAAACTTTGCCATAGTTTGGCTTCAGTTTTTTAGCTTTGAAGAGGGCACTTTAACAAGCTTCCAAAAGGGCAGTTCAGCACATACTTTGGCTCCTAGAGGCCACTTTAACACAGTTTTAAGCTTCCAAAAGATCAAATTAACATGCTTTTTAGCTTCCAAAAGGGCACTTTAGTACACATTTTTGGCTCCACAGAGGGCTGATTGTGCTGATTAACATGTTCAATTATCTTCAACAAGGGCACTTTAGTAGATATTTTTGCTACTAGAGAGTACTGTAGCATGCTTTTTAGCTTATAAAAGGGCACTTTAGTGCACATTTTGGCTCCTAGAGGGCATTCTAACACATATTTTAGGGTATTTCACAGTGTGTTTTGGCTGCCATGAGGGCACCGTAACACTTTCTAGCTATTTAGTACATGTTTTTGCTTCTTGAGGCCTTTAACACAGTTTTTTAAACCTTGAAGAGGGAATATTAACATGCTTTTTAGCTTCCAAACGGGCACTTTAGTACACATTTAGTATAATTGTTGGCTCCCAAGAGGGCAGATTAACATGCTTTTTAGCCTCCACAAGGGCACTTTAGTAGACATTCTTGCTCGTAAAAAGCACTTTTATGAGCTTTTTAGCTCATAAAAGGGCACTTTAACATACGTTGTGCTTCGAGAGGGCATTTTAGTACCAATTTTTGCTTCTAGAGACCTTTAACACAATTTTAAAGCCTCCAAGAAGGAACATTAACATGCTTTTTAGGCTCCACAAGGGCACTTTAGTAGACATTCTTGCTCCTAGAATGCACTTTAACATGCTTTTTAGCTTATAAAAGGGCACTTTAGTGCACATTTTGGCCCCTAGAGGGCACTTTATTACACATTTTTCAACAATTGGAGGTGTTTTATTATTAAAAAAAAAAAAAAAAAAAAAAGATTATATTGACTAAAATGAAAAAGCTAAATTACTGACCACTGGAATAAAATAATTCTACTTAATATTAGACTAATTGCACCAAAAAATAATTTCACCCAATATCTGTAAATGTTGTTCTGCACTAAAACTTGATTTACATACATATGAAAATATTTATATATGATTTATAATAACTATAGGTAAATTAATGTTAGTGATATAACTTGGTTACTAAAAATGTATTTTCTAAAAAGCAGCTTTTCACAGTTTGGTGTTAGTATTTCTAGTGAAATAAAGGATCTGAATATTTCTTCCAGTGTTTCTGCAGAATCTGTGAAACCTGTCATGTGGCTGTTGATGAGCTGTCAATCACCATAAATAAATCCACAAAACGACCTATTTTCATGTCATGTGAACAGAAACGCAGCTCAATACGCGACTGATGTGAAATGATCCCAAATCATTTATCTGAGACGTGTAATAAATACACTGGTTGTGATGGAAATCAATTAAAATGGATATTAAAAAAAAGAAAAGAAAAGAAAAGCAGTGACTGACATCTGTCATTCTCTCTGAATCATTCGTTTATTGCAGATTAAAGATTTTCTGCACAGAATAAAACTTGAGAAAATGGAGGAATTTAAATAGGTAATTAATTAAGGTAAGGTAATTATATAAATTTATGTTAGTAATATATTTTTGCCACTTGCAGATAATTTAGCTTATTTTAAGTTTTTTTAATTACTTTTTTGCTCGATTTCAGTTTTAAACTTTTTTTTTTTTTATAAAAATCTTGTTTTCTCAGAACAAGACCAAATTGAATCAAATCAAGAAAATGATAAAGAAATAAGAAATGCTCTGCCATTGGAATAAGATAATTCTACTCAAAAAGCTTATGGTGAAAATATGATGTTTTTTGGTCTAATTATCCAATATTGAGTAGAATTATTATTATTAATCTTACTTTAGTCAATTTAATATTTTCATTAAGAAAATATTTGTCTTGTTTTCTTAGAACAAGGTGTTTTTTGGAAAATTTTCATGCACTTGACTGTAAATTTAACACTGCAAAAACTGAAATCTTAACAGGTGAAAATACCCATTTTTTGGTGCAATTAAGTAGAATTATTTATTTCCACTGGCAGGTGTTTTAGTTTAAGTTATTAGCATTAGTCAATTTAATCTTTTTTTAAAGAAATAATTAATTTTGTTTTCTTAGAAAAAGGTAATTTTTATAACATTTTCATGCACTTGAACACAACTTGAACAAAATACTGGAAAATACCCTGTTTTTGGTATAATTAGTTGACTATAAGTAGAATTATTAAATTCCATTGCCAGGTGATTTAGATTAAGTTCTTAACTTTAGTCAATTTAACCTTTTTTTTTAAAGAAAATTTTAGTAATTTTTTTTTTGGAACAGGACCAAATTGTACCAAAAGGTGAAAAAAAGAAAGTAAGGGCAGATGATTAAGGTTACCGTAAATTCTAGACTATAAGCCGCTACTTTTTCATAGGTTTCGAACCATGCGGCTCATACAAAGGTGCGGCTATTCTGCAGATTTTTTTCCACCACTAGGGGCGCTCTAACAGGAATTAGAATCAAAACTAAGACAAAATAAATGCAAAGAAGAATACGCTGAAGAAGACGACCTCGTGGGTTTCAGCGAAGATGGTTATGGTGACGTGATTTCACACACAGGAGAAATGAAGATAAATACTGTAAATACCGGTTATTTTCTCTTGGTTCTGTCCCGTTGTAATCAGCAAAGTTGCTGCCGTGTTAAAATACAGGTTAGGAAAGGATCTATTTAGGTACATACATGTACATTTACAATTTAAAATCGTTCTGTTCCTGCTGTAAATATATAATCTAAAAACATACATATCTGTGGCGGTTATATGCAGGTGCACTTTATAGTCCAGAATTTACGGTAATTTTTTTTTCCGTAACTTTAGCCAATTTAATCTTCTTTTTGAGACAAATGTCAGTCTTGTTTTCTTACAACAAGGTCACTCAGGTTTTTTTTCTTTTTAAATTTGACCCTGCAGATACTTTCATCTTATCTGATCTTTAAAAGAAACACAATTAAAAGACGTCAAACTCCTGGTTTCTCTTTAGTTCTGGCTGTCAGCGCGTCAAACATTATCTTAAAGAGGAGCCATTTAGCCCAGAAAACAGGGGAAAGGGGGGGTGGGTGGACCCTGGGGGGGGGGTATGCAGGTATCCACCCAGCACAAAAGATAAATGGGAAGAAAGGCGGCCGGCCCCGCGGCCTCATGGGAACCTGGCGGCTAAGACGCTGCAGCTCCTCCACACACAGGGATCACATTCAGCCAAAAAAAAAAAGAATAGAAAAACGCTCGATGCCGCGGTGGCGCCACCAGGAAACGGGTCGAAAAAAACAGGTGAAACCGGATCTCCCCGAGTCCACGGCGCGCCGATATAATAACGGCGTTAAGCCCTGCTCTGTGTTTGTAATGGAAGTTTAGACGCAATTATCAGGCTGATTGAACCTGAATATATAAAGGTGTTTTATAAATAAATATAAATACTAATGCCCCCCCCAGAGAAGCAGCCTCCTGTGAAGTAGTGACGTCACAACCGTACATCCAAACAAGCCAATCAGAGGAGAGGCTCGTTAATCAAACTGTATTAACAGGTGAAAATAACCTGTTTGAAATAAAATAATTTAAATTTTAGTCCAAATTGATCCAAACCTGGAAAATAGCCCAAAATTAACACCAGCAGAATAAGATAATTCTACTCTATATTAGACTTATTGTACCAAAAACAAGATATTTTACACCTGTTAACGCTGTGAAGTTGTGACATCACAACCGTACAGTCAAATAAGCCAATCAGAGGAGAGGCTCGTTAGTAAAACTGCATGAAAAGGTGAAAATAACCCGTTTTTGGTACAATTAGTCCAAAATTGAGTAGAATTACCCTATTCTACTGGCTAATAATTTAAACTATTTCACGTTTTTGATTTCCTGATATTAGTAAATTTAATAATTTAAAATAATTAAAATATTAGTCCAAATTGAGCCAAATCTGGAAAAATACCCCCAAATTACCGAAATATCCTGCCAGCACAGTAAGATAATTCTACTCTATATTAGACTAAACAAGTTCTTTTACACCTGTTAACGCTGTGAAGTTGTGATGTCACAACTATTCTGTCAAATTGGCCAATCAGAGGAGAGGCTCGCTAATGGGTGTTCCTCCATTTTTTTTTATTTAACTCCTCCCCTCGTGTCGTCGTATTCGTGTGGAACAAGGAGAAGAGTGAAAGAGGATAAATTGAAAATCGGAGTTACAGACAGAAATGAACCTCCCCCGACCCGACATAATAGACTATCTGTCCCCCCGCCGCTGGGTTCGGGGTAATGGCCTGGACTCGGGCCTTGTGACGATTTGAAATTGACGGCGGCTGAATGGCTAATGGAGGAGAAGCAGAAACAGACACGCTGAATGGACGCCGCTTTGGCTTGTTTTTCCCTTTTACATATAAATCTGAAATCCTGAAAAGAGGTTTGTGATTGTGAAGTCGAGGCGTTTTATTAATATATATATATATATATATAAAACACTGCCCCAGTGTTACAAAACGATCGATTCACCGAGAAGTTGTGACATCACAACCGTACAGTCAATACAAGCCAATCAGAGGACAGGCTCGTTAACACACTGCAACAACTAAAATATTCACAGGTGAAAAGGTTATTTCAAGTTTTTGTGTTTTTTGATTTTAGTCATTTTAATATTTTTCTCAAAAAAATTTGGCAATAAACTAAATTATCTGCCAGTGGAGATAATTCTGATAATTCTACTCAATATTGGACTAATTGTAGCAAAAACAAGATATTTTCAACTGTTAATTAGTGATGTCACAGCTATTCTGTCAAATAAGCCAATCAGAGGAGAGGCTCGTTAACACACTGCAACAACTGAAATATTAACAGGTGAAAATATCTTGTTACAATTAGTACAATTGGTACAATTAGTGTAATATAGATAGAATTATCTTATCCTATTATTCCACTGGCTAATAATTTATTTCTAGTTTTTGTTTTCTTGATTTTAGTAAATTTTATCTTTTTTTAAGAGAATTAGTCTTATTTGACATAAATCAGGAAAAATACCCCAAAATAAATGAAATTATTTGACAGCAGAATAAGATAATTCTACTAAATATTGCACTAATTGTACCAAAAACAAGACATTTCGACCTGTTAACATAATTATCTTACTCTACTGGCAGATAATTTAAGTTTTTTTTTTCTTGATTTAAGAAAATTTTATCTTTTTCTTAAATTTTTTTTGACCAAATCAGGACACAAACACAAGCTTAATTATCTGCCAGTGGGATAAGACAATTCTACTCAATATTATTATAATATAACTCGATTTTTTAAGGAAAATTTGTCTTTTTTTCTTAAAATAAGACCAAAAATAATAAAATAAACTGAATTATCTGCCAGTGGAATAAGAGAATTCTGCTCTATATTGGACTAATTGTACCAAAAACAGGATATTTTCACCTGTTAACATTTTGTGAAGTTGTGATGTCACAACTATTCGGTCAAATAAGCCAATAAGAAGAGAGGCTCGTTAATACACTGTAGAAACTGAAATTTTAACATGTGAAAATATCTCGTTTTTTGGCTCAAATATTCCAATTACTACTCAATTGAGTAGAATTATGTAATTCCACTGGCAGATAATTTAGCTTATTTAACGTTTTTTCTTGATTTTCATTCATTTCTTTTAAGAAATTCTAAGTCTCGTTTTCATAAAAAGACCAAATTGATGCAAATCAGAAAAAATTTTGAATTATCTGCCAGTGGAAAAACATAATTCTACTTAATATTTGGACTAATTGAACCTAAAACAAGATATTTTCACCTATTTTTTCCAGTGTATTTTAACAACAGACAAAATGAGCTGCAGGGAAAATCCTGAAAAAGAAGCTGTAAAACTACACAGATGACTTTAGGTTCCTAAACCACTGGGATACGCCAGAGATGATTTAACATGGTCTGACATACCAAAATAAAACAATATTTTATCGACAGGTGGATGCATGATTCAGGATTATGATTAATTATGATGAAGCTCTATTAAACAGTAGTGATGCTGGAATTAACGAGCGTTTTCTGGACAACGCCACCTCCACACTTAGCTGGTCGGTGTGACGCAAAAAAAAACCTCGTTACAGCGGTAGGGGGGAAAAATAAATTAAGATAAATTAAGCGATAGAACACTGCAGTGAGATGAGGCCCCTCGTGGCCACGAGTGGATTCAATCAATCGAATTAGAGATGTGAAGAGTTGTAAGGTTTTGTCTTGTTTCAAGTAGGGAAAAAAAAGAGGAAAGGGGGGGGTGTGGGGGAGAAAAATAGAAAATTGACCCGGCAGCCTTCATTTAGTGACAATGTGCTAAAGTATCATAAAGTACGATGGGTATTCATCACAGTGATCGGGGGCAACACGGCAGCACCGAGTGTTTTCAATTGAACACCATAATACTCATTAGTGCAACACTCCACGCCGGCAGCAATCAGAAGTTGCATTAGCCGCTGAGAGGGGAAGAGGAGCACACGCTGGCGACGGATATACGTACACGCTACACGCTAGCAACGCTTCCAGGTTACTGTGTCAAAAGGAGCATTTAGACCTGCACTTCATTTGTCATCGTCTGTTATATATATATATATATATATATATATATATATACACACACATACACGTTTCAGTGGAGACGAATTGTATATACAGATACACACACACACATATACATATATGTATATATATACACATATAAACATATGTATATATACATATATATACACACACACACACACACACACACACACACACACACACACACACACACACACACACACACACACACACACACACACACACTTAAGCCCAAAATTATTCATACCTCTATCAAATACAGGGGATTTCTTGATTTTTTTTTAACCAAAAAATTCAATTAAATAATTGAATAATTAAATACACAAAAAAGTCTTTCAACTATAAAGTGTATATATATAAAGACAGATTTCCCAGCATGCCCTGCAGGAGCTTTCTATATCATAGTCATTTGTTGATGTGATTTTTGGTTTTCACTCCGTTTATTTACACATTCTAACCAATCAATTATGGTTTCAGACTTTCTTTTGTGTCCTATTTAAGTAAAAACTGAAGTGAAATACTGATTTGTAAGTGGAAAAATTAAACAAATCCCTTGTATTTGGCAGAAGTATGAACAGAAGTCAACAGAAAGACAAATATTTCTTGATCTAGTTTGAATTGTGCATTGGATTAAAATCTCACTTTACAAGGAGAGAAATTCCCAGTTTCTTTTTGTAAAAATACCTTAAAATTAAAACACAAGCTGAAAGTCACATAAAATCACATGTAAATCACCAAATTAAAGCAGCGACTCATTAGAATCAATCACTTAACAGATCAGGTGTTAATTTAAGATTAATTCCCTCCTGATAAAAGAAAATCATGCTCAGCAAAACTAGAAAAATATGGTAATTTACCTAAAATATATGTAAAATTTACATTTTTCTAAAGTCAAATTACAGTTTTGTAGTTAAACGTCTCGCTGCAGCTTCTTCTGAGTTTTTACCTCAGAAAGTTGAAATTTCATGTTTTACTATTTCATTTATTTTTGCTGCAAATGAGACTTGTTGTTAAATAACTGTTGAAACTCAGTTATTTAGGAATTTATGGTACTTACAGATATACACATACACACACACATTTATATATATGTACACACACACACACACACACACACACGCACGCGCGCACACGCGCACACACACACACACACACACACTAACACAGACACACACACACACACACACACACACACACACACACACACACACACACACACACACACACACACACGTTGGTGTTAACTAGTTCTTCTGATATGAGGTCACATGGGGTCGTCCATTAAAAATAAATAGGATTAAACATTTCCAATCAGTGATAAAGCAATAACTGAAAGATAATGTTTTATTTTTCATTTTACAATAAGAAACGCACGATTTCAGCAATATACAAAACCATTTTTTTTTTTTTCGGTATGAAGTGCTCCAAAAACACAGACGTCGGGAATCGCTTTGACAAAAAAAAAATCTCGAAAAAAAAGACGAAAAAGAAAAAGAAGAAGAAGGAGGAGGAGCATCATGTGGGTCCTCCCCCTACCACCTGTAAAATGAAGCTGTGTTGCTGAATCTCACCGTGATTAAAACAACTGGGACAAACAGGAAGTTTCTCGCCCCCCAGCTGCTCTATTCTGCTGTTTTACTGGTCAAAAAAAAAAACAGAAAAAACAGAAAAAAAAAGGAAAAAAAAAAAAAAACGCCGCTCCGCCCGACTCCTATAACACTCCTGAATTAAAACTGTGATGTGTGTTACGTCAGGAGAAGTTTCTCCTCGGTTGCTGTGGCTACAGTTTGTAGTCGATGTGGGTTTTGTACAGACCAGGGGGGGTTGTAGAGGACTGGGAGGAGGAGGAGGGACTGGGGGTGGGGGGGCGTCCGGGAACCTGAATCCGCTCAGGCCTGCGCCGCCAGCCTCTCGATGACCCTCCTGTAGTCCTCCACCACCACCTGGTAGCTCTTCTCCAGCTCCTCGTGCTGCACCTGCGTGTCCATCTGACCCATGTGGGACACCAGCTCCTCAGGCCGAAGGCACTTCCTCATCTTCGTCAGCTCCCTCTGGTTCTTCTGCACCCAGGAAGACCAAAAAAAAAAAAATTAATTAATTAATTAAAAAGTCAGTCAGACCAATCACCAATCAGAGGTTTTTCAAACTTTTCAAAATTTGAAATTTTTCAAAAAAAAAAAAAAAAAATAGTCAAAAAATAGAAATAAAATAAATAGAAAAAATTTTTAAAAATTAAAAAAAATAAAAATCTGCCAGACAGATCACTAAGTGAATAAAATAAAATAGAATAAATTAAACATTTTTTTTAAAACAGCTACAATGATCACACAGTAAAAAAAAATAAATACAAAATAAATAAAAATAGAAAATAGATAAAAAAATCTGCCAGATTGATTACTAAGTCAATAAATAAATAAATAAATAGAAAAAAAGTAACAAAAATTCAAATTAAAAAGAATCAGCCAGATCAATCATTCAGTCCAAATAATTAAATAAATAAATAAATAATATTAAAAAATAAATAAATAAATAATAAAAAATAAAAATCAGCCAGATCAATCATTCAGTCCAAATAAATAAATAAATACATAATTTTAAAAAAATCAGCCTGATCGATCATTCAGTCAAAAACAAATAAAATAAATACCAGGGAATTTGGACATTTTCTTCTTAAAAAAATAACTAAAATTAATCATCAACTAACCAACTCATCAATTAGTCGACTCATGGATTAATGATTGCGGCTTTACACTGTTTAATGACAGAAACTTACCAGTATTGACTCAAACATTGAATATTTTACAGAGCAGCGTTAAACTAGGGATGGGCACATACGTCCATATCTAATTAAGGTTTAATTAATGATTTTCACCATTTATTGCTCTTACAGTAAAGTTACAACGAGGCAGCAAAACACAGTAGGGACATAAACATCATGGATGTAAATCTTGTCAAATAGCAATAAATATTAGTAAATAATGAGTAGAATTATCTTATTCCAGTGGCAGATCATTTATCATATTTCAGGTTCTTTTTCTATTTTCTAAAATATTAAATTGACAAAAAAAATCAAGAAAAAAAACTTCAAAATCGCAGCTTCAACAATCTCTCTCGTCGCCATAAATCACTATTTTATATCTAAAGTTATAGATAAACTAAACCTGTTGCATGAACGTCCTCTCAAGCTGCACAAAGGATTTCCTTAAAAAAAACAACTAAAAAACCTAAAAACACGAGGAGTTTAGCAGCCTCAAAAGCCGGAACCACGCGGGTCTAAAGTTAAAGAATGTTAATGTTGTGGAGCGGCCCGGTCAAAGCCTGCACCACAATCTGATTAAGGATCTGTGGCCAGACTTTATAATTGCTGCTCACGGGCGGTCTCCGTCCAATCTGACCGAGCCGGATAATTGCAGCTGCTGGAAGAAAAAAAAAAAAAACACACAAAAAGATGCAGCGAAATGCAAGTGTTGACTCACAGGTTATAAAACAATGTCAAAAAATGTCCTAAAAACTTGGTACTGGTTTGTTCTACTCTCTTAAAAAGGTTAAAAAATTAAGAACCACATGCTATCAGTTAGTTTTATATTCTAGAAGGATTATATATAGAGAATTCAACATTTTTCAAAGTGCAAAAAAAGAAAGTTGTAGAAATGGAGCATGAACACAACATGTTCATTTTGAGACTTAAAACTAATTTTAATAAAAAGTTCTTGAATTTCTCATATTGTCAATTTCAGTACAGCTACTTTTCACAGGTTATGCACAAATTACCAATGAATTAAAGTTGGTGTGAACACATTTTACTTAGAAGATATAAGATAATATTTGTCACTGACCCATAATAGTGAAAAATGTGGAGCTGTAGGACTGAAACCAACAATTATTTCCTCATTGTTTTCCTTTAAGAGGTTTTAAAAGATGCTTGTTATGTTTTTTATAATAAATCTAAATGATTTACAGCAACTAAATCAGTTTGCTATTTTTATAAAATATCACGTTACCCTGAAATGCAAAATATATTTGGTTTTAGCTTCTTAAAAGTGAATATTTTCAGTTTTTTCTGCATATTCTCTACATATATATTATGTGCCGGATGCATTGTTCCACGGTTTTGAGTTTTTTTTTTAATGTGTCAAACAGAGGAAAATCAGTTGGGATTATCCATAATAATCGTTCGCCGCAGCTTTCCCACTCGCAGTCAGAGCTGGAAAAAAAGCGGCATAAACACGCATGTAGACATGTTCTCTGGGGAATCATGGGTAACAGAACCCCCCGACCATTCTACAAACTACACGCTGCATCTCCTCAGGGAAGGAAAAAAAAAACCCCAAACCCTGCTCTGCATCTGGCTACCAGATCCCTGCTCGCCACTCTTCCAAGAAATTCCTGTTTCCCCACTTCACCACGAGGGTCTTTTCCACGTCGGGTTCTGGCTTCTCGGGGTCGTGCGGTTTCCCCCGCTGACGGCGAATCCTCTGACGGCCGCGATCAGCGAGACGAAACGTCACAAGAAAACAGGATGTCGGCGTTTAATGTCGGATCCGTGGAATGTTTCCCACAGCCAGGGAACGGGTTTATAAAAGTTGTGTTCGATCAGTGGTTCTCAAATAGTGGGCGCGTTAGACCTGGGGGAACATGCTTTTTTATTTTTTTCACGGTCTTAGAATAAAGTGCAGTTGCACCTCCACTACATTAGGGGGCAGCAGAGTGTGGGCAGGGAGCATACAGCACAGAGTATGAGTATGAAGTGTAGACACCAAGTGACACCATGAAAACATATTTAACAGGGATGAGAAGACAGGCGGAGAGAGACGGAGATAAAGAGACAAACGAAAGTCTCCCAAAGCTAAGACGAGGAAATATGACGAAGCGTCTGTAGCGCTTGGTTCACTGTGAAAGACTTTGTGTTTAGAGACGGTGAAACTCATCAGTGTAAAACTCTGCTCTGTATGAAGTTATTTAGATTAGATGAAGGCAGTTCTTATACTGGCTAAAGGCTCACCCTGTAGGGTCCAAACAGCCTCTTCTTCACCTCCAGACGATATTCTCGCGCTTTGTCTTCATCACTCATGTCCGTCGCTCTCAGACGCAGGATTTCATAAACTCGTCTCGCGTGCTTCTGCAGAGGAAAAGTAAAAAACAAAAAAACATGTTATTGGTTTGCAGATTTCATTTAACTAATTCCAAACTTGCAAAAACACAGTAGAGCTGCAAAAATTAGTCGATTTGAATTGTTGTTTTTTTTTAAATAATAAATTATCCAAATTCTCTGGTTCCAGCTTCTGTTCTCTGATTATTTCCTGGTTTCTTTATTCTTCTATAATAGTAAACTGATGATCTTTGGGTTGTGGACAAAAAAAAAAAACATTTTAGGGTCGATTTGAATCATTTTTATAGATAGATAGATAGATAGATAGATAGATAGATAGATAGATAGATAGATAGATAGATAGATAGATAGATAGATAGATAGATAGATAGATAGATAGATAGATAGATAGATAGATAGATAGATAGATAGATAGATAGATAGATAGATAGATAGATAGATAGATAGATAGATAGATAGATAGATAGATAGATAGATAGATAGATAGATAGATAGATAGATAGATAGATAGATAGATAGATAGATAGATAGATAGATAGATAGATAGATAGATAGATAGATAGATAGATAGATAGATAGATAGATAGATAGATAGATAGATAGATAGATAGATAGATAGATAGATAGATAGATAGATAGATAGATAGATAGATAGATAGATAGATAGATAGATAGATAGATAGATAGATAGATAGATAGATAGATAGATAGATAGATAGATAGATAGATAGATAGATAGATAGATAGATAGATAGATAGATAGATAGATAGATAGATAGATAGATAGATAGATAGATAGATAGATAGATAGATAGATAGATAGATAGATAGATAGATAGATAGATAGATAGATAGATAGATAGATAGATAGATAGATAGATAGATAGATAGATAGATAGATAGATAGATAGATAGATAGATAGATAGATAGATAGATAGATAGATAGATAGATAGATAGATAGATAGATAGATAGATAGATAGATAGATAGATAGATAGATAGATAGATAGATAGATAGATAGATAGATAGATAGATAGATAGATAGATAGATAGATAGATAGATAGATAGATAGATAGATAGATAGATAGATAGATAGATAGATAGATAGATAGATAGATAGATAGATAGATAGATAGATAGATAGATAGATAGATAGATAGATAGATAGATAGATAGATAGATAGATAGATAGATAGATAGATAGATAGATAGATAGATAGATAGATAGATAGATAGATAGATAGATAGATAGATAGATAGATAGATAGATAGATAGATAGATAGATAGATAGATAGATAGATAGATAGATAGATAGATAGATAGATAGATAGATAGATAGATAGATAGATAGATAGATAGATAGATAGATAGATAGATAGATAGATAGATAGATAGATAGATAGATAGATAGATAGATAGATAGATAGATAGATAGATAGATAGATAGATAGATAGATAGATAGATAGATAGATAGATAGATAGATAGATAGATAGATAGATAGATAAAACTTTATTGATCCCACAACGGGGAAATTTGTGTGTTACTGCAGCGTTACAGATAAAGAAAAATAAAGTTGAAGAAAATAAAAAAACTATATAAAAATAAAAAAACACACAACACAATGTACAAATTCGCAGAATTTGCTAATCCGCATACACAGTATGCATTATCGACAGAATAGAGAGAAAATGCTAATAAATAGTAAGAAAAAAAAGTATGCATAAGCAAGGCATATATACATACATACATACCTATATACATACACATACACACATATTTGCATATATATATATATAGACATACATATGGACATACATATCCACGCACATACCCACATGTACATTATATGCTTTATATTGTTGACTTTTTTGAAATATATAGTTTTTTCAATAGGTTTTTAATCTAAAAATTGACCAAAATCAAGATAGTTTACTCTATATTAGAATAATTGCACAAAAAACAATATTTTTTACAATTATAATTTTGCAGCTCTAGGCTGATGAAACTAGAGCTGCAATAATTAGTCAAACGATTAGATGCCAATAATCACATTAGTCACCAGCTATTTTGATAACCGATTAGCACTTTTCAGTCATTTTTAAGTGACAAATGTCCAAATTTTATGGTTCCAACAATTACATTAACTACCAACTATTTTATAATCAATGAACTGATAATATAGGATCTTTAACATATAAAATATCATATACCAGATTCACTGCATTCAATATCATAGACAAGACAATTAATCAATTACTTGGCAACTACTCCATTGATCGACAACTATATTGATTATAAATTAATATCCAAATTCTCTGGTTCAGCTTCTGTTCTCTGATTATTTCCTGGTTTCTTTATTCTTCTATAATAGTAAACTGATGATCTTTGGGTTGTGGACAAAAAAAGACATTTTAGGTTCAATCTGCAGCTTTGACAAACACTGATCAACATTTTACAGATTAAATGAACCGAAAAACCAATTGATTAATCGTTGAATATTAAATAGTCATTAGCTGCAGCTACATGATTTCAGAAGCTATTAAACCCCAAATGATTCTTATCTTTTCCAAAGAAAAGCTGCCACATGAGTCGTTTACATCACAGATTCCACACCGTGATTTTGATGATTTTCAGCCACTTGGACCAACGGGGAGTTTTTGTTTTTTTTTCCGAAGGGGGGGGAAACTGCAAATCTTGCTTCCAGTAAACTGATCCTTTTGCATTACTCAGAACACTGTAGTCGCGAAAGTCTAAACAGAGGATGTGCATCCTCATTTATAGATTCTGACATATCGATTACAAGTTGTGAAATGACTTACATAAACTTATTCTGAGTCGCATTGTCAGCATTCGTGGGTCTGAGAGACAATTGAACAAATGCAAAAAGGCTCTTCCCCGGTTTGTGTTTTGCAATGTTTGTGATTAACCAACTTCAGTCTCCAGGAGAGAGGGAAGCTCCCAGCTAAAATGTTAATGTTGTGCAGCAGCAGCAGCTGTAAAACAATCATCTCCATTATGGTCGTTCTGGAGCGAAAATGTCACAAAAAAAAATGGGTAAAATAAACATCATCTGGCTCCAACTTCTCTCGCTGTAAATTTAATTATTTTCCACTGTGGAGTAAAAGAAATTGCTATTGTGACGTTTGATAGAGCAAGAGATTCATTCGAAACAAATAAAAAGACGGATAATTGGATATTTAAAATGACGGAGTGCTCGTCACCTTGTTGATTTTCAGCTTGTCCTGTGCTTCCGTCACCATGTCGGCCGAGAAGCCGAGGGGAAGTTTGTCGGCGGCGAACGCCGGGAGGCCCTGACAGAACTTGACCAGCACGTAGTCCCTGAGCTTCACGTAGCTCTCAGACGGGTCTTCAGCTGGAAAACAACACGATCGCTTTATTCTCTGCGTGATCCGCAACCTGCGGAAACAGCTCATTCATGCAAAAAACATTACAAATCGACAAAGTGTTTAGTATTCGTCTCCTGTCTCCGTGCAAAGCAATAATTTCCTTAGGAGTTTCAATAGAGCTGCATTCTGGTAGAAATTTCCAGCCCCAGCACATTAAGTCAATTCAAGTCAAAAATCTGAAAATTTGCCTTCAGCAGGTTCTATGTGCACAATACAACCTCCTCTGTCCTTAAACCTTCCATTAAAATAAGGAAAAATTATCCGAAAATCCTTTTTTCAGCCCGTTTCTAAACACAAGCTAACGCTAAAGGTGTTTCATAACACAACAAAGTTATACACTCACATAAATTATAGGAAAAATGTAAAATATAAGCACTTTAATATATATTTAGAAAAAAGGATTAAACGGATCCCATATCACACTAAAGCTGCAACGATCTGAACTAATTTAATAACTTAAGCATAAAAGATGTGAAAAACATGGCGAGTGGCGCAAAAAGTTGGAAAATTTCAATGGAAATAAATGGGGAAAAAAATGTAAAGTCAAGTAAGTTTTGATAATATTATGGGGTAAATATATTTGATTTATAATTGTTTTTTTTGTTAACCATACAAGAATTTATTTGTCAATTGTATGTTGAATACGATTCATGCATTGTTCAGCTATATCTATATTTCGTGTTTTTACAATTTTGTTTTGAATTTTATTAATTTTTTTTTTTAATTAATTATTTTTTTATACAGAAAATGTGTGGTGGCATTTCTCCCAAGTTAAAGTTGAAGGAAAGTCTATGTATGTGTGTGAACATTGTTGAAAAACATGTGAAGAATGCTGCAAAAGTGCCAAAATTTCCAGTTTGGAATATTTCCTAAAATTCCCAGGTTAACGTCCCATGGAAAGTTCCTGCAAATGTACCAACAATGGCCCTTGAAATTCTCTTTTGAGTAAAGCATGGCATTTCATTTTTAAAGGAACCTTTATCTGATTAGAGATAGTTAAAAAAACAAAAACAAAAAATCACAGATCTGTAAAGATCTTTGGTTTAGATTAAAATTAATGTTAAAATTACAAATTTCTCCAGGTTTAAAATAAATTGGAAGTATAAGGGATAATGAAAGTACACTACTCAACAATATATTGAGCCTAGATTGGCTCAATTTGAGAATTTTTGCCTTCTCCTTTTGCATTTATTTATTTATTTATTTTCACACTCACCTGTGATGTCTTGCACTTTGGGCAGGCTGCAGTAAAACCTGTGCACGGCCTCCAGAAGCTGAGCCCCGTGACCCTCGCCTTGGAACGGGGGCAGAACCAACATTTGGCTGTTTGGTTAAAGAACAGAAACACGACGAGTGGGCAGGTTTGTTCAAAAAGAAGAAGGGAAAAAAACATAGCGAAATTGATGCAGCGTCTGAGGAGAAACAGAAATTCTATGATTGAAAGCAGGGGGGAAAAAGCTTATCTATACGGTTGTTTTCAGACACAAATCACCGTGGTTTGGTAATGAAACAGCATCGGGTTGAATGGTTTGGCTATATAAGCCAGTAATTTGGCTTCTTTGGGGAAGAGGATAAAGAAATGTATAATTTCCCCCCCCCATACAAAAGAATGGGGAAAGGCACGTGCTGCCCCGGCAATTACCTTACACGTGGTCGGGTTTTGTCCGGGTACACGTAGTAATTATAAACTGTCATGTAGCCAACAGTCGCGTAGAGAGTCTCCCCGTCTTTATTGTACTTCTCGAATCTGCGGGATGAAACACAAAGGCAAACGGGTCAATTACAGGCACGCTCCCGCGCGGTGTCCGTTTTTTTTTTTTTTTTTTTGCCGCCGACGTCGGCGTGTTAGGGCGGCCGAGGCCCGATCGGTACACCTGCTGCAACCTGAATACATTATGCACTTAATTAGAGTACTGCAACTTAGAGGAAGAGAAGGGGGGCTGGAGGAGGGACTGAGCTCCTCAAAAATCACTTCAGTCCATTTTGCCCATTGTGGGCGTTAATAGGTGCCGGGCTAAAGAAAACACTGAGCAGAGGCTCTTTTTACTGTTAAAGACATTGTTCACTGTTTCAAAAGACAACAGTATTCAATTCAGCTCTTGCCCCCGAAAAATTTGAAAAGGTCCCCCCGGACACAAAGAAAAGCCCTTGCCCCGATCACAATCCTCCTACGGGGAGGGGAAATATAATCAAACCGGCCTGGTAATTGGTCACAAGCGCCTCAAAAGGGGGCCTTTGTTTTTCAATGACACAATAAAGGCTCTGGGGTGGGTAGAGGAGGAGGAGGACGTTAATTAAGGAGGCCACTCACACGAGAAAGAAGTCCCAGCGATCGTCGTCGGCGTCGATGAAACTCGCCGTCTCTATGAACCACATCAGGAAGGTCTGCAGGCGCTCGTGGTACTCCTGGAATCCCGGGCAGCTCAGGTCCGCCTGCGGGGGAACAAACGACGTCTGGTTAGATGTTCGTTGGAAGCGAGACAAACCAAAAAACAAAAAAATGAATTATGGCCTCAATACCAGTAGAACTGGACGACTGAACTTTGCATTTTCTCCTCTGAGTGAATCAAACTGGACTCATTTCATCCTCTCATCAAAAGAGGGTTCATCAGTTAGTAGGAATCAGTCTGACTGGTCCACATTGGTGGGACTAATGGGGACGAGTGAGACTAATGGGACTAGTTTATTAGTGGGACTAATGGGGACTAGTGGGATTAATAGGACTAGTTTATCAGTGGGACTAATGGAACTAATTTATTAGTGGACTAATGGAACTAATTTATTAGTGGGACTAATGGAACTAGTTTATTAGTGGGACTAATGGAACTAGTTTATTAGTGGAACTAATGGGGACTAGTGGGATTAATAGGACTAGTTTATCAGTGGGACTAATTGGGACTAGTGAGACAAATGGGACTAATTTATTAGTGGGACTAATGGGAACTAGTGAGACTAATGGGACTAATTTATTAGTGGGACTAATTGGGACTAGTGAGACTAATGGGACTAATTTATAAGCGGGACTAGTGGGACTAATTTATTAGTGTGAATAATGGGGACTAGTGAGACTAAGCAGAACTAATTCACACTAGTGAGACTAGTGCTATTAGTGAGACTAAGTGGGACTATTCCACACTAGTATGACTAGTGAGAATGGTGGGACTCAGTAGGATTAGTTCACACTAATGGGACTATTGAGTTTAGAAAATCTAAATGGGACTAGTTGGAACTAGTGGGACCAGTACAAATTTGTAAATCTAGTGGTCCTAGTAAAACTATTGAGACTAGTGGGGACTAGTAAGACTAAGCAGGACTAGTCCACACTAGTGGGACCTGTGATATTAGTGAAACTAAATGGGACTATAATTTGCACTAATGGGACTAATATGGTTACTGAAGAAGACACATGATCTACACAAAACTGAAATCTTAACAGGTGAAAATGTCTTGTTTTGGTACAATTAGTCCAACATTGAATAGAATTATCTTATTCTACTGGCAGATAATTGATTTTTTAAAGATTTTTTTTCCTGATTTGGGTGAATTTGATCTTGTTTTTAAAAAAAACTAACATTTTCCTAAAGAGTGATTAAACTTATTAGAATCAAGAGAAAACTACTTGAAGCTTAATTATCTGATAATTCTAATCAATGTTGGACTGATAGCAAAACTCTCAACTTAAAGTAGTAGTAGTTTCCATCTAAAACAATAGGCCAAGTAGAAATACTCCATTACAAGTAAAAGTACATGAGTGTAATGAGCTTGACGTAGTTAAAAGTATTTATCAGTTCATCCAAAGGTTCAGCAGATGAATGTGAGGAGTCTTGAGATGATTAATTGGAGACAAAGGAAGGACAAACAAAGTTCTGATTCAGAAATCTGTTTTCACTTTTTCTCTAATCTCAGATTTTTGATGAAATACTGGATCGTTTGTTCAAATGAAACCATGTGAGAGGATTAGAGGGGGAAATCTGAATTTGTTGGAGCTGGTAACAACTCTGACATGTAAAGGTCAAACACTAAAAAGGTTGAAACCAATGGGCTCATTTACACAGACAAACATAAGAAAATCCTTTATCTCATCCAATATTAACATTATCACTGATTAATCCATTAGTCATTTGGTTCATTAAATGGTGTAAAATGTGTCTCAGTGGTTCCCAAAGTTGAAGATTGAACCTAAAATGTCTGCAGCTGGAACCAGAGAATTTGGGCATTTTCTAATTAAAAAATTACTCGAATCCATTAATTTATAAACCAGATAGTTGTCAATTAATGGAATAGTTGGCAGCTAATTGATTAATTGTCTTATACTGTGATATTAAATGCAGTGAATCTGGTATTTTATATATGTTGAAGGTATTTTATATATGTTGAAGGTCCTATATTTTACACCTTTCCTGTGTTTTATGTGATGTTGTAATGTCATTAAGATATATTAGTAGTTGTAGTTATAGTTATAGTAGTAATCTAGTTATAGTATATATTACAATTGTGTCAAATGTGCATCTAAAAAGGAACTTAAGCTGCAGATAAAGTATAAAAGTAGCATCAAATAGTAAAGTATGACACAGTAATAGTGAGTAAATGTACTCGTAGGTGTGTGCACCTTATGGATCTGGTACGTGAGCTCCCCCGCCTCCTCGCTGTGGACGGTGTACGTGTGGAGCAGCGTTCCGAACGGCCTGAAATTCGCCTCCTTCTCCAGCAGCGAGATGAAGTCGTCGGCGTTGCAGGTGAACCCGGCGGGCACGATTTCACGGATCTTTCCCTCGATATCGTCGGGCTGGGGGGGGGGAGAAAAAAAAAAAAAAAACACAAGGGAGGAGGATGAAAGGTGATTTTAGGATGTAAGGTGTTTTCTAATTAAAAAATGCACTTTATGTTTATTGGCAGGACTAATGGGGACTAGTGAGACTATGCAGAACTAATTCACTAGTAAGACTAATGGGACTATTTTATTAGTGGGACTAATGGGGGACTAATTTATTAGTGGGACTAATGTGACTATTTGATTAGTGGGACTAATTTATTTGTGGGACTATAGGGGACTAGTGAGATTAATGGGACTAATTTATTAGTGGGACTAATGGGGACTAAATTATTAGTGGGACTAATGGGGACTAAATTATTAGTGGGACTAATGGGGACTAAATTATTAGTGGGACTAATGGGGACTAAATTATTAGTGGGACTAATGGGGACTAATTTATTAGCGGGACTAGACGGACTAATGGGAACTAGTGAGACTAATGGAACTAATTTATTAGTGGGTCTAGTGGGACTATATTATTAGTGTGACTAATAGGAACTAGTGAGTCTATGAGTTATGTGACCAATGGGGACTAGTAAGACTAATGGAACTAATTCATTAGTGGGACAAATTCATTAGTGGGACTAATGGAGACTAGTGAGTCTAATGGGACTAACTTATTAGTGGGACTAGTGGAACTATTTTATTAGTGGGGCTAATTTAGTTACGCAACTTATGGGGACTAGTGAGACTAATGGAACTAATTCATTAGTGGGACAAATTCATTAGTGGGACTAATGGAGACTAGTGAGACTAATGTGACTAATTTATTAGTGGGTCTAGTGGGACTATTTTTATTAGTGGGACTAATTTAGTTACGCGACTAATGGGGACTAGTAAGACTAATGGAACTAATTTATTAGTGGCACAAATTCATTAGCGGGACTATTGGGACTAATTTATTAGTGGGACTAATTTATTAGTGGGTCTGGTGGGACTATATTATTAGTATATTATTATTACTCATGGGGACTAGTGAGACTAGTGGGAATAGTTTTTGCCCTAGAGAGATTTCACGGATCTTCCCCTCGATATCGTCAGGCTGGGGGGGGAACCAGGGGTAGGGGATAAAAGGTAATCTAGGATGTAAGGAGGTGTTTTCTAATAAATGTCCTTTTTGTTGAAAGAAAGAGGGAATTAAAGTGATTTTTTTCTTAGATCAGGTAAGAAAAAAATGCTAAATATAACTGCAAGGATACATGTTTTTGTGCCATTGAAAAGAAAACCATTAGGCAATTAAAACTGTCAGCTGAACAGAAAACACAGCGGCCCCCCCCTTGCCCCCTCCCTGGTGAAAAGACCACTTAAATCAGTACATTTACTACTTATGTTAAACCATGAATATGTGATGAAGTTGCCACAATAACGCATCTCTGCTCCTCACTGGGAAGTAAAATCGTATGAATTGATCTGAACTTAACCAACCTTCCATAATAGAGGCCTCTCCTCTAATCCTGCCAAGTGAACCCAATCAAATGAATTTGGCCCCCCTTTAGTTTTTTTTTTTTTTTCAAAGCGTCCCCTGGACAAAAGGGGGGAGCCTTACCCCTTGGACTTTTTTTTTTTTACCTCGGTGCGACGTGTGGTTAGTTCAGCTGTAATGTTTGCATTGTATCCATTTCCACGAGGATTGACATGAGAACACTCTGCCGGGGCGAGCCCTTTCACACCATTTACATGCGTGATGGGCATTATCCCGGCACGGAGACCCTCGCCGCTCGGGGGCCATTGAAGGAAACCAAGGGGGGGGGGAATGAAGAAGGCCCTAGCTAAAAACGCCCGCGACAAAAAGGGCTAATACAACACGCCGCTAATTCCCCCCTTCCTTTCAGACATCAGCTAATATCTAACTGGAAGTAACGCACCTGCGGCTGAATGCCTCTTAACCATTGTAATTGTCCGGCCTCGTTTCTAAAAGGAACAAGGAGCGTACTTAAAAGGCCACGGACAAACAAGCCTCTTTGTGCCCGCCACTCTCCTGCATACTAGACGCTAAATTGCGCAGCCTTGCAGAATGGATGCCTGAGTTCGTACGTGAATGTAACTCAACAATGTTCCTTTTTGAAGATTTTGTTAATGTCTTTGATTTCTAACAATAGGCATAAAGGGAGTACAAACTACCTAATTTGTTGTGTTGGTATTATTCCGTCTCCTCGGCGGAGGAAAAAAACCTGCAGTCATTTGCTGTTTAGAATTAATTGCATGACTTTAATTTGTAAAGTTACACACCTATATGGGTTATGACTGGGATATAAAACAATTTACCTCCTCGCTTTTTACGGTCTAAATCGATGTCGCATGTGACGACTCTAGCACAGCATTTTGGAGTTTTGGGTGATTTTATTTATTCATTTTTTTTGTTAGAAAAAAGGTGATTTTTTTAATTTGATGGGAGTCTCGTATGAACGTGGCAGCTGCGTAAACTCCATCTCTGCTGCTCTCTCCTGTTGCCAGCTGCACCGCACCCACCCGAACGTCCGTCCGTCCATCCGTCCGTCACACACACACACTCTCACACACACGCACTCGGAGACAAACACTCTTCAGATGTAGCCTGAACTCTGCTGCTCCCCTCAAAACTCTCTACTTCTGCACCAGCTGCACTCAAACCCTTCATGAGGTGAACACTCAGGGGTCAACGCTGCACGCTAAGTAGTGCCAGGACACACACACACACACACACACACACACACACACACACACACACACACACACACACACACACACACACACACACACACACACACACACACACACACACACACACACACACACACACACACACACACACACACACACACACACACACACACACACACACACACACACACACACACACACACACACACACACACACACACACACACACACACACACACACACACACGGTGAAGCCAGCCGTCACATTTTCAGTTTGGATTGAAGCTGTGGCTTCAAACCACGATCCCCAAACGTCTAGTGGCTCTCGTTTTTTTTTTTTTAACACTGGACTGGTTGCTATGGCGTTTCCTGTTGCCACGATGAGAAAAAAAAGTGATTTAGGTTTGAGCCAATCAAAATAGCTCAATATTGACTTTTTATTTTATATTTTTGGTAACTTTAAATAGAAAATAATTAACAAAGTCTTCACCCCCCCCCTTCAGGCTGCAACTAACAATTATTCTGATGGTGGATTCATCTTTTGATAACTGAAATAATTAATTGTTTGGTTCATTAAATGTTGATGTTGTTGAAGCTGAAGATTGAAGCTAAAATGTCTTTTTTGTCCACAACCCAAAGATCATCAGTTTACTATTATAGAAGAATAAAGAAACCAGGAAATAATCAGAGAACAGAAGCTGGAACCAGAGAATCTGGACATTTTATCATTAAATCGATTACTTCATTATCAAAATATTTGGTGATCAATGTGATCGATGCAAATAATTGATAAATCATTGTAAAAAATATTAAAAATGACTTTTTTTCGCATCTTACAATTTACAATGACAAAAATCCATCTATAACTCTTTGATGCATTGACTTATTGATTAGTTGATAATTGATTACAGTCAGTTTTTAATTATAAAACATCCAGATTCTCTGGTTCCAGCTTCTGTTCTCTGATTATTTCCTGGTTTCTTTATTTTTCTATAATAGTAAACTGATGATCTTTGGGTTGGGGACAAAAAAAGATGTTTTAGGTTCAATCTTCAGCTTTTGAGAAACACTGATCAACATTTTATGAACCAAATAACCGATTGGTTAATTGTTTCAGCTTTAAATGACACAGATGAGATTTCATTGGTCATAAAACCACAAATATATCTCGTTAGTCACATCACAATTTCACATAAAACACAGGAAAAGTGTAAAATAAGATCTTTAAAATGTATTCAACAATTATTCCATTGTTACATACATGCAACAATTAATTGATTAATCAATTGGTTTCTAACTATTGCAATAATCACCAACTATTTTCATACTCAAATTAACCAATTTTATCAGTTTCTTTATTCTTCTATAAACTGATGATCTTTGGGTTGTGGACAAAAAAGACTTTTTAGGTTCAATCTGCAGCTTTGGGGAAACAATAATGGACATTTTTCACCATTTTATCAACCGAACAACTAATCAATTAATCAATAGTTTACCCGACTATCCAAATAGTTATAATATTTTAAAGCGGTGCTACTTCCTCATCGCATAACTTATGAAAAGTCCGTTTGCAGAGATTCAACTTGCAGGATTCTGGACTGTTGGCGACGGCTTAATTCACTCCTGTAAATACACACACACCAGACACCCGACGGGGTGACATTACTCCTCCTGCTGATTCAATCACACAACCCTCTAAAAAAAAAAAAAAAAATCAATGCCTCATGCTAGACCCCACGCACAAAACGTTTTAAAGCCCTTCTCTTCCGACGGGGAGGAGTAGGATTAGTGTACTGGCACGGGGGGGGGCGTGGAGGGATGAGATTTATTCTAACAAAACAGGAGATCCCTTACTGGAATAATGTCACCACCCAGAGAGCCCATTATATGAGTTACTTCATTTAGCGGAGAAACAACATAAAAGGCAGCAGAAACTGCCCACAAAAAAGGTACCATAGATCCATCTACCCCCCTTAAGGAATAATTGATCGCACAGTCCGTCTTACATCCAATTACGGAGGCGTCCGCTCAGTAAAGCTGCCGAGTATTTGTCTATCAAAGTCTTTGCTCAGCGTGAAGCCAGAGATCATACGTGAGAAAAGAATCTTGTTCTAAAGTGTTTTTGTAGTTACCCCAGCGGAGCAATGCATCTGCTTTTGTCTCATTCTCTACTTTAAATTTATCGATAATTTAAGCTAAAACAACTATTTATGTTTGAACCAGGACTGATTTATACCCTGAATCGCTGCATTTCAATTTATCATGTAATAAACATTAGCTAAACAGGACTAGATCTGCACCTAATGATTATTTTCTATATCTTGATTATTCTGCAGATTCTTCAAAATGTCGGAAAACTGTGAAATCGCTTGTTAAAATGTCCATTGTCATGTCTTTGTGTCAAAGATATTTCACTATCTCAGATAAAAACACATAACATATGCACAGATCAATGATTTTTATGTCCTCTCAGCATTGGTAATATACTCTTTATTTCAGTTTAAAAGTCCATACACAAACAGGACTATATCTGCACCTATTGATTAATGTCTGTATCATGATTATTCTGCAGGTTTAGTACAAAACCAACAGGCCAAACCACACTGATATTTCAGTATCTCAGACCCCTTATGCCCGATGAAGAAAAGCATAAAGCTTGCACATATAAAAGGCTGCAACCAGCTAATTCCTGCCATTTTTGCAAAAAAAAATGTGTATATATGTATATTCTGATGTAATATAAATAGCTTCTTCTCTGTACGCCTTGCCAAGAAAAAAACATCAATGCATCAGCACTGATAATACACTCTTCATTTCAGTGTGAAAGTCCAGAGACAAACAGGACTTGTTAAATCAGTCTGGACGCTTTCTACAGTCTTTTCTTTTGCTCTCTTGAACCGTTTTATTCAGGTGGCAGCGAGGCCACGGTGCAGCTGGTCAGGTCAGACCTGTGTGTGGTTGATTAGACCATAAGAGGCTCAGTAGGTGACCGTGATGATGATATTCTGCTGGTTTTACGTCTGAGAGGAAGGACGACTGGCACAGAATGAGCATTGTTTTTTCCTCAATTAAATTGTTGTTTAGGAGGAAGCGATTTGACGTTTGTGTTATATATAATGATAAATTATAAAAAAAAAAAATGTATAAATGATTTGTAATCTTGATTCACACGCAAAAGTGCTCCCATTTCCTACTGATTTTTTTTTTTTTAAACAGACCCCTAAAGACTCCTTTATCCATCTATAGGATAAGCGTCTTTAGATCAGGCGGTTCTGTTATTGAAGGAAGTTGCCTGCAGTAAACTGTGAGGAGACACTTGTTTTTTTTAGTGAGTTATTACAGAAGAATTATGGTTAAAAGAATGTGCAAAAATTTCAAGTCTCTAGAGGTGCAAAACTGTAAGGATTGTGTTGACTCTTTTAAAAAAAAAATCACAAAAAGTGTGTTTGGAGCCATAGCTACATGCAAATTTGTAAGTCTAGAAAATGAAAACTGACTCCTTTAATAGGGAAAAATGTAAGTTCTGAACATTTTATATTAAAGTTTTCTCTTTATTCTGTACTATTTTGTTTTTACCTTATCTTTCCCATTATTGTAATAACACAAGTTGCCTCGTTTTGTCATTATAAAACAGGCAGGTTGGATAAGGTTTATAGCTTCATCCTTTTTTGGTTTTGTCAATGATGTGGAGAACCCGTAAATAAACTAATCAATCAATAAAAAGCTGAGAGAAGAAAAACCCGTTGATTATAAACGCAATAATAGAAGAAACTGATCACACACAAACAACTATTGAGACAAGCTGGCGGTGAACCAACTGATGAGTCACGCTGCACCAGAGCTTTTAGGTCAAAAGAATCCAGAAATCTCACCTCCACACAGTCGAAGGCTTCCGTGACTTTTGAGGAATATTTCACTTTGAAGAGCGTGCTCAGGTTGCCGGCGGTGTAGAAGAGCTGTATCTGCAGACCCTTGTAGCCGAACGCCACTTCGCTGCAGAAAGAAGTGGAATCATCAGTGTCACTGTTTTTTTTTACTAGAAAAGTGGAAAAAAAAAAGGCAAAATGATATTTGTAGTAGAAAAAGGATAATAAAACACCTGGTCAATACCCTCATTTAATTAAATGTGTCAAACAAATACCCAGAGGAGATGATAAATGTTTATTGCAGGCCTGACTTCTTATTTCCCTGTTTTAGAACTGCAGTGATCTGTTTGTCTAATCTATTTGTTGATCAGAAACAGCTTCTTAAATGTGAATATTCTGTGGTTTCTTATCCCTTCATGCCAGCAAACTGAATATTTTTTGGGTTGTGGACAAAACAAGACAACTTCTTTGACTTTTGGAAACAGGGATGCGCAATTTTCCCCATTTTATGGACAAAAAAAAAATCAATTAATCAGGAAAATAATCAACACATCAATCAATAATAATAAATATTCCTTCTTTGCTTCACTAAACCACTGAACCGTTTATGCTAAAATAGATTTCATTATGCAACTATGTGATTGGGATTTACTAGCGGTTACTCTTGCTGAAATAATTAACGCCCCAATTACGGTGTTCCCTTCGAGCTGATTGCAGCAAGTGCAAAAATAACCGATCTTAATTTTGACTAATTTGGAAACGTAATTTAGAGCATAACGACAGGCTAATGTAGTGTAAGCCTGCACAGACACAGGTGTCAATGATGAGAATGGAGATAAGGTGCAAAAGACAAATACCGAGTTTATTCCTTGAATAGTAATCGAGGAAAACATTTATTTTCACATTTTACTGTAACCTGCAACATTAATGTTAAAATATGCTCTGCTATCTCTCTGAAAACTCCCTAATAAAACCAAGAAAAACATTTGATTTATTGATATGTTCAAACATAACAGTAAAAGTATTGATTATATATTGATATAATAACAAATATGACATCTTTAGATTATTAATACTCAGCATGTTACTGTTCTACTTAGACCATCAAACAGAAAATTTGCTTTCCTGTTAACTACTTTAGTAAAATTACAGCCAGCGAACCATTGTTGAATTTGTTAGAATAAACCAAAATGCTTTTTTCTATGTTTCTCTTCTGCTGTACTAAAAACAGACTGAACTGTGTACTTGAGGATCACAGCTACATGTCAGCTGAGCTGCTCATCACACATATGCATGATCCTTACAACATGTTGTCAATGTTTCAAGCTTATAAGATATAATGATTCTAATATATGGACAACAGAGATATGATCAACCAAAAACACATTTTGAAGGTTATTGGACCTAAAACAACCGCCCAGAGTCAAAACCTGACCTGGCAACACAGAGTCTGGCAACCCAGAGTCTGGCAACCCCTCAAGACACTGCACAGAAGATAAGTTAATCAGTAATTAACTTAATAATACTGTATCAAAACAATGTGGTTACAAAAAGAGTATAATATAGGATTCAACAGTTTTCAACTTTACTTGAAGAGTACGGGGCTCAATTTGTTCACTGTTTTACCAGGATTTTAATAAAGTTTAAAATATCTCGATCTGAAAGTTCGGGTCAAAAATTGTGTTATTTAAATGTTGTGACTTCTTAGCTGCCAGTTAACCAGCCACCAGTAGTTTTTTCAGCATTTGTCTGGATTTCAGTTGAAAACAGGATTTCTCAGAAGAGACAGGTAACAAAAAGTAAAAGTAAATGCAAGTATGTAGTAAAGTTACATGTTTGTGTTCATCTTAGGATGCCTGCATGTTAAACCACAATTTCTTGTTTGTTAGTTCAACTATTATTAAAGTTATGTAATTACCTGAGAGGAGATGACGTCTTGTATTGTCCACAATTATAATATATTATTTTTATATCAGATGACTTTTATGACTTGATTTTTTCTTTTTTAGAATTGACTTAAATTGAGAATCAAAATAGTCAATTAATTAAACAGTTGTTGACTTTTTGATTAATTGTTGAATCTCTACTCTATAGTGACATTTTGTTAAGTGAAGATATGCAACTTTTTCACAATGAAATATGTAGTTTGTACATCATTTTAACAAGAACGGAAAACTATTTATATATATATATATATATATATATGAACAAAAAAAAAAGACTCACTCGTCTCCAAAGACTTGGTGACTGTACTCGGGATGGAATGTCGTGCCGTCATCTTCAACATCTTCTGGAAAGCGAACTGAACATAAAAGATTCAAACAATTTAGGTGAGAAATCTGAAGTTATTTTTCCCGGACAATATCATCTGTATGAAAACATATAATCATCATATATAGGACATGAAATAAACATACTCAGCTTCAGGCATATAGCTTCATTGGTGTCACACTTGTATTCAGCCAGTTTCTTCTCCATGGTGTTTACCGCTGAAGGAAAAACATAAAGTGATAATTAATTAATGGATAAAAGTTTACAGTGGTCACTAGGGTGTTTTAGTTATCCATTTACAATATAAAAATAGAGGAAAGCACACAGACTGGAACTGTGTATAGTTGTTATGTCACAACTACACAGCACCCCCTCCCACCTTAAATTCACAGACATTAAAATCAGCCAATCAGAGGAGAGGCTCATTAATATTAATGAGGCAGACACAAAACAACCTGTTCTCATTGAGCTGCAGAGAAGGAGAATTTAAAGTATATAGAAGTAATGTTAGTGCCTAAAACCACAAACATCTCTTTAGAGACATTACAGCTTAAAATAATGATAAATAGAATAAAGACATTTAAATCATGTCTTTCAGTAAACACGAAAGCCCTCTATTTTATCGTTTATTAATAAAATGTTATGATAAGAGGCTTCACCTGTATTTATGGAGTAAGGTATAAAGTGCTGATGGATGAACACAGCCTCAGGGTGGTTTATTTTAATGAGATCCTTTAAAAACAAGGCAACGTTAATTCATGTTGTTATGAATTTCAAGAGGAAACGTTCATCAAACTGAACTCCGGTGTGAAATACCGGATTCTCTTTCTGTCGTTTAACGTCAGTAGCTCAGTGTGAATAAAGAAACAAACGTAATTTCACCAGCTTTAAGCGGAATATACCCACACAAAGGCTAAACACACATACAAACACAGTGCATGTTGTGACAGGCTGCTAGCAGCATGCTAGCTGCCATTAGCAGGCCACTTAGCTTAGCTTAGCTCGCCGTGCGTTAAGCGGAGCGGCGGAGGCTAACCCCGCAACCGCCGCCGCCGGACGTCCAGCGGCACCGCGGCGCGTCCGGTGGGGGCGACGCGTTAAAGCGAAACGGGACAAAACGAAGGCACAGAGGCGACCGGCCACTTACCCGCCATTTCTACACAGTGTGTAGCGGAGCTGTGTTGTCCCAAAAGACCCGCGGAATCATCAGGACTTCCGGGTGCGCGTGTTTCCGTGGCAACCGGATGTAGTTTTTTTTAACGGCCTCTGTAGCGCACTATATTTTTATTCTATTTTAATAATACTTTTATATAGATATAATAATAATAATATAGATAAAATAAAATTATGTAATAATATGACCTGTTAATTTACACCATATTATGGTGAACACAAACTGTTACGGTTGAAAGGTGAGTAAACACCCATTTACGCACTGAAATGATTATATTTAAGCTAAAAGTTATGATTATTTCCTCGATTTATTGATTTTTTTAACTTTAAAATATCAGAAAATATGGTTTAAAACGATGATAACTGTTTCGCTTGGTGCAACCTAAAATGTCTCGTTTTGTCTCAACCAATAGTTACGTTTATTATTAAAGTATAATATTCATAATTAAAATATCCATATATTCATAATTCAAAAAACCTGAAACCAGAGAAAATTTGGATTTGTTTTTTACTTAAATTAACCAAATGATTATAGAAATATTTAGCAATTTATTGAGAATTTAATTTTGAAATCCATTTCCCCCTACATATCAATAGAAATCAAGTCAAATAAAAGTAGTAGAATAGTAGTTGTATACCCAACATAATCCCATATGGTGGTTTGATTATTAGTATTTACATTGTGTGGGATAAAAAAACATTTGGGATCACATGCCACCTCATTTGGACAAGTTATTCCAAATTTAGGCAGTAAATCAATTGGGAAAGCCATGAAAAAAAACACTTTCTTGGTCACATGGCGCTAAAAACTGACCCGACCGCCCATGGGTGAAGAGAAGCAGACCAGGGCACTGCTTTATCTGCATGCAAAATCTAAAATAATTTTAGCAAATGTAATATCTTCGACTGTTTTTTCTGTTTCTGTGCAGTGATTGGACTGGACTGTATTGATATTACAATAAAACAAACAGAAATCTCTCGACTGTCTGGGGGGAAAATGCACTTCTGCACATCCCCCTGAGCCCAGGTAATGCCCTGCCATCATCCCGACCTCAGCTATTCTGTGCTCCAGGCGCACCGATGAATGACCTTCCCAGTCACATTTAAGCCACTGTAATTTTACCTCCACTACACTGTCAGCACTAGATTATCCCTTTCCCCAACAATAGCATAGCTTTTACGATCCTTAGGCAACAAATTGTGTCTGCATGGAGGCAGTACATGCTGCTTGATCTCTGAACTCCAAACTACAGTCTTTGACACTTTTTTTTCTGGAAAAGCAGGGAAAGAGAGCATCACACAACAATGTGAAGAAAAAATATTGTAATGTTAGATAGTGGTGGTTTCTGCAAATAATCATAACTGCAAAGAAAAACAGATATATTGTAATAACTCTGTAATACCGTTTAATGTAATTCCGTAAAGGGTTTTAGGTTATAGTCTGAACAAATTAGCTTCTTTAATTGACACTGGTACGTGAACTTGAATAGTTGAAGTTTGAACTGTTCTGTTATAATGCTATTAAAAGTAATTATGTGTACTTTATACTCCTTACATTTTAGAAACTGATGTTAGTACTCATTACATTACATTATATTACCATCTAAAAGTCTTGCATGAAAACTGGATTCTTAAGGCAGAGATAGGCCTAGATTAGATAGATAGATAGATAGATAGATAGATAGATAGATAGATAGATAGATAGATAGATAGATAGATAGATAGATAGATAGATAGATAGATAGTTTTTTTTCTTGATTTTATTCACTTTAATTTTTTATTAATTTATTATTTTTTTAAGAAAATCTTTGTCCCATTTTCTTGAAACAAGACCAAACTGCCCCAAATCAGGAAAAAATGCAATTATTTACCAATGAAATAAAAATAATCTACTCAATATTGAACTAATTGCACCAAAAACAAGATATTTTAACCCGTTAAGATTTCAGTTTTTGCACTGAGTGTCTCTAATGCTTGTAAATGTTGTTGTGCACTGAAACTTTATTTGAGGAAAATCATGAATGAAATGGGGAAAAATAATAATTACATTTTTTTTCCATAGAATCCGTCAGCCCTGGAAACTGTAGGAAGAAGAAGAACAGCATGTTTTATTATATATATATATATATAGTGGAGGGACAATAGCAATAACATCACCTGCAGTAAGTGAATGAACGTCTGCAGCATCATCATCAGCAGCAGCAGCAGTAACAGTGTTAGCAGCAGCAATAATAACATCAGCAGCAGTAACAGTGTTAGCAGCAGCAATAATAACATCAGCAGCATCAGCAGCAGCAATAATAACATCAGCAGCAGTAACAGTGTTAGCAGCAGCATTAACATCAGTAACATCAGCAGCAGCATTAACATCAGCAGCATCAGCAGCAGCATTAATAACATCAGCAGCATCAGCAGCAGCAATAATAACATCAGCAGCAGTAACAGTGTTAGCAGCAGCATTAACATCAGCAGCATCAGCAGCAGCATTAACATCAGCAGCATCAGCAGCAGCATTAATAACATCAGCAGCATCAGCAGCAGCAATAATAACATCAGCAGCAGTAACAGTGTTAGCAGCAGCATTAACATCAGCAGCATCAGCAGCAGCATTAACATCAGCAGCATCAGCAGCAGCATTAATAACATCAGCAGCATCAGCAGCAGCAATAATAACATCAGCAGCAGTAACAGTGTTAGCAGCAGCATTAACATCAGCAGCATCAGCAGCAGCATTAACATCAGCAGCATCAGCAGCAGCATTAATAACATCAGCAGCATCAGCAGCAGCAATAATAACATCAGCAGCAGTAACAGTGTTAGCAGCAGCATTAACATCAGCAGCATCAGCAGCAGCATTAACATCAGCAGCATCAGCAGCAGCATTAATAACATCAGCAGCATCAGCAGCAGCAATAATAACATCAGCAGCAGTAACAGTGTTAGCAGCAGCATTAACATCAGCAGCATCAGCAGCAGCATTAATAACATCAGCAGCATCAGCAGCAGCAATAATAACATCAGCAGCAGTAACAGTGTTAGCAGCAGCATTAACATCAGCAGCATCAGCAGCAGCATTAATAACATCAGCAGCATCAGCAGCAGCAATAATAACATCAGCAGCAGTAACAGTGTTAGCAGCAGCATTAACATCAGCAGCATCAGCAGCAGGACCCGCGTCCTCGTGTGACCCCCCAGCAGCAGCAAGACCAGCTGACCCAGTCCTCCGAGCCCGGAGCATCACCCCCCCTCCCTCCTTCTACCCCCCCCCCCCCCTCCCTCCTTCTACCCCCCCCCCTCCTCAGCTGTCACACCTCTCCAAAAGGACGACACATAGCAGGCTATGTGCGCGTGCCCGTCCTGCCGCTGTCACACCGATGCCCAGCGCGTGCGCTACTTCGCTGCAGCTGACGTCACACCCAGCATGGCGGTCAAGGTGACTCCGTCAATATGTTTCTTCATGAGATGTTAACTTTTTTTGTTGTTTTGTTTTAATAAAGCATGTGTTTGAACGCGGGGGATGGGGGATGGGGGGGGGCAGGTGCAACGCGGGGTTTTCACGCGTCCGCCTGCCACGCAGCGGGTTCTCCTGCATCCCGCGTCCACTGCGCCGGCCTTGCACGCACTTTCCCCTGTGTTGCGTGTGTGCATCAGGACGCGTTTGATCGCGGGTGGATTTGTGCGGGCAGGCTGCTGCTGCTGCTCCGCATCGATCCTGCAGCACAAAGCGAAAAAAGGCTGAAAAGCACTCGACAAGATGCAATTATTCAGCTGCTATTGATTCTCTGACTGAATGTGTCTGCACTCTCTGGACTTGGTAACTTTCTGTTCTCTTTTGTTTTTTTTGTGTTCTTATAGGTGCAAACAACAAAAAGAGCAGACCCCCATGACTTGAAGGCAGTCTTTCTGAAGGTAAGACTGGTGTTTATAGGAACAGCACCAATTGTTGCTGTGGTGGAAGAAGTACTCACATTACTTAAGTAAAAGTACTAGTTCAGTTATTTAAAAATACTCCATTGTAAGTAAAAATCCTACTAAGTGTTATGAGTTTGATGTAGTTAAAGTGCTGCAGTAAAAGTTTATTATAATATAATTATCTGATTATTAATAGGAGACAAGAACAACACAAAATTCAGTTTCACTATTTATGTGGAAACACTGAGACGTTTATTAAAATTAAAGGTTTAGAGGGAAAAATCTCTATTTGGTGGAGCTGCCAACAACAAATTTACGGACGTATGAAATGTGAGCTTCACTCTGCTGTTTGCAAGACGTCAAAGACTAAAAGGTTGAAACCACCGGTTTTAACTGTGACTCCATTCTGTATTTTAAAAGCTTCTTTTATTTCCCACTGAGTCAAATCGACATGTGAAAGGAACTAAAGCTGCAGATAAATGTAGAATATTTACTCTGATATATGTGGTGGAGCGAAGCATAAAGTCGCATCACCACGAAATACCCGAGTGAAGTACAAGTACCTCAAAACTGTACTTAGTAAGTAGGTGAGTAAAATGTCACTTTCCAGCATTGAAAAGTCAGTGTGCGTGTGTGTGTGTGTGTGTGTGTGTGTGTGTGTGTTTGTTAACTAGTGCAGCGACGTGTCTGGTGTCCATCAGGCCACATAGTGAAGTAAAGGTCACACAAATGCTTTGACTAATTTTGGATCTGCTTCAACAGAGAATCCCTCCTCGCCTTGACATTTTGTGTTTGTGTGTGTGTGTGTGTGTGTGTGTGTGTGTGTGTGTGTGTCTTATGTCATTGACATCCCTCCCTATACCCTTCACACCTTATAGTCTGGTTTTCCGTATAAACTGGGGTTTACAAGTTGCCTTCGTGGCCGTACAAAGTGATCTGTGATGCATATTCAGATGAGGAGTTAATTATCCTCCTAGAAGCTGCTGTATAATTTAATTAAGACCTGCTTGAGGGTGAATGGATACACATCATGTGCTGAGCTGGGTGGCAGAAATTGCTCGGAATTAATAGTTTCACTTAAAACATTAATTCGTTGGAGTGCGTTAGCGGCGGCGGTGCAAACACGTCCCCCCACGCCTATGCCCCCCCCCTCCCCCCCCCCCCCCCCCCCCCCGGGAGTCTGGCCTGGTCCTGCTTGTGTTTCAGAGCTATCTCTGTTCCAGCGTGAAACCCAAACCAGACGCTAAAAATGACCTTACATCCCAGAGCCCGGACCCACGGCTCGGGTTCAGAGCGGCGGTCGCAGGAAGGGAAACGCGCTGGCGTTGCTCAACCACCGATTAGTCAGTTCTCCTGCTGCAAATGATCATAAATCTGGAATATCTCTAAATAGTCTACGTCAAAAAAGTCAAAGGCAGTTTTATGTCAATTTCTTCACATGTGCTTGACATACAGAGGAATCGAAAGTACGTTTTTCACCATCACACCATCAATCCTGAACTAAGTTCTTAACAATTAATAAAGTGCAGTAGCACTTTATTAATTGTATGACAAGACAAGGTAAGACATAAAGCCCACTACTCACATTAGCAGGGCATAAATAAATATAAATAAATATATATATGGTGTTTTACTATAGTAATAAATGTTCAATTAGCTAAAATTCAACTGACCTTCCAACACCTTCCATGGCTTTCTTAAGGGAACATTATGCAGAAAAGAACATTCTGGGAACTGCTATAACTTCATTAATTAAAGGTCAACAAAGGCCCAGAATATTCTAGGAACAACAAAACGTCCTGTTTTAACTTCTCAATTTCCAATTTTTTCCAGTTTTCCTGCTATAAATGATTATTGTGATTATTGTCACTATTTTCCCAGCAGTCAATAAAAGAGAAGAGTTTAACCACTTATTCTACAGGTTTATTCTTCAGTTTTCCTGCTATAAATGATAATAAATCTGGAATATCTCTACAAACACAAAGGTTATTGGACTTAAACCTGGAATCAGAATAAATCTACAACATGTGAGGAGATACAGAAGAGTCAGAATCTATTTATGGTGATGTTACACAGAAAATAGAGTTAAAATATTAGGGAAAAATAATTTACTACAGATATAAACACATTATTGTTAAGTTTGTTTATTTATTTTTAATTTATAACAATAGATAATAGATCAATAATTAACTGTTACCTGTTAGTATATAACTGAGCCTTATAAATAACGTAGAAGCTGTTAGTTAACGAGTTATAAATGACTTGTTAACTGTATGTTAATTATTTATAACCTCATTAAAAATCTGGAAAAAGTTGGAACTGGAAAAGAATTAAAAGGTGCAACATATCTATGTTATAGTAATAATAATGCTAATGCTAATAATATTACTTAAAAGTTATGTTATGGGACTTTTTTATTCTTTTTAGAAAAGAATCTACAGGTTTTCTGTTGTAAACGCGTGATTGTATATTTCACATCCCTTTTTTAAATCCCTGCACTGGTCACTTTCATCAGTTTAAAGGCACATGATGACAAAAGTCATTAGAATCTACCTTTACCAGTCATTACATGTAATTTAAAGCTCTTTAAATTGACATGTACGTGTTTCTCTGTTCTATATAAGGTCAAATTCAACACTTTTTGCTGTCATACTGCGTGTGACCTTTGACCTGTGAACAGAGCATCATTTGTGGATCCATACAGAATTCTACACAAACACCTTATTATCACGAAGAAAAGAGGCTGGATCATTTTCCTTCTATGTGCATGATGACTAAGACTAATCTAAAGCCATGCATGTAGTAAAATGTGAAATAAAGAGCAGGAAAAAGCGACGTTTCCCCGTTTTGTCGCCTGCAGTACGCCAGCGTGGTGGAGGATGGGGAACATTACATGACCCCCGGGGACTTCGTGCAGCGGTACCTGGGTCTGCACACACAACCTCAGCACAACCCCAGGACGGTGTGGCTGCTCGCCGGAGTGGCCGATACCACGAAGGACGGGTGAGTGACGCGACGCTTCCTCTGTTATAAACACAGTTATATACCGTCACAATGTGGAAATCAGACGTCTGGTACAATCACCTTAATCCTAAAGGATCTGACTCTTTATGTCCTATAGGACAAAGGACATTTACTCAGGATATTTTATTTGTTGCCTAAGGTCAAAGTTTTTTTTTTTTTGCCCAAATCAGGGCACTATTAATAATAATTGAATATAAAGTGCTGTGCATATCAATAAATTCAGCAAATCTGCAGCCAAATCTGCAAAAATAAAGGAAGTTCCAGGATCTTCATCATTAAACATGTGTCATCACTTCATTGTAAATTCTCCACATCTCAGGTTTCTGAAAGTCAAAACTGGATGTTGATGAGTTACGTTCAATAAAAAACAGACAAAGAAGAACCTGGGAAAGTGATGAAAAAGTTTAATTTAACTTTAGAGTTTTCACTATGGAATGAATAATAATAAATGTAATATTCTCTGCATTCAATTAAAACAAGCAGAAACTTGAAAAGATGATTTAGACCATTATTTTAACAGTGTGACGATATATAAAAGTTACAGACACATGTTTTATTTTGAGCTGAAGGCTCCTCACACATTTATAGCTAATTTAAACTCAAAATGACTTTTCCATTGTGTTCACGTTTCACCAGTAGTGGCGACATTTCAGTAGTTAGAGGCAGCCGCTGCTGTATAAATATATTTGGTTTGTATTGCTTTTCATAGTTGTTGTCGTGAAAGCAATAAAAGAAGCAGGGAAATAGGAATTTATAGATTAAATGCTGTCAGCATAATACTGGGATTTTACATTGGATCCTGGTGTGTACTTATATTATTTTATAACACGTTCTGGTGATACGTTTCCGCACTAATATCACAAATCCCTTCACTTACAAATCCTAAATAACCTATGAACTTTTTTTAAACTTAAGTTTTGCTGACTTTTCAAACAGAAATCATTAGAATTCATTCAGAAACTGTTTGTTTCAAAGATATTTGCTGTTTTTTTTGCAGCTGTATGTGTTTTTTTTTCAATTTGTGATTGCTTAACCACTGAAACATAGAAGACTCTACCATTCTAACGTGTTCAGTTTACTTCAATTAACCATAGCTTCAATTTAGTTGTTTTACACAAGTTAAATTGTATTCATTGATTTGTATAACAAGACAGAGGGGAGGGGCTAGTAGAGAGCGGAGGGGCTGTGAGAAGGGGGGGCTGTTAGAGAGTTGAGGGCAGGTAAATAGGGGAGGGGCTAGTAGGAAAGGGAGGGGCTGGGAGAAGGGGGAGGGGCTAGAAAAGAGCGTGGGGCTAGTATAGAGGGGAGGGGCCAGTATAGAGGGGAGGGGCTAAAAGAAAATACAAGAATTGACCAAATTAGATGAATGAAGATGTTTAAAACTAAGCTGTTGCAGTATAAACTAAACAGATAAACAATTCTCTGTTAGTTAAACCGTTAGTTTAACAGCTAAAGCACAAAATTTAACCTGTTGAACAGGTGTTTTAAATGAGAATTCCAGCATTTTTTCAACATGGACCATATTTCCTCTCCTAAAGTGTTAATAAGAATGATCAAACTAAGATTTCTCAATTTTTCCAGTATTAAACAGGTAGCAGAACAGAGGATTCTGCTGTAAAAATGGAGGAAGTTGTCGTCATGCTGTGATTTTCCTCTTTTCTTTAACCATAATATTACTCCACATCCAAAGACACAAACACGTCTTCTGGCGGCAGCTGTGGAGGTTTTGAAGTGCAGCATGAAACAGCTTCACGTTATCTGGTGACTGAAACTCTTCCAGTTTATTTTGGGCACATATAAAACCACACGGCCTTGTTTATCAGAGACGGCTTCACGCTCGACTCCGTCCCGTTTCCAAGCGGCGGAATCGACTTCCTGCTGCAGCACGAGACTCCGTGAACCTCCTGGATGAAGAAGACGACTGGAAGAATGGGATAAATGTTGCTCATACAAGTCAGAAACAGCAGGGGAAGGTGGTTCTTTACTCGGTGATGGAGCGAATTGAGAAACCTTTTCACAGATCACTCACACAGACGCTTGAATTTGGGAAAAATAGGTTGAGAAATGCTGAAATTCTCCTTTAATAAAGTACTTATTGGCCTGTGTGTGTGTGTGTGTGTGTGTGTGTGTGTCGCCGGCCAAACACAGAAAGCAGCACCATAAATACCTAAATGTGGTCGAGAACTTTTTTTTTTTCCTTTTCATTCGGCTAAAGGTGAAAAAAAAAACTTGTCTAAGTGTTCTACTGGCAGGAAAACCCTGCAATAAAATAAGCAGCAGTACGCGCTGTAAGTACTTGATCATAGCTTCACGTATGTTCATAATTACAGTGTAAAGCAGCAGTTAGGTTCCAATACGAAATACATGAAAAACCGAAGAATCTGAAGAGGGAAAAAAACCTTTCACTTCAAGGTCTCAGATGTACAAATTCTGTTTTTTCTGAATGCATTAATCACTTCTTATACGTCTTAGATTAAAGTTCAGGCTCACCATTCATTCCTTACTATAATTATTATAATTTTTTACACACTCTTTATAGTTTTTATCAAAAGACAAAACATATCTATATGAATATGCAGAAATATGGATAAGAGGATAAAGGATAAGAATTGCATTTTTTAATTCTAGGTCAGTAGAATGAAATCAGTCATATAAATAATAATAATAATAGATGTACTGTATTTAATGCAGAAACAAAAAATTGTTTTATGATAGAATGGACGTTTAAGCTCTAAATGTTTAATCCAATGTACTTAAGTTGACTGAAGTCACACTATAAATGATCAGGAATACACGTATAACACGTTCTGATGATACGTTTCTGGACTAAAATCACAAATCCCTTCACTTACAAATCCTAAACAACATATGAACTATTATGTAATTCAGGTTTCTCTGACTTCTCAAACAGAAATCATTAGAATTCCTCCAAAATGTGTTAACACAAGTTAAATTATATTTGGGAATTCTCATTAATTTGTATAACTAAGGCAGAGGGGAGGGGCTAGTGGAGAGGGGAGGGGTTAGTAGAGAGGGGAGTGGCTAGTAGAGAGGGGGGGGGGGCTAGTGGAGAGGGGAGGGGCTGGTAGAGAGGGGAGGGGTTAGTAGAGAGGGGAGTGGCTAGTGGCGAGGGGAGGGGCTAGTGGAGAGGGGAGGGGCTGGTATAGAGGGGAGGGGCTAGTAGAGAGGGGAGGGGTTAGTAGAGAGGGGAGTGGCTAGTAGAGAGGGGAGGGGTTAGTACAGAGGGGAGTGGCTAGTAGAGAGAGGAGGGGCTAGTAGAGAGAATACGAGTTTACAAGAACTTTCCAAATTTGAAAATACCGTATGTGACAAACTAAGGCCTCAGGTGTTTTTTGGAGGTGGTTCAGTTCAGCTGTTCTGTCCAAAGTCGAAAAGTACTGCAAAACCTTAAAGCTAAGATAATAAATAGGAGTTTTTTTTAACTACTACGGCTTTGTTCAGGACAGATTTTGTGATGTCACACATACATTGGTCCCTGTGTTCAAGCGACCGCTCTTTCTGTCTTGTCCAAACAGACTGATCTCTTTCCAGGAGTTCCAGGCCTTCGAGTCGGTTCTGTGCGCCCCGGACGCCTTGTTCGTCGTCGCCTTTCAGCTGTTCGACAAGACCGGCACGGGGAACATCTCGTTCGGTACGTTTCATCCACCAACGCGTGAAGAAGCTGGCTCCAGTTCTCCTCAAAGGAAACAATGATGTTTGGTGTGAAACAGACCAAAGAGAACCACATGGAACACATTATTAACTCATTAATCTTTTTAATTTGCATTTCCTCAACATATTTCAACCTTATATTGTTGCTGGTTATGTTTAACGATAAGTTATTTGATATTATCAATAATAGTGATTATTGATAGTCTATAGCTGATATTATCATCAATAGTGATTATTGATAGTCTATAGCTGATATTATCATCAATAGTGATTATTGATAGTCTATAGCTGATATTATCAATACTAGTGATTATTGATAGTCTATAGCTGATATTATCATCAATAGTGATTATTGATAGTCTATAGCTGATATTATCAATAATAGTGATCATTGATAGTCTATAGCTGATATTATCAATAATAGTGATCATTGATAGTCTATAGCTGATATTATCAATAATAGTGATTATTGATAGTCTATAGCTGATATTATCATCAATAGTGATTATTGATAGTCTATAGCTGATGTTATCAATAATAGTGATTATTGATAGTCTATAGCTGATATTATCAATAATAGTGATTATTGATAGTCTATAGCTGATATTATCAATAATAGTGATTATTGATAGTCTATAGCTGATATTATCATCAATAGTGATTATTGATAGTCTATAGCTGATGTTATCAATAATAGTGATTATTGATAGTCTATAGCTGATATTATCATCAATAGTGATTATTGGTAGTCTATAGCTGATGTTATCATCCGTCTCCATGATTCTCTTCTCTGGCTCCTGGAGGCTTTCATGGCTTCGCCCTGAGGTGCAAACACTGCATCGTTCCACTAAACACTCTTGTATTGAGTGAAATGTTGTCAACTGCAGCTTCTTAGGGTTTGGTTCCAGGTGAACGTCACATTATCAGCAGCTCCGACCGTGACAAAGAGGATCCATGAATCCAGCGCGATGCAGAGTTTACAAAGGAGCCGCTGCAGCTCTCAGCCTGAGACTGAAATTGAGAGCCGACACACACACACACACGCACACACACACACACACACACACACACACACACAAAAAGCTCTTAGATGGACTGAAAAACCCTGGAAATGTAAAAGCGCTGTGACTTTGACGCCTGCTCCTATTGTAAACACACTCTTTCCTCTGCTTAAATGAGCAAGAGATGCAGAGCGAGAGATGCAATTCCGTGTGTTTTTCCTCCCGCCTGTTGTTTGCAGTCGCTGACGTTCGTCTCTGTCTCTCACACAGAGAATGTTCGTGACATCTTCAGCCAGACGACGGCTCATCACCACATTCCCTTCAACTGGGACTGTGAGTTCATCCGCCTCCACTTCGGCCACGAGAGAAACAAACAGCTGAGCTACACAGAGTTCACCCAGTTTCTGCAGGTTAGACCTCGGTTTCTGACTTTTTCCTCCAGAACTGACGAGCTGCACGACAAACTATGATTTAGATGTAGTAGACTGTTATATACAAGGTAATAAAACCATTAAAAATTAACACAATCTTCCACTTTAATAATTTAAAATCTAACACAATGTGTTCTGAAGTCCACACATGTATTACAGGTTACTGTGATATATTTAGTTCAGCGAAGAACAGCCAAAGGGAAAATCAAAGGCCTAAAACAAGATGAAAGCTGCTGCTTCAGCGTCTGTTTGCTTATGTTAAGATAAACGTTCCGTCTCCTGTAGCTTCGTATTCACAGAAAAAATACAAGATATTAATCTTCTTTTTTTGCTTTCTGCAAAGTGCATTTCTCAAAATCATCAGCACAGATTCAACCAGTTTCTGCAGGTTAGAGCTTCGTTACAGAACTGATGAGCTACACAATGAGACGAGTTATAAAATAAAGGAATACGTCCAATAGGCTGTGATTTGTTTGGCTTGACATGTTTAACATTGACTGAGAGTCTTTCATTTTAGGAAAACTTGGAACCTGAAGTATTTGTATTCACCATAAAAATACGAGATATTAAACTGTGCTCTCTGTGTGTTTCTCAAAATGCTGAACTGTTGCTTTGATGCTGCGTTTCGTGGCTCGTTGCTTCCAACAGGACGATATGAAGCATCATGAGAAGAGATTTACATAGGGTACTGCAGCGTGTACACAAATACTCCTTCACAAGTAAAAGTTCTGCATGGCAAAGATGAAGTAAAAGTACAAAATAATGAGTTGATGTTATTATAGTATTTCAATCAAAGTACATGAGTTGATGTAGCAAAGTATCGCAGTTGTATGAGTAGGTGCAATTAAAGCATTGCAGTATTATGAGTAGATATAGTATAGTATTGCAGTATTGTTATTTAGTATTGTTCAGTATAATGAACAATACTAAATAACAAAGTAATATAATAAGGTAATGTAGTAAAGTTTTGCAGTATTATGAGTTGATATATATATATAGATATAGTATTCCAGTTTCATGATTAGATGCAGAAAGTTTAAACGATGAGTTTATGTAGTAAAGTATTGCATTATGAGTAGTAGTAGTAGTAAAATATTGCAGTATTATGAGATAATGTAGTAAAGTGTTGCAGTATTATGAGGTAATGTAGTAATGTAGTGCAGTATTATGAGGTAATGTAGTAACGTGTTGCAGTATTATGAGGTAATGTATTAAAGTATTGCAGTATTATGAGTAGTAATAGTAAAGTGTTGCAGAATTATGAGGTAATGTAGTAAAGTGCTGCAGTATTATGAGGTAATGTAGTAACGTGTTGCAGTATTATGAGGTAATGTATTAAAGTATTGCAGTATTATGAGTAGTAGTAGTAAAGTGTTGCAGAATTATGAGGTAATGTAGTAAAGTGTTGCAGTATTATGAGGTAATGTAGTAAAGTGTTGCAGTATTATGAGGTAATGTAGTGAAGTGTTGCAGTATTATGAGGTAATGTAGTAAAGTATTGCAGTATTATGAGGTAATGTAGTAATGTAGTAAAGTGCTGCAGTATTATGAGGTAATGTAGTAAAGTATTGCAGTATTATGAGGTAATGTAGTAAAGTGTTGCAGTATTATGAGGTAATGTAGTAAAGTGTTGCAGTATTATGAGGTAATGTAGTAAAGTATTGCAGTATTATGAGGTAATGTAGTAAAGTGTTGCAGTATTATGAGGTAATGTAGTAAAGTGTTGCAGTATTATGAGGTAATGTAGTAAAGTGTTGCAGTATTATGAGGTAATGTAGTAAAGTGTTGCAGTATTATGAGGTAATGTAGTAATGTAGTAAAGTGCTGCAGTATTATGAGGTAATGTAGTGAAGTGCTGCAGTATTATGAGTAGTAGTAGTAAAGTATTGCAGTATTCGGCTGTGAGGTTTGGCAGGAACCAGGTTGTGAGGAGGGGAGGGATCTGGTCTGGGAGGTTTAGGAGGTTTTGGAGGTTTAGGAGGTCTGTAGTGGACCTGGTGTCAGAGGCTGCTGGGTGGTCCCCCCAGTCAGAGCGTGGGATCCCTCACAGCAGCCTGGGGTTTATCTGGGCTGACTGTGTGTGTGTGTGTGTGTGTGTGTGTGTGTGTGTGCAGGTTTTTCTTTCCCCTCCACTGACATCCAACGTTATTATTATTGTTTGCTCTCCTGTCGTGTCCGAGCACACGGAGAATTCCTGAGAGCACAAAGGGAGCACGCCGGCGTTCCGCCACCTTGTGGTCGCTGCGGCGTTTGAGTCCACGTGAAAGACTCCAGCAGATAAACATTTGTAAACTGTGGTTTGAGAGTGATGAACGACGCTTTGCAAACAGCAGACGTCAGCTATGGCAGTGAAGGATCATTACGCTTTAACCCACTTCAACAGCTAAATAAAGGTGTTCATGTCCATTACTACATTAGTTAATACATTAATGAAACATAATATTGCAGTTAATATAAAAAGAACAAACAATTAACATTTTTTATTAATTAATTATTAACAATTTATCAGAGGATTGAATGTTAATTAAGGTACAAACTAATATCAGTAAGTGATTTAAAAAGATGTTAATTATCATGATGTTCCTTCAATCAGTTCATCTGAACTTCCAGCCTATTTATCTTATTTTTTAGTTCTAAAGTTCTAAACAAACAAGCAACAAATTATAGAGAAAATGAATTATTTATCAATTTAAGAGCGATTTAGTAGATTATAAAGTAGCATTGAAAACATATAAAGTGCAATTACTATCAGTTGCAAAGTAATGTATTTATGTAATTTTTTACATAAAGTAATATAGTTAGTGAGTTTAGGGAAAAGGGAAAAAATGTAGATAATATGAAGATAATATGAAGCAAAACCTATAAACTGATAAAATAAAAGTCTAAAATTAAAGGTCAGTGCATTTCTGTAAATGGAGTTAACGTATAGAATAATAATAATAATAAGTGTTCCAGTCAGTTCTTGAGTTCTACTCTATTTAATAAAGAACTAATCAATTAATCAATTCAATACGTGATAAATTAATTGACTATCAAAATAGTTATGAATTTAAGCTCTAAATTTTTTCATTAATTAAGTATAATTAACTCTTTTTGATTCAGTCTTTGTGACCTTATGGTAAAGTGGGGAACATACAGTATATATGTGGATTTTTAAACAAATAAAAAAAAAAATATATATATATATATATATATATATATATATATATATATATATATATATATATATATATACAAATTTACAATATTTAATCCGCCTATAATATAAAACAGTAGTCAGTAATATGTGTTTATTTTATTATTTAAAACCTTTAAGAAAGTTAAACTATCTGGTACCAAGTTTTAAGGATTACACCACATGACATTTTTGATTTTGATCCCTTATAATAATATATAATAATATTAATATATAGTAGTACATTTGCTTTTGATGCAATAGATGTAGTAAAGTATTGCAGTATTAACCATAGATGTAGTATTGCAGTATTAACCATAGATGTAGTATTGCAGTATCCTGAGTAGATATAGTAAAGTACTGTTGTTATTGTGAGTTGTTGTAATTAAACTATTGCATTATTTGAGTGGTTGTAGTAAAGCATTGCAGTATTATGAGTAGATGTAGTTAAGTATTTCAGAATTGTGGTAACATTTGCTTTTTATATTTAGGTAATTTTTTTTAGAATACACCAGATTTTTGAGATTGTCATTTATAATAATATAATAATAAAACATAACATTTACTTTTCTAGATGCTCAAAGATGTTTAACATATAGGAACCAGGAGAAGAAGCTATGGAAGCGTTTGCACATAGAGACGTTTATGTAGGAGTACCCAGGGTTTAGGATCCTGAGTTTTAACAGCACAATCACTGTGATAATTTTAATGTTCAGCAGCAACGCGGCGATTATGTTATCGTAAAGACGCCGAACGCCGCTCTCTGATCCCCCCGGCTCGACGTGATGAGCCCTGACAGCAGACTCTGACCCGGGGTCAGCCCCCCCCCTCGACCCCCCTCGCCCCCCCAGCCTCCCGCTCTGATTGCATGCTTGTCACGTTGAATCACGTTCCTGCGGACACACCTGTTCTCATTGGGAAAAAAAAAAACTCCCGGCTCCAGGATTAGGAAGACCTGGTTCCCATTATAGAGAGAGAGAGAGAGGGAGAGAGAGAGAGAGAGAGAGAGAGAGAGAGAGGGAGAGGGAGAGAGAGAGAGAGAGAGAGAGAGAGAGAGAGAGAGAGAGAGAGAGAGAGAGAGAGAGAGAGAGAGAGAGAGAGAGGGAGAGGGAGAGAGAGAGAGAGAGAGAGAGAGAGAGAGAGAGAGAGAGAGAGAGAGAGAGAGAGAGAGACCACTGACTCTGTCACATCTGATGAAGCCTCACATCTGATATTATTCTATTCGGTTCCTCCAAAACTTCCATTTCACCTCTAAACGTGATGCTCCGCCCTTTGCTGCTTCTGTCAGCTAACAGCTTGACCCCCGTGTGTGTGTATGTGTGTGTGTGTGCGTGTGCAGGAGCTGCAGCTGGAACACGCCCGCCAGGCGTTCGCCCAGAAAGACAAAGGCCGGAGCGGCGCCATCACGGCTCTGGACTTCAGCGACATCATGGCCACCATCAGACACCACATGCTGACCCCCTTCGTGGAGGAGAACCTGGTCTCAGTGAGTCCCAGTACTACAGGGTACTGCAGCGAGTACTCATGTACGGTACTCAAGTTTAAAGGGCCAATACAGAGATGTACAAATACTCCATGACAAGTAAAAGTTCTGCATGGCAACGATGGAGTAAAAGTACAAAAGTATAATGAGTTGATGTTATTATAGTATTTCAATAAAGTACATCAGTTGATGTAGCTAGAGTATTGCAGTATTATGAGTAGATATAGTAAAGTCTTGCAGTATTGTTATTTAGTATTGTGCAGTATTATGATGTACTATATAATACACTTGCTTCTAGGACAGTATGTGTAGTAAAGTATTGCAGTATTATGAAGTAATGTAGTAAAGTATTGCAGTATTATGAAGTAATGTAGTAAAGTATTGCAGTATTATGAGGTAATGTAGTGAAGTATTGCAGTATTATTATGTAGGATTGTGCAGTATTATGATGTATTATGATGTACTATATAATACATTTGCTTTTGGGATAATAGATACAATAAATATACTGCAGTATTATAAGTAGATGTAGTAAAGTATTGCAGTATTATTATGAAGTATTGTGCAGTATTATGGCCTAGTAAAGTATTGCAGTAATGTGAGTAAATGTAGTAAAGTTTTGCAGTAATATGAGTTAATATAGTAAAGTATTTAAGTATCATGATTTAATATGGTGAAGTACTGCAGTATTATAAGTAGATGTAGTAAAGTACTGCAGTATTATGAATAGATGTAGTAAAGTATTGCAGTACTATGAGGTAATGTCGTAAAGTATTGCAGTATTGTTAGCTGGTTTATTCCAGTGGTTCAACATAGGGGTCGTGGCCCTCCAGAGGGTAAACGTGATGTTACTCTGGTTTAATGTTTATCAGATGAAGTCATCTGAGGCAGTTCTAATGAATCAAATCCACCCTGATCTTCTGGATCTTTCCTCAGGCTGCAGGAGGATCCACCTCCCACATGGTGAGCTTCTCCTACTTCAACGCCTTCAACTCCCTCCTCAACAACATGGAGCTGGTCAGAAAGATCTACAGCACGTTGGCCACCACACACAGAGACACGCTGGTCACCAAAGGTAGATCACAGTAGATCCAGTTAAATCAGTAGGTCACGTTAGACCCAATTAACAGAGTAGATCACAGTTGACCAAGTTAACACAGTAGATCACTTTAGACCCAGTTAACACAGTAGATCGTGTTAGACCCAATTAATATAGTAGATCACATTAGACCCAGTTAACACAGTAGATTACATTAGATCCAGTTAAATCAGTAGATCACGTTAAACCCATTTAACACAGTAGATCACATTAGATCCAATTAATGCAGTAGATCACGTTAAACCCAGTTAACACAGTAGATCACATTAGATCCAGGTAACAGGGTAGATCACGTTAGACCCAATTAATATAGTAGATCACGCTAGACCCAATTAATATAGTAGATCACATTTGATCTAGGTAAAACAGTAGCTCGCGTTAAACCCAGTTAACACAATAGATCACGTTAGACCCAACTAACACAGTAGATCACATTAGACCCAGTTAACCCAGTAGATCACATTAAACCCAACAAACCCAGTCAATCACATTAGACTACAGGTAGTAGCTGGTAGTAAGTAGTAGTAACTACTAACGATTGATTTATCCATTTCAGTCATTTTTAAGTAGAAAATGTCCAAATTCTCTGGTTTCTCTCCCTGTTGATCGGTGTGTTTTCTTGCTGTTATTTTGCTGTTTGTACAACATTAGTATTTGTGTGAATCACATCAGCAGATCAGGTTCTTTGTGTTGCTGCACATATCAGAGGATCTAAAGTGTGAGGCCAACGCTCACCTGCTGCTCTCAGACCAGTCTCCTAGTAACTGGCCTCTGAAGGTGAAGTGTCTGTTCCTGTTTCCCTGTGAGGAGGAAGCAGCTGATTGGAGAACCAGCCTCTCAGCAGGAAACGCTAAGAACTGAATATGAATCACATGAAGAGCAGAAACACTCAGGGTGGTGCTGAGAGGCACCAACACACTAGCAAGGCAAAGGTCACATATATTCACTTTTCTGGATTCATTATTAAGTTGATTTTTATCCACTAACAAATAAAAAAATCATCTTAGTACAGTTCCACATCTCTTCTATGAGGCTTCTCCACTTTAAAACCCATAACTTTATGTGTAACTGCACATTATTGAGGTGAAGGAATCCAAATAAACTGGTGTCAAGTTAAAAAAAAGTCAAGTGATTTATCCTAAATAAGATTATGGAGGTAAATTATGCACATTAAAAAAAAAGAAATATTAAAGGTGCACCTGATAAAAATAACAACTGAATTTGCAATATTAGAATTGGTTGATTAGAATTTTGAAATTAGGGCTGCAACCAATGACTGTGCTAAATGCTGAATAATGTATTGATTATTATGATGATTTATAATAATTGATTACTTTCAATTCTCTAATAATTAGAGAAGGGAAGCTGGAACCAGAGAATTTGGACATTTTCTTTTTCAATAATGAGTAATCACTTAATATAATAGTTCATGTAATCTGATTATTTTCTAGTTTCTTTAGAATTTGAACATGATCTTCTTTAAAAAACATGAATTGATATTATAATAGTTGGTGATTATTGTAATCGGATTACTTTTTGGTTTATTTAGTCTTCTGTAACAGTTAACAACTTATAAATGCAAAAGTCCACAACCTGAAGATCTACTTAACTATTAAAGAAGATTTAAGGAGCTGGAACCAGAGAATTTGGACATCTGTTGATTGATTGAATATTTGGCAGCTGATTGATTGATAGAAGGCTGAACACATTGCTGTAAACCCTCGTCTGTTCTGTCTCTTCCTGTTAAACCTGCCTGTGAACCCAGTCCGTACGGTTATGATTCCTTATGTTTCCAGAGGAGTTTGTCCGCGCCGCCAACAGGTTTGGTCAGGTGACCCCGATGGAGATCGACATCCTGTACCAGCTCGTCGGCCTCCACTCCCACTCAGGGTGAGTCGCGTTTTAACTTGTCTGACGCCTTTTAAAAACCCTAACAAACATCCTCTGATCCCCCCCCCCCCCTCGCTGGTGCAACAAACAGGCTGCAGCTCTGTTTATTGCTTGTAAAGACGGGTTATTGCTGCACGGTGGCTCCAACACAAACATAAAACACAGACCGGGCTTTACTACACTTCTTCTTCTTCTCCTTCTTTTTATAACAGAAGACTTTCATTTATCGTTGGGGGCCGGGGGGCGTCATTCCTCTGTGTTTGTCTGTTGTTTGTGTAAGGCTAAATTAAACAAGTCTGTGGAAAATCTTACGTCACCGCTCACAATAGACGCCGCTTTTTTATTTACCGTATTTTCATGACTATAAGGCCACATTAAAGTCAAAGGAAATCAGCTACGCTGAGTTTAAGACATAAGAGACGTGGTACGAGTTGGAGGAAAGACTGGATCAGTGGATCACAGAGCAGAGACTGGATCAGTGGATCACAGAGCAGAGACTGGATCAGTGGAGCACAGAGCAAAGACTGGATCAGTGGATCACAGAGCATAGACTGGATCAGTGGATCACAGAGCAGAGAACGAGTGGGAGAAGCGTTCCGACGGTCACCATTCGACTAAAAGCAGTGAAGCTAGCAGAAGAAATAAAAATTGAACATTTCCGTCTTGGTGCTTTCGTTTCGGTGCCATTTCTCCATCCAGACCAGGACTACGGTAGAGCAGCAACTTCCAGCGGATTATAACGCATCATTTAGAGGAAAGTGACTCTGATGGTGAAGAAAGTGAAGCTGGCATGTTTGATGGAGATTTAGCTGCTGTTGGAATCAGAAACAGAGGATGAGGACTTTGATGGTTTGATTGATGACATTACCCCGCTCTATTTTAAATACACACACTTGTGTGCTTGTGTGTATATATCTATGTGTGTATATCTATGTGTGTATATATGTGTGTGTGTATATATCTGTGTGTGTATATCTATGTGTGTATACATCTATGTGTGTATATCTATGTGTGTGTACATCTATGTGTGTATATCTATGTGTGTATACATCTATGTGTGTATATATCTATGTGTGTATACATCTATGTGTGTATATATCTATGTGTGTATACATCTGTGTGTGTATATATCTATGTGTGTGTATATTTCTATGTGTGTGTATATATCTATGTGTGTGTATATATCTATGTGTGTATATCTATGTGTGTATATATCTGTGTGTGTATATATGTGTGTGTATATATCTATGTGTATATATCTATGTGTGTATATATGTGTGTGTATATATCTATGTGTATACATCTATGTGTGTATACATCTGTGTGTGTGTGTATATATCTATGTGTGTATATGTATGTATACATCTATGTGTGTGTATATATCTATGTGTGTGTATATTTCTATGTGTGTATACATCTATGTGTGTGTATATCTATGTGTGTATATATCTATGTGTGTATATCTATGTGTGTATATATCTATGTGTATACATCTATGTGTGTATACATCTGTGTGTGTGTGTATATATCTATGTGTGTATATGTATGTATACATCTATGTGTGTGTATATATCTATGTGTGTGTATATTTCTATGTGTGTATACATCTATGTGTGTGTATATATCTATGTGTATATATCTATGTGTGTATATCTATGTGTGTATATATCTGTGTGTGTATATATCTATGTGTATATATCTATGTGTGTATACATCTATGTGTGTATATATCTGTGTGTATATCTATGTGTATACATTTATGTGTGTATACATCTGTGTGTATATATCTATGTGTGTATATATCCATGTGTATATATCTATGTGTGTATATATCTATGTGTGTATATATCTATGTGTGTATATCTATGTGTGTGTATATATCTATGTGTGTATATATCTATGTGTGTATATCTATGTGTATACATTTATGTGTGTATACATCTGTGTGTATATATCTATGTGTGTATATATCCATGTGTATATATCTATGTGTGTATATATCTATGTGTGTATATATCTATGTGTGTATATCTATGTGTGTGTATATATCTATGTGTGTATATATCTATGTGTGTATATATCCGTGTGTGTATATATCTATGTGTATATATCTATGTGTGTATATCTATGTGTATATATCTATGTGTGTATATCTATGTGTGTATATATCTGTGTGTGTATATATCTATGTGTATATATCTATGTGTGTATATCTATGTGTGTATATATCTGTGTGTGTATATCTATGTGTGTATATATCTATGTGTATATATCTATGTGTGTATATATCTATGTGTGTATATCTATGTGTGTATATCTATGTGTGTATATATCTGTGTGTGTATATATCTATGTGTATATATCTATGTGTGTATATCTATGTGTATATATCTGTGTGTGTATATATCTATGTGTATATATCTATGTGTGTATATATCTATGTGTATATATCTATGTGTATATATCTATGTGTGTATATCTATGTGTGTATATATCTGTGTGTGTATATATCTATGTGTGTATATATCTATGTGTGTATATATCTGTGTGTGTATATATCTATGTGTGTATATATCTGTGTGTGTATATATCTATGTGTGTATACATCTATGTGTGTATATATCTATGTGTATATATCTATGTGTATATATCTATGTGTGTATATATCTATGTGTATATATCTATGTGTGTATATATCTATGTGTGTATACATCTATGTGTGTATATATCTGTGTATATATCTATGTGTATATATCTATGTGTGTATATATCTATGTGTGTATATCTATGTGTGTATATATCTGTGTGTGTATATATCTATGTGTGTATATCTATGTGTGTATATATCTGTGTGTGTATATATCTATGTGTGTATATATCTATGTGTGTATATATCTATGTGTATATATCTATGTGTGTATATATCTATGTGTATATATCTATGTGTGTATATCTATGTGTGTATATCTATGTGTGTATATATCTATGTGTGTACATATATATGTGTGTATATATCTATGTGTGTATATCTATGTGTGTATATATCTGTGTGTGTATATATCTATATGTGTATATCTATGTGTATATATCTGTGTGTGTATATATCTATGTGTATATATCTATGTGTATATAAACCCTCCCCTATAGCTAGGTGCCTTATGGTCGTGAAAACACGGTAGTTTATTTTTTATGTTTTATTTCCCTCAGGCGTCTGGAGCACGCCGACATCGAGCGGATAGCGCCACTGGAGGAGGGCGCCATGCCGGACCTGGCCGAGGCCCACAGACAGGTACCCGACCCCCTGATCCACCTCAGGTCCTTTTATCAAGGAAAGAACAGCCCCCCCCCCTGAATTAGCAGAGTGCCCATGTTTTTCTCCCCCTTGTGAAGTGCATTACTTAAATTCCCAGATAAAAGTAGTCCAATTACAGCCATAAAGGAGGGATGTTGGATTGTTGCGTCGCACCTCTCCCACGAAAAAGGCTCTTCCCCCCTTTTATTCAGCGGCTGCACATTCAACATCAGCTGTAATCACACATCTGAGAAGCTAATAAGAGGCTTTTATCAGTGTGGGGCTGCAGGAGCCTTTAATGGCTGGATGAAGGGGGGGGGATCAGGTGGAACAAAATAGTTCCTGTGTCCAGATCAGTGGTCGGAGGATTCAGGAAGAACCAGAGAGACGTGGTTTTTCTGTCTGATCGGATTATTTTTTATTAAAATGAGACCCAGGATCCGTGAGGAGTTCAGACTGAAGGGTTAATGCTCAATTTGGAACTTTTTTTGTTCAAATTTCCAATGAAATGCGACTTGTACGGGAAGGTGTCACACCGATATTCTGCATTTACAAAAGTATTCACACACACACGGCTTGATTAGTATATGAATTTAAGTGGCATCCCATTCCTGGTCTATGAGGTTCAACATGACGTTTGTCTTTTAGTGTTCTCCTTGTTTCTATGAAATAAGAAAATATGTGAATATACCTCTCATAGGAATAAGAAGGGCTTAAAAGTTCACAGATTCAAAGCTGTTGTTTCCTGCTCAGACTACGTCAGAGGTTGAGAATCATACGTTGTACTGTCTTTGGACTGTTAAGAAATATTAGGAGCTAATGGTGAGTTGTTGGATGTTTGGACAATATGAGGAGGAACCTTTTGAAATAATTAGATGGAGATCTACAAGTTCTCTAGTGATTCTGACAAAAGGCATTTTCACTTTCTATTAGAACCGCTGACAGGAGAGAGGTGGAATATCAGGAAGTGATGGAAACACCTGATTCTGATTGTGAGGATGAGAAGGAACATTTTTAGCAATATAGTGTGTTTATTGAACCAAACATGGACTCCAGTGGTGATTATCTGGTGTTGTATAATTCTTCTGTCGTACTGGAGGCAGCTCATGGGGCAGATTAAGGAAGAAATTAGTGCGTTTTTGTTGCTGTGGTCGTTGGTTTCTTTAGTTTCTACCTACTTCAGCTCAGAATAGACGTTTGTGGCCATTTAAACTGGAGTCTTATGTTAAATATAATGATATTTATCGGTGTTAGGACATATCCAAGCAGCCTGAACTGATCCAAATCTGATTTTTTTCATGCGACTTGTTTCCGATCTTTTGACAACACACATCAGATTTCTTACGTGTGTGCGTGTGTGTGTGTGTGTGTGTGTGTGTGTCCTAACTCTGTCAACGCTGATTGGAAGTTGCAGCACGGCGTCAAAACGTGAAATTATTCAACTTCAAGCGACTCATGCGATGCAGTGATGGACGTGTCATTAGTCAAAGTCAAAGTCAGTTTTATTGTCAATCTCCTCACATGTAATCTATCCTCTGCGCTTTACATGTACAACAACATTAAAGTGCAGGTGTGCAAGACGAGACAACCCTAAAAGTAGATTCTTAACAATAGTAAAGTGCAGCCTAGTGTTGCTAAGCTAAAGATGAAAACCAGATATGACAAGACAAGACAACACTGATCGTCCCAGCTGTGTGCATTATGAGGTAGCTGTTGTAATGTGATGGCTAGTGCAGTAAAGGTATAAGTATAAATATGGCAGCAGCAAGTGTGTGCAGTTGTTGCATGTGCATGTGCATGTGCAGAGTTCTCACGATGCGTTGCAGAGCCTTCCTGTAGTCAGTGCAGCTGGTCAGGACGCCTCCATGGCTCCTCTGTATAACGTGGTCATGATGGTGGCGACGCACTCGCCCGCTTCAGTTCGTGCAGGAAGTAGAGACGCTGCTGTGCTTTCTTGCAGAGGTGGACCTCCAGGAACTTGGTGCTGCTCACCCTTAAACGTCATTTACATTGATTTTTAGCAAAAACTTGCACCAATTGGTGTGTTTACATAGAGGCAGCTGCTGGGGGTCGTAGGAGAGGAGCAACAGGCCCTAAATATGAAATAATTACATTTAAAAAAAACTAGTTGAAAAAAACTAAAATATTCAATCAATGTTATTATTAGTATTATAAAATATATTGAAAAATAATTTTAGTAGTAGTTAACACACACACACACACACACACACACACACACATGTTTAAATTTGTTTTCCTCCTCTCGTCCAATCACCTTCACGTCACATCTCCAACTTTAATCACATTCATACAAACCTTGGCCCTGGGCCCCCCAATCTGCTAAATCCACCACTGCTGCTGGGACCTCGGCATAGGGGTCTGGAATCTGATTCCTCTGGGGGGGGGCGTGTGTGTGTGTGTGTGTGTGTGTGTGTGTGTGTGTGTGTGTGTGATGGGGGTTTCCCTGTAGTGGAAGTGGGCTAATTGTTTAAACCCTTTGATCAAGACCTCCATCTTGTTAGCATGCAGCGCACACACACACACACACACACACACACACACACACACACGCACACACACACACACACGCACACACACACACACACTCTGCTATCCACGTAGATACCCATCTGTACATGGACCAGCCTTGTGGGTCTGATCTGTTTGCTCAGCTTTTCTCGCTTTCATCAAACATCAAACCCACAGATCAAGTGGATAAAATAGAAATAAAATAAATAAAAGTAGACCCCGCACCCCCCCCCCCCCCCCCCCCCCCCCCCCCCCCCCACCTTATTTGGCTGCAGGTTCACACAGATCCTCATTCTCATCCTGACACCAGGATTCCATCCCTCCCCCTCCTCCTCCTCCTGGACAACATTCTTCTGTCCTGGATGTATCTGGTTCCGCGGTGTTTAATGGTTCTGATCCCCGTCCCCCCTCCCCCCCTCTCGTCCGTCCGCCCCCCCCCCCCTCAGACTCATTCCCTGTCTCTCCTCTCCCACGCAGCACCCTCACGAGAAGCGGCCCGTCTGGCTCCAGGCCGCCGAGTCCGCCTACAGGTTTTCACTGGGAGCCGTGGCTGGAGGTGAGTGACATGTCTGGGGGGGTGGCGGGGGGGGAAACCCTAGCCGGGTCCAGACTGGCCCCGGGGCCGGGGGGTGGGGGGTGGGGGGTGGGGGGCATTGTGCGGCATGGAAGAAGAAAAGAGGGCCGCGACATGAGGCTCCGGCATTGTGCTGCCGGCTCCAGGCTGGCGTTGGGACTCGGAGCTCCGGAATGACACAAATCTTCCGGAACCGCAATCCCTGGAATCCGTCTAATTACTGGAGGGAACGGACACAAGGAACCTCTGACATAACTGCTGCCTGCGTGTGTGCGTGTGTGTGTGTGTGTGTGTGCGTGTGTGTGTGTGTGTGTGTGCGTGTGTGTGTGTGTGTGTGTGTGTGTGTGTGTGTGTGTGTGTGTGTGTGTTGAACCCATGCACCTTCGGCTCTGGAAAAATGTGATTTTCCATTTTTCCACTGACATCGTATAGACAGTGATTCTCTCTCTCCATAAATTAGATGATAAGATGTTTGACATTTAACCATTTAAGCTCCAGGCCTGTTTGTTCAGTTTTCCTGCTGTAAATGATGATAAATCTGGAATATCTGTACAAACACAAAGGTTATTGGACTTAAACCTGGAATCAGAATAAATCTACAACATGTGAGGAGACGACAGAAGAGTCATTTATGGATCAAGTAGTTAGAATATTGAAAAATAAAACTAAAAATGTGATTTATGACTGATAAAAATACTTTATTTAAGACTTTGGTTACACTTCGTAACAACGATCTGTTATAACGAGTTAATATACATTAATAAACTGGCAATTAGTTGTAATTAATATAACTTAACAGCTGTTAACGAGTTATAACTCGTTAACTAACAGCTTAATTAGTTACTTACTGGTTATCTATAAGGCAAAGTTATAAAAGTCATTTATCACTATTGAATGTACAGTTTATTAAAGGTCTGTTATCTATGTATAAGACTTTTTATGAATCCTTAAACTATTGATAAAAACTAAGCAAGTCATTAATTAATACTTTAATAATATCTCTTGAATGATTATAAGGAATAGTTATTAAAAAAATTAACCAAAACTTAAAACAAGAAAAAACTCAAGTCAGAAAAAAACATAAGATAAATTATCTGCAATGTAAAGTTTAATAATTAATAAGATAAGAGTTGAAATATCAATTATTAGTCCAAATGAGCCTCATAGATCATTTATAACATGTTAATTAACGAGTTATAAATGACTTGTTAACTTCATGTTAATGATGCATAACCTTATAAATATTATTATATTGCACTAAAAAAATAGTGTTTTACTACAGATACAAAATCAGTGGAAAAAAAACTTGAAATAATTGAAATTATCTGCAATGTAAAGTTCAATAATTATTAAGATCAGAGGTCAAAGGTCAATTATTGTTCCATAAAATGCTCTAAATCACTGAGGATCATTAAGAACATGAAGAATATTTTCTGTAAGATGTTTAAACAGGAGATTATAAAGGAGCCAATTAAATAATCCCACAAACAGCTCAGGTTTAACATGAGATTTATGGATAAAACTCAGCAGTTTTTCAGGTTTAACAGTTTAAATGTTCGTGATGGTGCTGACGTTGGTGTTAAATCCACCAGATCGTTGTTTTACGTCTGTTTTCGTGGCTTCAGTCTGGACCAGACTCATTCAGCTCTGGTTAACCGTGGTCCAAACATCATCCAGCCGTTGTTACTAACACATGGAGTTATAGTGAGGATAAATGACTGGGGAAGCCCCTGGAGGACCCCCAGCAGGGGGGTCCCCGGACCGCGCTGAGAAAACCACTTGTTTACACAGAGCGACTTGTTAAAGAAAACAGCTTCAGCCACAGAGAAAGCAGAAAGACGTCTCGTTGGCCTCATGGGAGGTTTAGCGACGTCACACTGTAGTTTATCGGTTAGATTCTCATTCCGCAGAAATAACACAGTCAGACATTTAGCCCTTCTGGAAAATAAAGGTCATCCTGAAGGCAGAGAATCCTGAATCCTAAATCAATTTAATGAATCACAGACAACAGCACCAGTTGGATTCATGGTTCATAAACACTGACAATTAGTTTTCAATTTAAAAATTAAAGACTCATCTATTCTTGTCTATTATAGCAAACACATTATAATCAGGTACATGTAGTTTATGTGTATTATAATCACATACAGGTAGTTTACGTGTATTATAATCACATACAGGTAGTTTGTGTGTATTATAAACACATACAGGCAGTTTATGTGTATTATAATCAGGTACATGTAGTTTATGTGTACTTTAATCAGATACAGGGAATTTATATGTGTATTATAACCACATACAGGTAGTTTATGTGTATCTGTGTGTACTTGACGCGTATCTGTGTGTATTGTGTGTACTTGACGTGTATCTATGTGTACTTGACGTGTATCTGTGTGTATCTGTGTGTACTTGACGTGTATCTGTGAGTATTTTTGTTTGTACTTGACGCGTATCTGTGAGTATTGTGTGTACTTGACGTGTATCTGTGTGTATTTTGTGTGTATCTGTGTGTACTTGACGTGTATCTGTGTGTATCTGTGTGTACTTGACGTGTATCTGTGTGTATTTTGTGTGTATCTGTGTGTACTTGACGTGTATCTGTGTGTACTTGACGTGTATCTGTGTGTATTTTGTGTGTATCTGTGTGTACTTGACGTGTATCTGTGTGTACTTGACGTGTATCTGTGTGTATTTTGTGTGTATCTGTGTGTACTTGACGTGTATCTGTGTGTACTTGACGTGTATCTGTGTGTATTTTGTGTGTATTGTGTGTACTTGACGTGTATCTTTGTACCCGTGCAGCCACCGGAGCCACGGCCGTGTACCCCATCGACCTGGTGAAGACTCGCATGCAGAACCAGCGCTCCACCGGATCCTTCGTGGGGGAGTTGATGTACAAGAACAGCTTCGACTGCGCCAAGAAGGTTCTGCGTTACGAGGGCTTCTTCGGGTTCTACAGAGGTACACAACAGGAAGTAATTAATGAATACACAACAGGAAGTAATTAATGAATACACAACAGGAAGTCATTACTGAATACACAACAGGAAGTAATTAATGAATGCACAACAGGAAGTAATTCATGAATACACAACAGGAAGTAATTAATGAATGCACAACAGGAAGTAATTAATGAATACACAACAGGAAGTAATTAAAGAATAGACAACAGGAAGTAATTATTAAATACACAACAGGAAGTACTTAATGAATACACAACAGGAAGTAATTAATGAATACACAACAGGAAGTAATTAAAGAATAGACAACAGGAAGTAATTAATAAATACACAACAGGAAGTAATTAATGAATACACAACAGGAAGTAATTAAAGAATAGACAACAGGAAGTAATTAATAAATACACAACAGGAAGTAATTAATAAATACAGAAAAGAGACTAATGGGGGGTGTTTTTAATTTTTCCATTATCTGTGGTGGGATGGGGCCGTGCAGGGGAGGGGGGGCTGTAAATGAAGGAGGCTAACACTGCCATCTACCGCCAGCAGCCCTTCATACCCCCCTCCCACACACACACACACACACACACACACACACACCCACACACACACAGGACACATGATCAGGGGGGGTCATTGACAGACTGGGCTTCTGTGGCCTCAGACCAGAACTCACTCAGCAGCTGATCTGGTCTGATGAAGGAGACACAGCTTATCTACACAGCACCTCCTCCTCTTCCTCTTCCTCCTCTTCCTCTTCCTTCTCCTCCTCCTCCTCCTCCTCCTCCTCCTCTTCCTCCTCCTCCTCTTCCTCTTCCTTCTCCTCCTCCTCCTCCTCCTCTTCCTCTTCCTTCTCCTCCTCCTCCTCCTCCTCTTCCTCTTCCTCCTTTTCCTCCTCCTCTTCCTCCTCCTCCTCCTCCTCCTCCTCCTCTTCCTCCTCCTCCTCCTCCTCCTCCTCTTTTAGACTCTGTATCTCCCACACCTGTTAATATTGACGTTCGTACCCTGCAGCTCACCCTGTTGTGTGGTAGCATGCTTCCTCCCCACAGATCTAACCTGTGTGTTCTCTGCTCTCCTGTGTATCAGCCGTCGTCTAATGGCGTCTATGAATAATATTTGCAGGTCTCCTCCCGCAGCTGATCGGCGTCGCCCCAGAAAAAGCCATCAAACTCACGGTGAGCGGAGGGAGGGGACAGCGGCTCATCAGGGCTCCGACAGCAACACGTTTATTTCTCTTTTCCTTTGGTTGTTTCCAGGTGAACGATTTCGTCAGAGACAAGTTCACCAGAGACGACAACTCCATCCCACTTCCTGCTGAGATTCTGTCTGGAGGCTGTGTAAGGGGGGGGCGGGTTGGGGAGGGGGGGGCGGGTTGGGGAGGGGGGGTTAAATCATCCTGGACTGGTTTTTACTTCCGTTTCTCGCTGGTCTGAGACTTTACAAAACAGAAGCTGTGAAGCTTCTGTTTGCATTTTGCTTGTAGCTTTAACAGAACAGAGGTACAAACAGGAAAAACAATAATAACACTTTTAATTTAATTAGATTCATTTAATTCACTTCACCAGGAAAAAAACAAAATTGAAAAAAATTGAAATAAGTTAAATTATCTGCCAGAGAAATTAGATAATTCTACTTAATATTGGACTAAATGTACCGAAAACAACATGTTCACACCTGTTCATATTTCAGGTTTGTACAGTGTCTCCTCTGATTGGCTGTATAGCTGTGACATCACAACAGAACGCTGCAAAAACTGAAATATTAACAGGAAAATGAAAATGGTACAATTAGTCCTATATATATATATATATAGAATGATCTTATTTCTCTGGCAGATAATTTAAATTATTTTTCTTATTTTCACCTGTTCAGGTGTAGAAGTCAGAACTTGTTGAGGTGAAACGTTCTGGTCCTGCAGCAGCAACAGGGCCTCTAAAGGGGGTCCACAGAGTCCCTGTAGGGGTCCACAGAGTCCCTGTAGGGTTCCACAGAGTCCCTGTAGGGTTCCACAGAGTCCCTGTAGGGTTCCACAGAGTCCCTGTTGGGGTCCACAGAGTCCCTGTAGGGTTCCACAGAGTCCGTGTAGGGGTCCACAGAGTCCGTGTAGGGATCCACAGAGTCCCTGTTGGGGTCCACAGAGTCCCTGTAGGGGTCCACAGAGTCCCTGTAGGGGTCCACAGGGTCTGTGTAGGGGTCTGTGCAGCAGTGTCTTGGGGGTCATGACCCCTGTCAGGCTGTAATTGGAGGAGGAGGCCCTGGAGGGTCCTGATGGAGCTGGGTCATGATCAGCATGATTGAGTTTGACAACACACACACACACACACGCATGCACACACACACACACAGGGTGGATGAGTGTGTGTGGATTCGTCACATCTGTGCCCCCCCCCTCGTTTAACGGGACCTGGACCACATCCTGACGTTGTTTTTTCTGTTCAATTCTCGCTGCCGTCGGAGCAGAGATGAAGAAGATAAAAGAGACGAGACAAGTGCATCAATCTTCACAGCAGCGGATATCACCCCCCCCCTCCCCCCTGCACCCCCGCCCCCCCCTCCCACTGCACCCCCCCAGTCTGAAAATGACTCAATGTGCTGCAGCTTTTTTTAGCCCCTTTGCTCGGATGTTTACAGATCAGACCCCTGCCCTGTGTCCTGGGGGGGCTGATTAGATTCAGGGCGGGTGATAAATGTGCCTGAGTCAGAGGGTGCTGTGGCCTGGGGGGGTTGGGTGGGTGTGGGGGGGGGACAGGGTGACTCAGCGCCTCCTGTGAATCGGGGAAGTGTGCTGGGGTCTGGGTCCTCCCTGCTGCAGGAGGTGCCTCAGGGTGGGGGGGGGTCAGGGTGGCGTCTCCTCACCCTACGCCTGCTCTGACCTGACCCCGTGCCCCCCCCACCCAACCCCACCCCCCTCCACTTGCCCCCGACAACGAGATCAGAGCAGCGATGAAAAGTTGCTTTTGTTGCTGATGTTTTCGGAGATAATTTAAAGAAAAAGAAAAAACTAAACAGGTTATTAGTGTGTGTGTGTGTGTGTGTGTTAGTGTGTGTGTGTGTGTGTTAGTGTGTGTGTGTGTGTGTGTGTGTGTTAGTGTGTGTGTGTGTGTGTGTGTGTGTGTGTGTGTTAGTGTGTGTGTGTGTGTGTGTGTGTGTGTGTGTTAGTGTGTGTGTGTGTGTGTGTTAGTGTGTGTGTGTGTGTGTGTGTGTGTGTGTGTGTGTGTGTGTTTGTGTTTGTGTGTGTGTGTGTGTATGTGTGTGTGTGTGTGTGTGTGTGTGTGTGTGTGTGTGTGTATGTGTGTGTGTTAGTGTGTGTGTGTATGTGTGTGTGTGTGTGTTAGTGTGTGTGTGTGTGTGTGTGTGTGTGTGTGTGTGTTAGTGTGTGTGTGTGTGTGTTAGTGTGTGTGTGTGTGTGTGTGTTAGTGTTTGTGTGTGTGTTTGTGTGTGTGTGTGGTGTGTGTGTGTGTGTGTGTGTGTGTGTGTGTTTGTGTTTGTGTGTGTGTGTGTGTATGTGTGTGTGTGTGTGTGTGTGTGTGTATGTGTGTGTGTTAGTGTGTATGTGTGTGTGTGTGTGTTAGTGTGTGTGTGTGTGTGTGTGTGTGTGTGTGTGTGTTAGTGTGTGTGTGTGTGTGTTAGTGTGTGTGTGTGTGTGTGTGTTAGTGTTTGTGTGTGTGTTTGTGTGTGTGTTTGTGTTTGTGTGTGTGTTAGTGTGTGTGTGTGTGTGTTTGTGTGTGTGTTTGTGTGTGTGTTTGTGTTTGTGTGTGTGTTAGTGTGTGTGTGTGTGTGTGTGTGTGTTAGTGTTTGTGTTTGTGTGTGTGTTAGTGTGTGTGTGTTTGTGTGTGTGTTTGTGTGTGTGTTTGTGTTTGTGTGTGTGTGTGTGTGTTAGTGTTTGTGTGTGTGTTAGTGTGTGTGTGTGTGTGTTTGTGTGTGTGTGTTAGTGTGTGTGTGTGTGTGTGTGTGTTAGTGTGTGTGTGTGTGTGTGTGTGTGTGTGTTAGTTTGTGTGTGTGTGTGTTAGTGTTTGTGTGGGTGTGTGTGTGTGTGTGTGTGTTTGTGTTTGTGTTAAATAAAATAAATAAAATATTTAGTTGAAACGTTGACTTATTAATAAATGTCCATTATAACTAGTTAATAGATCATTATAAACTGTCAAAAAGTTATTAATGACTTGTTAAGTGTAACATAACAATCTGATTACTAAATGACCATTAATAAACTATATATTCATAAATGACTATAATTGAGGCTTATAGATAAATTACAAGCTGTTTTATAAATGACGTGTTAATAATTTATAACTACGCCTCATAAATTAGTAATAGATCATGAACAAGCTTTTAGTAAATTACTTCATCATTTTACAATCATTTATTAACAGTTGATAAATGGGGAATAGTTGCATCTTTATAATTATATCCCAATAACATGATTCACTAATAGTTTGTTACTGATCTACTGATTTATCATCAGTAACTCATTAACTAACAGCTTGTACGTTTTCTATAAGGCTCAGTCATATAAAATCAATTAACTAATTAACAGTTAATTAAAGGTGTGAAGGTTTGAACCTTCAACAAACTGTTAAACACTAACAAGTCATTAATTAACGGTTTACTAGTGATTCACTAACTAGTTATAACTGATTATGAAGCCAAATCAGTTCAATTACTAATAAGATCAGAGGTCAAAGGTCAATTATTGTTCCATAAAATGCTGTAAATCACTGAGGATCATTAAGAACATGAAGAATATTTTCTGTAAAATGTTTAAAAAGGAGATTATAAAGGAGCCAATTAAATAATCCCACAAACAGCTCCAATCTAAATAAATCTCTAAATAGTGGTTAGTTGCAGCTACTACTGATATTATATTAAACTATTTTATTATTGTATTGATGATGTGGATATTGATGATATATATTGATGCTGTAACAGGAACAGATAAAATAGTTTATTTAGTGTTGGAGCTCAGGTTCAAGATGGGATTTATCAATAAAACTCAATGATGAACCTGATCAGGAGGTTTTTAGTGGTTAAATAAAAGTTCCTCCTTATGTATTTGACTTTAATTCTGCTGTTTTTTAATTATTTTATTCTCTGATTTTTCAGGCTGGAGCTTCTCAGGTGATTTTCACGAATCCTCTGGAGATCGTGAAGATCCGTCTCCAGGTGGCGGGGGAGATCACCACGGGCCCCCGGGTCAGCGCCCTGAACGTGGTCCGCGACCTGGGCTTCTTCGGCCTCTACAAGGTGGGTCGCCCCCCCCCCACACACACACACACATCTGCAGCCCCCCCTCCAGATGTTTAACACCACTAACAACACAAGAGGTTGAATTTACAATCACAGAAGAGGAAAAAGCTGCAAAAGCCTCAGAATTTAGGAGCTGGGATGAGAGATATTGAGTCATTAACCCAAAACCATTAGAAGTAAGTTCTATTAATTATTTTACCTGATGTTTTATCATCTTGTTTTAATCATTTAGTTTTGTTTTAATTTATGTTTTCAGCATTAGTTTCATCTGCTAATCTTGAATCGTGCTTTATAAACCAGTGATTATTATTATATTAGCACCAACATGCAACAGTTGAATATTAACTCTATTTAAACATGCAATTGAGGCAATATTTAATTAAATTAATCCTCATTTGCAGCTTGTTTCAAGTTGTTTTTGGAGCCAAAGGTTTAGTTTACACCAGATAAAGTCAACAGAAATGAGAAGAATCGACTTTTCTTTTGCTTTTTGGAAGGAAAATGTTAATAAATAAATGAAATATGAACAAACTCATAGGTAGAAACTTATAGAATAAACAGGAAGTTTGGTGTAAATCATGAAAAATGAGGCGACAGGTTCCTCAAGTTGTAGATTTTAGTGAATCTATTGATACTAAAGGAAATGACAAACTGCTCCAGTAGAAACGTGTTTCTACACATTTACTTATTAAGTAATAATCTAGGCTACAACAGAGGTCAGGCTGTAGGTGAAGCAGTTTGTGTCTAATGCAGCACAGAAACATCCACAGCATCAAACAGGACTGTTTTTTTTTTACAGGCTGTTTGCAATTTTCCAAAACAGCGTCAAACATGCACAAAAAAACAAACAAGCAGTGAGTCCGTTTGTGGTTCTGCTTCGCTACTGGTTCCGTTTCAGGTTCTTGTGGTTTGACTTCAGCTTCACTCACGTGTTCATGCTCCGTGTTTTAATGAGCAGCAGACTGTGTGTGTGTGTGTGTGTGTGTGTGTGTGTGTGTGTGTGTGTGTGTGTGTGTGTGTGTGTGTGTGTGTGAGTGTGTGTGTGTGTGTGTGTGTGTGAGTGTGTGTGTGTGTGTGTGAGTGTGTGTGTGTGTGTGAGTGTGTGTGTGTGTGTGTGTGTGTGAGTGTGTGTGTGTGTGTGTGTGTGTGTGTGTGAGTGTGTGTGTGTGTGTGTGTGTGTGTGTGTGTGTGTGTGTGTGTGTGAGTGTGTGTGTGTGTGTGTGTGTGTGTGTGAGTGTGTGTGTGTGTGTGTGAGTGTGTGTGTGTGTGTGTGTGTGTGTGTGAGTGTGTGTGAGTGTGTGTGATGGATTTCTTCCAGCCTGAGGGCTCCATTCCTTAAAAAGACAGCATCTAACCCCCGTTCATCCGCCCTGTTGTGACATTACGCATATTTAACGTCTTTTTTCCGCCCCCCCCTCGTCGCCCCCCAGGGAGCCAAAGCCTGCTTCCTGCGTGACATCCCCTTCTCGGCCATCTACTTCCCGGTGTACGCCCACACTAAGATGACGCTGGCGGACGAGGACGGGCGGCTGGGCCCCCTGCAGCTGCTCACAGCTGGAGCCATCGCAGGTACCACATCTGGAGCGGGGGGGGGGGGGTTAAGTACTTTTACTGCACTTAAGTACGATTTTAAGGGAAGGAAAATATGTTTATTTCATAGTTTAATCACTTTCCAGATCAATATTCTACACATACATTGATTGAATGTAGGTTTTTTTCACATTAAATCCTAAAAAGTTTTAAGATAACGAAGATAAATCCTCCAGATGTTGTATAAACATCAGTCTGATAAAAATAACTCAGACACTTTTCTGTATTATGTGAGATTTTCTGCTCTAATAAACATCATATGACACTAGTAGAAAGTAGCATGACATAAATGACTAAAGTATTGTACTTAAGTATTTATTCTACTGGATTTCAGAGGGAAATATTTGACTTTCTACTCCAATAAGGTTTATTTCATAGTTATAATCTCTTTCCAGATCAATATTCTACACATAAATTGATTGTAATTGGGATGAAATCTTGACATTAAAGGGTTTTTTTTCACATTAAATCCTGAAAAGTTTTAAGATAATGAAGATAAATCCTCAAATTTGTAGATCATTTCTCCTTCTAACTCATACAGACATTTTTCCTGCTCCAATAAACATCATATGACACCAGTAGAAAGTCAGTACATTTACTGCAGTAATTGTACTTAAGTATTTATTCTACTGGATTTCTGAGGGAAATATTTCACTTTCTACTCCAATAAATTTATTCATAAATATAGATAATGTTATTCTACATTATTGTTTATAGTTAAGGTGAAAATCTTGAAATCTAAGTTTTTTTTCCACATTAAATCCTAAAAAGGTTTAAGATAATGACGATGAATAGATCATATTTTTCAGATGCATTATATTCATATGAGTCTGATATAATGAGGAAAAAAGACGTTTGAGTCCATTTACTCATCTTTTTAAGGATTTAACGTCAAGATTTTTCATCCTTAAAAATGTCCCTTAACTCCTTTTAAAGGATTTTTAGCCAATTAAAAAAAAAATAAGCCAGAATATTTGTTTCGTGTTTTAATGTATTTAAGTACTGCACTTAACTTATAATACGTTTATTTCATAATTATATTTACTTTCCAGATCAATATTCTACACATGTTTTTTTAAGTAAATCTTGAAAAATCCTAAAAAGGTTTAAGATAAGTACAAATCCCAACATGAATATTTTACATGAGTACTTGTACTACTTTAAGTGCATTTTGCATTTTCATGTTTTTTAAGGATTTAATGTGTGGAAAAAAAAAACATTTAACGTTAAGAGTTTTCATCTTGAAAATGTCCCTTAACTCCTCTGCTATAAAAAGACATTTTGCATGAAAACCTGCAATGTTACTCTAGTAATATTTTAAAAGCACAATCACGTAAAAAAGTGAAATAAACCAGAATATTGGTTTGTGAAACACATTAAAGTACTGCACTCAAGTAGGATTTACTTATTTATTTCATATTTATATTTACTTTACCTTCTACATAGTTTGTAATTAAGATGAAAAATTCACCAGAGCAAATAATAAAAAAGGTTTAAAAATAATAAAAATAATTAAATAGAATAAACCAGAACCAGCTCCTGCAGCGACGTGTGTTAGTGTGTGTGTGTGTGTATGTGTGTGTGTGTGTGTGGTGAAGCCTCATTCCGTGCCGTGTGTCCCGTGTCGTCAGGCGTCCCCGCGGCGTCCCTGGTGACCCCCGCTGACGTCATCAAGACCAGACTCCAGGTGGCGGCGAGGGCCGGACAGACGACGTACAGCGGAGTCATCGACTGTTTCAGGAAAATCCTCAGAGAGGAAGGATTCTCAGCGTTCTGGAAGGGGGCGGGAGGTACACACACACACACACACACACACACACACACACACACACATACACACACACATACACACACACATACACACACACACACACACACACATTAACACACACACACACACACACACACACATTAACACACACACACACTAACACATACACATTAACACACACACACACACACACACACACACACACTAACACACACGTTAACACACACATACACTAACACACATACACACACACACACTAACACACACACACTAACACACACACTAACACACACACACACTAACACACACACACTAACACAATGAAACACACACACACTAACACACACACACACACACACACTAACACACACGTTAACACACACACACACTAACACACACACACACACACACACACACACACACACACACACACACACACACACACACACTCTGTGGGTTTCATGACTGGTAAACCAGGCTCCCTGTGATTTTCTGACATTAAACATTAAAATTAAACCACCTGTCATGATGTCATGGCGTCACGTTGTCACGTTGTCATGGTGAAACGGTAAAACGGTGATTTTCCGTCTCTCGTCAGCTCGCGTCTTCAGATCCTCGCCTCAGTTCGGCGTGACCCTGGTGACCTACGAGCTGCTGCAGCGCTGGTTCTACGTGGACTTCGGCGGCCAGTGAGTATCCACGACGCGTTTCTGTCGTTCTTCCTGTTCCCCCCTGACTCCTCCTCCTCCTCCTCCTCCTCCTCCTCAGCCGTCCCACCGGCTCGGAGCCCGCCCACAAACCGGCGGCGGCGGCGGACGACCTCGCCGCCGTGTCGGCGGACCACGTGGGCGGCTACCGCCTGGCCGCCGCCACCTTCAACGGCGTGGAGAGGAAGTTCGGCCTCCACCTGCCCAAGTTCAAACCCTCGGGAGACGTGAAGGTCGCAGCAGCAGAGACGCAGCCTCGGGAAAATGAGTTCAAGTAGAAAAAGCCGTATTATCTGTAATAGTCTGATTTAAAAGCTGCATGAGAATGGACGTTTTCTTTCTTTTTCCTCTGAGTTTCCTTTGCACAGCTTTAATTGTATAGTACTTCTCCACAGAGGGACATTATGACATCACAACAGGAGCTTGGGTTTGCATGTTTGGGTTATATTATATTATATTATAATATATATATACACGTATATATATGTCAGAGACACGCGGATGTACAGACGTATTCAAAGTATTTATTTTGAAATCACCACCAGGGTCCTGGGAAATAATTTAAATGTATTTATTGTATTTTATTGAAATAAATCATTTCAAACAGTTCGTGTCCCGCGACGTGTGAAAAGTACATTTCTCAAATCTGAGACTCTTTCTGAGAAAAGGAAAAAAAAAAAAAAAAGGAAACAATCTGGATTCAGATCAGCACATTCACAGATCTGTTACAGCATAGAGGATCTTTTCTTCTTCTTAGAACAGGATTTTCATCCAGAGCGAATCAGCTGCACCGGCTTTTAGAACAACGTAGAAGTACAAAGACGTCGACATCTGACAAACAGACGCAGATTCAGGTCGAGTGTTTCTGGATGTGAGAGGATGAGGTCAAAGGTCAGCGTGCGATGTGAAATCATCTTTTTGGCTTGAAGAACTTCACTGGAACTTAAGGCTCATGTCAATCAAAAAAAACAAAAACAAAAACAAAAAAACAAAGACAAGAGGATTTTTACAATCAGGTTTAAAATAAAAGTTTAAGGCAACTGGTTGATAAAGAAATGATTATGGCTTCATGTTAGTGTGACATTGATAGCCCTGTCGCTGTGTGTGTGTGTGTGTGTGTGTGTGTGTGTTTTAGTATTTTTGCTGACTGGTGACGGTCCAGCTAACTGAAGGCAAATCAAGGAGGCGTGAGGAGGAATCTGTGCACACGTTTGCAGAGAAACGATGTCCGTACTACAGCTTTCTTTTCTCTTTCTTCTACATGGACGATCACACCTCTGGTCCCTGCAGCGGCGCCGCGGCGGCATCAGGCGGCGAGGCGCTGGGCCGCCAGCTCCTCGGCGTCGTCCCTGTTCTCGTTGATCTCCGCCAGCGTGCGCACGAAACGCGTCCACTCGTCGTTGCGGGGAACCGCGATTTGCTGCGAAACGAGAGAGAGAGGGAATTTAAAAGGAAGCGTTCTGGGGTAAAAACATGGAAAACAGAAAATGACACTGAAACCAGAAGAAAAAAAAAAAAGGTCTAAAAAAAGGATTTAAAATTAAAGGTCTAAATATAAAGCTTTTTTATGCGAGATTAGACTTTAAATAATTGAAATAATTCAGTCTTCAGCTGAAGTTAGAAGCAACAACACAAATGTGGAGGTGACTCTGAAATTAGAACGAATTCATCGTGCAGCTGCAACAATGACGACATTAATCTGATCAGTTGTCAACTTATATTAATCAATAACTAGTTAACAATGATCAATTTGAGTCAAATTCTCTGGTTCAGCTTCTGTTCTCTGATTATTTCCTGGTTTCTTTATTCTTCTATAATAGTAAACTGATGATCTTTGGGTTGTGGACAAAAAAAGACATTTTAGCTTCAATCTAAACACTGATCAACATTTTATGAACCAATCAACTAATTGATTGATCATTTCTATAATCAATAGATTATTTATTCTACCATCAGAATATTCCTTTCTTGCAGCTCTGGTGTAGAGGGCTGAGGGGTTTCTTACAACTAAAAGTGCAACGATTGGTTGATTAATCAATTAGCTGCCAATTATTTCATTAATCATCTACTTAGATAACATATTAATCAATTTGAGACATTTTGAAATAAGAAAATGTCCAAATTCTCTGGTTCCAGCTTCTGTTCTCTGATTATTTCCTGGTTTCTTTATTCTTCTATAATAGTAAACTCTTTGGGATGTGGACAAAAAAAGACGTTTTAGGTTCAATCTTCCATTTAACGAACCAACTAATCAATTAATTGGTTGAATAATTGAATAATTTCAGGGTTTCATACATTTTCTGTCATAAAATATCTAAAAGTAAATTGGAAAACCCTTTGACAAAATACTATCTCATCAAAAAGTTTGAGAACCATTAAACTAAGGGGGGAAAGTTTAGTCGATTCATCAATTATTTGACAACTAGCACATTAATCTTCAAGTGTTTTGATAATTGATTAATTGATTTTTAAATGAGAAACTGTCCAAATTCTCTGGTTCCAGCTTCTGTTCCCTGATTTTTTCCTGTTTTTTTTATTCTTTTCATTTCTCCTGTTTGTTTTTAAGTCTTATATTTTAATTCTTCCCTTAACGCGTCTCCTCCTCTCGCTGACCTTTAACCTACGAATCACTCACCTCGCCGACGTCGTAGACCAGGACCCGTCCGTCAGAGTCCCCCACGGCGATCTCCCGGCCCGACTGGGCCCACCTGACCCTGTTGAGGGCGGGGCTTCCCTCCACGGTCACGCTGGCCGTCGGAACCTGGAACCGGAACCGGAACAAAAATCTCAATCTGACAGTAGATCAGCAACAAGGAGTAAAATGGAAAATCCAGTAGAAAGTTGACAGTGATGTTTGACAGTAATTTGTGCCTGTTTTTACTTTTTCTTTTCTCTGAGTCCTTAAAAAACAGCAGATCATGGATCAGTTTGACGACAGTAGATTAGAACACTTGAAGATGTAATATAGCTTCATGCAGAGGAAACGTCCTTGAATGAAATGTGAGTTTTGACAAGGAAACCAGCAGCATGTTGGTTCCAGACCAACAGAATTAAAGTTCTGGAATGAGGCGAAAACCCAGAAATACAGAGGAAGTGTGAGGCTAAAACACCAGAAACTGCAGTTATACGACTAAATATTAGGTTTAGTGATTCACAAAAAAATTTAAACACAGGATATCAACTAGTCATTATTTTTCAGGTACACAATTTGACATTTTGTGCTAATAATTGCACAAAAATCAAGATTTTTATATATATATATACACGAGTATGTAAAAAAAACAATATAATTTATTATTATATTGTTATATATACTCCTAATATTATTATATTAAGTAATAATATTTTTCTTTAAAGTATATATATATATATATATATATATACATATAAATCATGATTTTTATATATACAAGTATGTAAAAAAACGATATAATTTATTATATTATATATACTCCTACTATTATATTAAGTAATAATATTTTTCTTTAAAGAATATATATATATATATATATATATACACACACACACATACATATAAATCATGATTTTTATATATACGAGTATGTAAAAAAACTAAAGTAGTAGTAAATTTATTATTATATATACTCCTAATATTATTATATAATGTAATAATGTTTTTCTTAAGGATATATATATAAATATACATATATATACACACACATACATTTCTATACATATATATATATACATATACATACATACACACACACACACACACACATATATATATATATAAAAGGCAGTGTTCCCAATGGATGGAAATAATGATTTTGGCTTCACGCACAGTAACTACCGTACAGTTACAGAGCGTTTTGTTCTTTGAGGCGTCAGTAATGTTTGTTACCTCCGTGTCGTTGTTGAGGTTCCACAGGTCCAGGTGACCCACGCCGTCCACGCAGGCGAACAGCGCCGGGTGGTTGGGAGACCACATGACGTCGTACACGTAGTCAGAGTTGTCCTCGAACGAGTACAGCGGCTTGTTGTTCTGCAGAGATTTAACCCAAAAACACAGGTTTCATCACTTTACTCAACATGAGGAGACGCTGATTCCAGGTAAAATAACGAGGAAGGTCCACAGTAATATTATAGTACATCAGAGTAGGTTAATGAGGTTATATACTACACTGTAGAAACTGAAATCTTACCAGGTAAAAATATCTCACTTTTGGTCATTTTTTTTTATTTTAGTTGATATAATTGTATAGAAATGTATTTATTCATTTTTTTTTAAAAGATAACTTTATTCAAGATCAAATTGCCCCCAAACCAGGATAAAAACTTGAAATAAATTCAGGTTTTGCCGTGTTCACTCTTTATAATTACCGTATTTTCAGGACTATAAGTGCACCATACTAAGAGGCTGTGCGTCTTTTTTTTATCCTTTCACCACATTTACCTGAGATGTTTTCATTGAATGACTCTAACAAACAACAACTGCTGGTTTAGACGTTTCTCCAGGTTAAATTCAGACATTCTTCAGGTGTTTTATGTCGGTTTGAGCCAGATTATCCTCCCCTAACCCGGGCTTGTTTTGTTTTTTTTCCTGCGTGTGAGACGTAGTTTTAACGGCGTCGGGCGTCTTTACGGCTGCGAGCTGCAGTCTGGAAGCAGTTTGGCGGCTGGAAGTCGCCCTGAGGGAAAACACGCTGCAGAAAACCCTCCGCTGTCACAGATTAAGCTGTAAAACACGTCGGCAATAACCCAAAAATAAAAAAACTCTGCACGTCTTTATTTGATTAGCGCTGCGCGATGGTTTCTACTGTCATGTCTGCACGGAAAAAACGTTTTAGGAGACAACTGGATTCAGATTTTTTTGTTTTTTTTTTCTGGCAGATGTTGAGATTTCATTCAGAATTTCTTTTAAATTAATATTTACAAGCGTCACCATATCACCATTAATACAATAAATGACAAGACTCTAATACAAGAATGAAAACTGAAGTCAACAATTCATTTCTAAGGGTTTTACTTTAACTAACATCTTCTTAAAAAAGAAAAAATAAAGATTGAATTGACTAAATCAAGAAAAATATTGAAATAACAAATTATCAGCCAGTGAAATAAGATAATTCTACACAATATTGGACTTATTTTCGACTATTAACATACGATGCAATAAAACTTGATTTGTCCAATATAGAGTAGAATAAATTATTTCACTGTCTTATAATTTTTTATTAATAAGATAATAATAATAATCTGGTGGAAAGTTGACAGTAATATTTGACAGTAACTATTTTTTTTAATATTAGTTCAATATTGAGTATAATTATACTATTCCAGTGGCAGATAAATTATCATCTTATTATTAAAATAATAATTATCTGCCAGTGGAATAATATAATTCTACCCAATATTGGACTAATTGTACCAAAAAAACAAGATAATTTTATATTTTCAACTATTAATATTTCAGTTTTCGCAGTGAGTTCATGTGATGTTTTTCATGTTGTGCATTAAAACTTTATTAGTCCAACATAGAGTAGAATTATATTATTATACTGGCAGTTTATTTATCTTATTTCAAGTTATTTTTCTTGATTTTTGTCAATTTAATCTTAATCTGACAGTAGATCAGCAACATGGAGTAAAATGTAAAATCCAATTTTTACAGTAATATTTGACAATTACAAATATTATTAGTTCAATATTAAGTATAATTATATTATTCCACTGGCAGATAAAATTATTATCTTAGTAAAAGAGATAAAATACCAATGTACCAAAATGTGTATAAATGCACCAAAAACCAGATATTTTCATATGATGTTGTTTTGCACTGAAACTTTATTAGTCCAATACAGAGTAGAATAAAATGATTATATTGACAGGTAATTTATTTTAGTTAAAGCTTTTTTTTTGTTATCTTAATCTTAATCTGACAGTAGATCAGCAACATATAAAATTTAAATTATTATAAATTAAATAGTGAGTAGATATTGGACAGATAATATTATCATCTCATTATTGAAAATAAATTATCTACTCTAATATTATCTAATGTGCTAAAAACATGATAGAATTTTGACTATAAACATTTCATCTTTTGCTGTTTCTTTGCACTGAAAGTTAATTAGTCCAATATTGAATAGAATAAAATTATTACACAGGCAGATAATTTATCCTGTTTCAAGTTATTTTTTTCTTAATTTTTGGCAATATAACCTAACCTGACAGTAGATTATCAACATGGAGTAAAACGTAAAATCCAGTGAAAATAATTGCTACAAGTTCAATATTGACTAAAATTATATTATTCCAATGGAATATAATATTATTAGCTTATTAATATGATAAATTATCTGCCAGTGGAATAAGATATTTATGCTCAATATTGCAAATGTACCTGTTTTTAGTTTTTCTATATGTTGAGTCTTTAAAAAACAGCTGTTATTTCAATTAGAAAACTAAAAGAATGTGTCTGTGTGTGTGGACTTAAAAGTAGAGCAAAAGTCTTTTAACTTAAAGCAGTGAAGGACAGGGAGGTGGTACACATGTGGAGAATGTATACCACCCAAAACAGATCAGGCCTGAACCACAGGGGTCAGAAACCAGCCAGATCTAATACATTTATCCCCATCTTCCGTTTTTCACCTTGGTGCTCCACAGCTTGACGGTCCAGTCGAAGGAGGAGGTGACGAACAGGTGGGAGAAGTCCAGCGGTCCAGCCGCCGTGTGGCAGCTGAGGCCGGTGATGGGTCCGTGGTGGCCCTCGAACATCTCGCTGATCCCGGCTTTGCTGCAGGGAACACGGGAAAACAGGGGGAGAAAACAGGGTGAATTACAGCCATTCATCTACGTTAACTTTATGTCGTTTCCACGTCTGAGAATCTGACCTGATCCCGTGGTTGGTTCAGTTTGACGCTTCATTGGGTTTCAGGTTTAATTCAAACCTTTAAACACATTTAATACTTATTTCAAAGCCTATTTCACAGACCTAACAATCCTGAATAATAATCCATTAATAATAAAAATTGACAAAATTGACAGTCAGCTCCTGTTTTCTTATGTGCAGTTAAAGTCTAGAAATTTACTTTTAGTGATTTTTATATATATATATATATATATACACATATATATTTTCCACTAAAACCTCACCTGTGGTAGGTTAGTTCATTATAAATATGATGAACCACAGCAATCAGAGTAAAGAAAAGTCATTTAGTTTATTTTAGATGATCAATTATCACCATTGATTCCTACTGAAACATGTAATTTGCAGACGGTCCCTAACCACAGAAAGACATTTTCAAATGACTAACATCTTAAAAAAATAAAGATTAAATTGACTAAATTAGGACAAATATTGAAATAAGACACATTATTAACCAGTGAAATAAGATAATTTTACTCAATATTGGACTAAATGTACAAAAAAACAAGATATTTCTATATTTTTGACCATTAAGATTTCAGTTCCTGTGATGTTTTAAAATGTGCAATAAAAATTGATTTGTCCAATATAGAGTAGAATAAATTATTTTCACTAAAACATCACCTGTAGTAGGTTAGTTCATTATGAATATGATGAACTACAGCAATCAGAGTAAAAAAAAATTTGTTTATTTTTGATGAACAATTATCGCCATTGATTCCTACTGAAACATGTAATTTGCAGACTAAATGTACAAAAAACAAGAGATTTTTATAATTTCGACCATTAAGATTTCAGTACCTGTGATGTTTTAAATCGTTGTGCAATAAAACTTGATTTGTCCAATATAGAGTAGAATAAATAATTTCCACTAAAACCTCACCTGTGGTAGGTTAGTTCATTATGAATATGATGAACTACAGCAATCAGAGTAAAGAAAAGTCATTTAGTTTATTTTAGATGAAGAATTTTCACCATTAACTCCTACTGAAACATGTCATTTGCAGACGGTCCCTAACAAATCAAAGAAAGACGTTAGAATAATGACGTGGAGACGCGTTTCCTGGTAAAATGTAAAATGACGAGGAAGGTTCACAGTAATATTATAGTATAACAGTATGATGATGATGTTATTTACTACAGTGTTTTCACCTTTCAGGATTTCAGTGTTTGCAGTGCACACTTAAAAAAACAAAAAACAAATGAACCACTCTTTATTTAGGCTCTGGATTTGATATATAGACCCATATATTAACATTAAAGTCTTTAAAGTATTACTGGAATAGGTCAATGTGGTGCAACCCTAAAAACTTATTAGATAGTTTAACTCCCTAAAATATATATTTATGATTTTAAATACCATGACACTAACAATCTTGACTCCATGCACCACAGACGTGAACCATGGTTATACAACTAAAATATTAGGTTTAATGATTCACAGGAATATTAAATCATGACGGTGTATGGGACAATGTCAAAAATCCTAAAAACTTGGCGCCAGATAGTTTAACTCTCTTAAAAAGGGTTTAAAAATAAAAAAAAACACATGCTTTCAACTAGTTTTATATTGTAGGTGGATTAAATATTTGAAATTTATCATTATTTTCAGTTGCACCATTTGACATTTTGTGCCAAAAATTGCACAAAATTGTGATTTTTGATCCCAACATCACCGACTCTTTTTCTCAAATCCATAAATCCGCAGCCTTTAAGACATCTTCAGACCCTGCAGGAGTCCTTTATAAAAGGCAGATTTCTGCTCTTTGCGTGAAGGGTTAACACTGATTTCTCTGCGTAGCTGTTACGTTAACCAGCAGACGGATGTGATCACATTAGTCATTTGCTTATATGGTGTGATTAGCAGCGTGGGGGGGGCTGCAGAAAGTGCTGCAACCCCTCAGCCACATGTTGCAGAGCTGTTAGCCGACTCAGGCTCCGATAATTAACGTAGAGAGGTAAATACTCAGCGTGAGTGATGCTTATGCATTATTAACTGCCATGAGAGTGTCATAGCGCTGGAAATGAGCTGGAAAATCATTCCCCCCAATTACAGAGGTGGTGGTACTGTGCTGAGCTGAGCTGAGCTGCCCCCCCCCTCTACGGGCACACGGAGCGACATTTAGCCTCTGATTTAAGCTACGTTTCATACGACCTGACCAAGCAGACCCCGCTCTGGTCAATGAGACACAGATACATTCATTTTGTCATCATGACTTCACTCACGAATTGTATTAGTTTAATTCTAGGACTCAACAGCTCATATTTCCCTTCACTTTTTTTACAGGGAATTTTGAGCGAACTTTTGAAATCACGCAAAAAAAAAAAAAAAAAAAAAAAGGTCAACAAGGCTGTGTTTGGAGCAAATAAAATCAAGCAAAGTGTAGTTGGATCAGAAGATGGTGACTAATAAACAGTAGAAGAAGTGGAGGGAAACAAGATGTTGACAAGTTATTTAACATCATGAGGATCTATAGGAAAACGTTTACAGTCTAATGAGGCTGAAAATAATGGAATTTAGTTCAACAGGGGAAGTTATAATAGATATTTTATGTCACTGTATTTGATTGGAAGACAATGACATTCTAATGAGTCTGTAGACAGCAGAAGAAGTGGAGGAAAACTTTAAGTTGACAAAGTATTTGAGAAGTTAAGTTATTTCACATCATGAGCATCTATAGGAAGACATTTACAGTCTAATGAGGCTGAAAACAATCATGTATTTATTTTAAATTAGGCAAGTTATAATTGGTCTTTAATGTCATAAAAATCTATAGGATAATGTTCACAGTCTAATTAGACTGGAAATAATGCGATTTAGTTTAATTGGGTAAGTTGTAATAGTTCTCTAACATAGGATCTATAGGAAGACATTTACAGTCTAATAAGGCTAAAAAATAGGTGAAATGTTTTTAAATTGGGTAAGTTATATTCCTTTAATGCCATTAGATTCTACAGGAAAATACCAGTCTAGTATGGCTGGAAATAAAAGAAACTACAGTTTTAATACAGACGAGCGTAAACAATCCGTGTGACCCACAAGGTGAAGAAGAAAAAAAAGGGGAGTGGGAAAAATGATTTGTTTCCCCCCGCCTGCATGCGTGGCCTGTTTATGTTGAACGACCTTTACAAACACAACTGACAGGCGGAAAAAGAAAAACAGGACAAGCGGGCAGCAGCGAAACCGCAAACGGTGGTTTGTGCTGAACTGGGAAGTGAGTGGGCTGTGTGTGTGGGGAGGGGGGGGTCTGGGATGGGGGGGGCACGCACCTTCCATGACGACAGGACATGTAGACGGAGCCGTCCTCGCTGCCCACCACGAAGTTGTTGACGTCTCCGAGGGGGAACGACATGGACGTGACGGCCACGGCTTTGGACTGTTTGAACACCAGCTCCATGCTGTCCTGTGGGGGGGGGGACAGGGGGTGTTAACGTTAACACACACACGCGCTGCCAAACACAACCTATAAAAATCACTCCACAGCTTATAAATGAATAATCTAAATCCAACTCGCACGCTATAAAAAAAAGAAAACTGGCGGTTTGACATTGAGGTCTTGGCAGCGAGGATGAAATGACAGATCTAGCAAAGTTAATTTCCTTGAAAGTGAAAAATGGGCTCGAGAAGAAAAAAAAAGGGCAGAGACGGGGGGAAATACCAAAGTAGAAAGCTAAAAGGATGTTAAAAAAAAGATTTGGCCAAAATGTTTGACATTTAGCGTGAAACAGAGACTGAAAGAACACAGCATGTAGAACTTTTCAAAAAGGGAGTAATTACTTAAAAAAACAATTCATGGTAAGTATTTAATCCTATATCATTTATCTATAGAGCAAGAAGCATCTGTCCTTGTTCTTATTCTTATTTTCATGAATATTATGATTACAAGTTAGAGTCCTGTATGTTCTGTGGTGGTGTAGGGGGTAGTGTTCTTGCCTCATAAGCAGCAGACCTGTGTTAAGAGTCCGAGCTGAAGCATTTCTTTATATATATAGATTTATTATCATTTCACCATTTACTACACATACTGTGGTTATCAGAGCAGTGTGTGTGACATGAAAAAATCACCTTCATCCAGCTATCTACTTTAATACAGGAATACACACTTTCTACAGGGACACACACTTTCTGCAGGGATACACACACTTTCTGCAGGGATACACACACTTTCTGCAGGGATACACACACGTTCTGCAGGAATGCACACGTTCTACAGGGATACACACACTTTCTCTACAGGGATACACACACTTTCTGCAGGGATACACACACTTTCTGCAGGGATACACACACTTTCTGCAGGGATACACACACTTTCTGCAGGGATGCACACACTTTCTGCAGGGACACACTTTCTACAGGGATACACACACTTTCTACAGAAATGCACACTTTCTACAGGAACACACACACTTTCTACAGGAACGCACACTTTCTACAGGGATACACACACTTTCTACAGGAACGCACACTTTCTACAGAAATGCACACTTTCTACAGAAATGCACACTTTCTACAGAAATGCACACTTTCTACAGGAACACACACACTTTCTGCAGGGATGCACACACTTTCTGCAGGGATGCACACACTTTCTGCAGGGATACACACACTTTCTGCAGGGATACACACACTTTCTGCAGGGATACACACACTTTCTGCAGGGATACACACACTTTCTGCAGGGATACACACACTTTCTGCAGGGACACACTTTCTACAGGGATACACACACTTTCTACAGAAATGCACACTTTCTACAGGAACACACACACTTTCTGCAGGGATACACACACTTTCTATAGGAACGCACACTTTCTACAGGGATACAAACACTTTCTACAGGAACGCACACTTTCTACAGGGATACACACACTTTCTACAGAAATGCACACTTTCTACAGGAACACACACACTTTCTGCAGGGATACACGCACTTTCTGCAGGGATACACACACTTTCTGCAGGGATACACACACTTTTTACAGGGATACACACACTTTCTACAGTGTATTTGTGTGTGTGTGTTACCTGAGGCTGGGACAGCATGTCCAGGCTCCAGGAACACATCTTCCCGTCGGTGGAGATGCTGATGAGGTTGTTGGCGTTCTGGGTTCCCACCACATTCACGCAGTACACCGGGTGCTGAGAGGACGACAGCGTTTATTTTTACTAATAATATTCATGCTCCGCTGCATTGAATAAACCACGTTTTTAGGGTTTGTACCCACCGTGTGGGCGGCCGCTGACAGCGGGGTCCTCTGGACCGGGGTCCTCTTGTTGCTCCTGTTGTCCCACAGCACGATCTGGCCGGAGTACGTCCCCCCCACCACCACGTTGGGGTGGAATTTGGCGAACGCCGCCGACATGACGGCAGACTGAAAGAGAAGGGTTGATGGTGGTGGAGGATTTTAAGATAGCATCAAATCTACACCTCCAGCAGGAGGTAAAACTTAAATATCGTCTCTGAAAATGTTTTTTTCCCTTTCAGAACAATAAAAAAATGACTTTGACTCTGTACAGATCAGCAACAAACACTGAACAAAAGCAGCATGTTGTGTGTGTGTTTTTTTCATTTTTTTTGGAAACACCTCCAAGCAAAACTGAATCAAATCAATGTCTGGCTGCAAAGTTTAATATCAGCAACGCTCTGGAAGCGGAAGACGCCAATAATCAGTGAAAAGAACAGAAAACACCAACAGCAAACAGACTTTCTCCTCCTGCTTCATCCGAAAGTTATAAAACCATCGATCCCAGCATCAACAACACTATTGGGATTATTATTCATTTTTATTCATGACGTCACTCACAAGTTTTAGCATTTTAATTCTAGGGTTTAAAAGCTGCATTTCCATCTACTTTTTAAAGGGATTTTAAGCAAACTTTTGAAATATAACTAAAAGATTAAATCAATTAGGTTGTGTTTGGAGCAAATAAAACTAGACACAATCAAGCAAACTGTAGTTGGATCAGAAGATGGTGACTAAGGATCTATAGGAGGATGTTGACAGTCTAATTAGACTTGAAATAATGGAATTTAGTTCAACTAGGCAAGTTATAATAGTTCTTTAACATAGGATCTATAGGAAGAAATTTACAGTCTAATAAGCCTGTAAACAATTGAATTTATTTCAATGAATTTAGTTCAAAGTTATAACAGATATTTCAAGCCACAATACTTTAAAGGAAGACGATAACAGTCTAAAAAGGCTGAAAACATGGGAAATTTATTTCAACTGGACAAGTTATACCAGTTCTTTAATGTCCTTCAAGCTGAATCAGATGTTAACTGGGTCAGAACTTAATTCTACAAAGTTGTTTCCATGTCACATTTAAATCAATAACTCTTTCTTGGAAAAAAAAAATGCAAAAACATCTTAAGAGACATAAAAACCTGTTTTTTGTGAAATTAAAGGCATTATTCCCCCACGTGTTGCACCATAACAGGCCAATAAGAAGCATGACCACTGCTTCACCATCTCACCCCTGAAAACAACACTTGGTACGGAGAGGGAGGAAAAAAAAAAAAAATGGCGTTCACACTCGTGTTGGGTTTTGTTCATCTGAGCAACACGCCAGCGTCCACATCCGCTCTGGAGGCCGACGCCATGTGGTTCTACTCAACTGGAGCTGCTGCAGCAGAGCCTGGGGGGCTGCGGAACACACAGGGCCCTTGTTTGGATGCATACGATAAACCAGCCCTGCCCCGGACCCTTAATCCCAGCAACGCCGCCGCCGCCGACGTTGTTGTTGCCGCGGCGACGCTCGGATCCCACATCCACTCCCCACCACACCACGGACCATGTGTTAGTGGCTGGATGTGGTGGAGGCTAGAACAGAAGGGTGTGTGTGTGTGTGTGTGGGGGGGGGGGGGGTTTACCTGACAGTGGAAGACGTACTCTGGCGTCGCCTTCTTGTACTTCATGTTCCAGACCAAGGCCACGCCGTCCGGCTCGTGGGGGGCATCCTCGTTGTTGTTGTACGACGCCACTAGCAGTTCAGGATACTGGGGACAGAAAAAAAAAAAAAAAACTTACATTGGTGTGAGTGTGTGTGTGTGTGTGTGTGTAAGGGGGGGGCTGACTCGGCTGACTCGCCCCCCCAGGGCTCGGCTCCACATGCCTGTTCTGTGCTAACTGGGTTTTAAAAGAATGAGTAACCCTTGTTATACCAGTTTAAAGTTGCCCCCCCCCATGAGAACTTAAAAATTAAAGTTTTAATTCCCTTTTCATAGCTTTTACCCACAGCTACCAGCGGTTAGTCAGAAACAGGATACAGATATAATCAAACCGTTAACCTCTGCTGCCTCTAATACTCCGTCTGTAATTTACAGTTCATATATACACCAGAGCAGTGGGGGGGGGGGTACGGTTTCCACCCCCAGTGAGTAACAAAGAGCCGGTGTTCAATCACTGTCAGGAGCGGTTGTGGCGTCGGGCAACGAAACGACCTCCGACACCGGAGGAAACAAATCATTACGGCCGGCGAGTGAAGTGACGGTTTCTTTTGCGGGACAGAACTTTGCTTTTTTTTCCTGCAGGGAAAAGCAAACGCTGTCAGAGTGGAGCCCGGCGATCATAAAGCATTAGAGCCGCGCTCCGCTGAGCTGTTTCAGCGGTCGATCAGCGACGCTCTTTCACGCACGCATTAGTTCTGCTGGAGCGGGGACGTTTTTGGTAATTGCAAACCGTGTCTAGAGGGAACTTCCACACCAGCGACAGGATTTATGAAAACAAACTTATACGCATCCCCTGGGTTAAAAACAAAACCCCCTCCACATGAAGATGCACAAATCAGTAGGTGGTGAACAGGAAGGACATTTAAGCCAATCACAAGGCTGGAGCCTTATACAGGTCTCCATGGAAACAACTTCCTGGATGCATCTAAACCTAAGCATCACTACTTAGTAACCTAGTAACTAGTACTAGTTAGTATCACTGCCTACTTACTACATGTTAGAAATACTGCCTGTTAACGAGTAGTTAGTACTAGTTAGTATTACTGCCTAGTAACTAGTAGTTAGTACTAGTTAGTATCACTGCCTACTTACTACTAGTTAGTATTACTGCCTAGTAACCAGTAGTTAGTACTAGTATTACTGCCTACTTACTACTAGTTAGTATTACTGCCTAGTAACCAGTAGTTAGTACTAATATTACTGCCTACTTACTACTAGTTAGTATTACTGCCTAGTAACTAGAAGTTAGTACTAGTTAGTATCACTGCCTACTTACCACTTGTTAGTATTAATGCCTAGTAACCAGTAGTTAGTACTAGTATTACTGCCTACTTACTACTAGTTAGTATTACTGCCTAGTAACTAGTAGTTAGTACTAGTATTACTGCCTACTTACTACTAGTTAGTATTACTGCCTAGTAACCAGTAGTTAGTACTAATATTACTGCCTACTTACTACTAGTTAGTATTACTGCCTAGTAACTAGAAGTTAGTACTAGTTAGTATCACTGCCTACTTACCACTTGTTAGTATTAATGCCTAGTAACCAGTAGTTAGTACTAGTATTACTGCCTACTTACTACTAGTTAGTATTACTGCCTAGTAACTAGTAGTTAGTACTAGTATTACTGCCTACTTACTACTAGTTAGTATTACTGCCTAGTAACTAGTAGTTAGTACTAGTATTACTGTCTACTTACTACTAGTTAGTATTACTGCCTAGTAACTAGTAGTTAGTACTAGTATTACTGCCTACTTACTACTAGTTAGTATTACTGCCTAGTAACTAGTAGTTAGTACTAGTATTACTGCCTACTTACTACTAGTTAGTATTACTGCCTAGTAACTAGTAGTTAGTACTAGTATTACTGCCTACTTACTACTAGTTAGTATTACTGCCTAGTAACTAGTAGTTAGTACTAATATTACTGCCTACTTACTACTAGTTAGTATTACTGCCTAGTAGCTAGTAGTTAGTACTAGTGAGTATCACTGCCTACTTACCACTTGTTAGTATTACTGCCTAGTAACTATTAGTTAGTACTAGTTAGTATCACTGCCTACTTACCACTTGTTAGTATTACTGCCTAGTAACCAGTAGTTAGTATTAGTATTACTTCCTACTTACTACTAGTTAGTATTACTGCCTAGTAACTAGTAGTGAGTACTAGTTAGTACCACTGTCTACTTACCACTTGTTAGTATTACTGCCTAGTAACCAGTAGTTAGTACTAGTATTACTGCCTACTTACTACTAGTTAGTATTACTGCCTAGTAACTATTAGTTAGTACTAGTTAGTATCACTGCCTACTTACCACTTGTTAGTATTACTGCCTAGTAACCAGTAGTTAGTATTAGTATTACTTCCTACTTACTACTAGTTAGTATTACTGCCTAGTAACTAGTAGTGAGTACTAGTTAGTACCACTGTCTACTTGCCACTTGTTAGTATTACTGCCTAGTAACCAGTAGTTAGTACTAGTATTACTGCCTACTTACTACTAGTTAGTATTACTGCCTAGTAACCAGTAGTTAGTACTAATATTACTGCCTACTTACTACTAGTTAGTATTACTGCCTAGTAACTAGAAGTTAGTACTAGTTAGTATCACTGCCTACTTACCACTTGTTAGTATTAATGCCTAGTAACCAGTAGTTAGTACTAGTATTACTGCCTACTTACTACTAGTTAGTATTACTGCCTAGTAACTAGTAGTTAGTACTAGTATTACTGCCTACTTACTACTAGTTAGTATTACTGCCTAGTAACTAGTAGTTAGTACTAGTATTACTGTCTACTTACTACTAGTTAGTATTACTGCCTAGTAACTAGTAGTTAGTACTAGTATTACTGCCTACTTACTACTAGTTAGTATTACTGCCTAGTAACTAGTAGTTAGTACTAGTATTACTGCCTACTTACTACTAGTTAGTATTACTGCCTAGTAACTAGTAGTTAGTACTAATATTACTGCCTACTTACTACTAGTTAGTATTACTGCCTAGTAGCTAGTAGTTAGTACTAGTGAGTATCACTGCCTACTTACCACTTGTTAGTATTACTGCCTAGTAACTATTAGTTAGTACTAGTTAGTATCACTGCCTACTTACCACTTGTTAGTATTACTGCCTAGTAACCAGTAGTTAGTATTAGTATTACTTCCTACTTACTACTAGTTAGTATTACTGCCTAGTAACTAGTAGTGAGTACTAGTTAGTACCACTGTCTACTTACCACTTGTTAGTATTACTGCCTAGTAACCAGTAGTTAGTACTAGTATTACTGCCTACTTACTACTAGTTAGTATTACTGCCTAGTAACTATTAGTTAGTACTAGTTAGTATCACTGCCTACTTACTACTAGTTAGTATTACTGCCTAGTAACTAGTAGTTAGTACTAGTTAGTATTATTGTCTAGTAACTAGACATTCAGATAACTGTGTGTATTAGTCATTCACACATATATATACATATACATATATATACACACACACACATATATATATATATATATACATATATATATACACACATATATATACATATATATATATATATATATATATATATATATATATATATATATATATATATATATAAAGTTTATGTTCATGTAAGAATGCAAAGTAGAGATTCTTAATTGAATTTGTAGATATTGTATTGTTCAATAAATATGGGTAGAAGGGGGTAAAGTTCTTTTTCTACTGCATTTATTTCCCTGCAGGTGACTGCTGGGATACGTAGTGTGATTCACTTGCACACTGTAAAAATAGCCTGGATATAGAAAACCAACTGGGAAGTGTTGGATACAGATAATCAGACGTCAGTGTGACGTCAAACAACGTTGACAAGAAATTGTGGTACATGTTTTACTTTTTTTGCACAAATTATGCCTATAAAAGACAAAAAGAGGAATTTCTGAATGAATTTTAGAAATAGGGTCAAGTGGAAGATGATATTTCTTCTGGATTCTACAGTAGGACTAAAATACAGTGAAGTCCTACAGATGGCAGCGATGCAGCTTTTTAGATGCCGGCTGCCTACAATGAAGGAAAAAAATGACAGTTTCCCTGCAAAAAATAGTTCACCCAACTCAGGTTTCAGGAGCATGACAGTGCTTTTATATGTGGATAAAGGTGGAGACCTGTGGGGACCAGTCCAGACACGTGACCACGCGATGCTTGGACCAGCGCTCGTCCATGAACTGCCTGTTCAGAGACAGCTTCGCCCCGGCCTGGATTTCACTGCAGATTTCAGAGAGAGAGAGAGAGAGAGAGAAATAAATAAAAAGTAAGAGCTCCATCCACAGGTGTTTACTACGGCCCGTGGTGGGTACCCCTCCTTCTCCTCCAGGTCGCGGCCGCTGTAGTCAAATAAGACGTTGATGCGTTCGGACAGAGCGCGCTCGATGATGCGGGTGCTGTGGTCGAAGAAGTTGGCGAACTCCTCCGAGTGGAGGATCTGGAGCTTCTCCTCCTCCGTCAGCTCGTGAGGAGCCACTGGATGGAGGAAAAAAAAACACATAAAATAGGAAAAAGAAAGAAATGAAACAGCCTGAAATGCAGTGAAGCTCCTCTCCTCTTTGAACTCTGCTGAAACATATTTGTGATAGAAGTGAAGAGGCTCAATTATCTGCGTTTTTAGCACCTTCTTCCTCCTCCGTCTGGTCAGGTTTCTCAGTCTGTGTCTCCACCACCGGTTGAGGCACAGAAATCTCCTCCTCTTCTTCTTCCTCTGTCGATCGAAACGTCAAATAAACACAAAAAGCAGCGTTATAAAACCTGTGAATTAGCGTCTATACGTTAAAATCTTTAAGACCTGCACTTTATGTACTGTATGTACATGCAAGAAAACCTCCAATCATAAAGAAATATACAAAAGGTATTACAACTCATTTTTTACAACCACTTTTAGGCTTATTTCCTGTTTCTCGTGCATGTGACGGTGATTCTTTGCCCTTTCTATTTTGTTGTGATATTCTAGTATTGATGAGTTTAATTGGATCAAAAGTGGAATAAGCAAGAATAGATTCACCTTAAAGGAGGTGATGATACTATTTGTTGAAATTATTCTGTGTAAAAAAACTCGTTTTTTTAGTATAGTTTTTTTTAAGTGATTGGATTTTCATAGATAAACACATATTTTTTTGGAAAATATAGTAAAATGAGTGACATTTTTCATTTCAGACGCACTTTAAAAATTGTGATTTTGGTTTTTTCTGCATCATATGACCGAATTTATTCATGTTTAAAGCTTCACAGAAAAATACTGGTGTTTTTATTACAGAGAATTCCTAATTCTTATTTTTCTTCTCTCAATGAAAACTCCACCCCAGTGATTACAGGGAAAAGCAAAAGGCAGATTGTTGTATCTCTGGCATTTTGGCTAAAAAGTACTTTATTCTAAGTGTGTAAATGCAATGTAATGTAGTAAAGAAAATAATTACTACATGTGTTTCACAACCATACACACCAGCTTTTTAGCATATTTTCTGTTAATCTGATATGTGAGGGTCATTTTTTATTCTAAAGAAACCTCAGTGCTTCATAACACGGGTCTGACACACACACACATATATATATACACACACATATATATATATATATATATATATATATATATATATATATATATACACATATATATATACACATACACACACATATGTATGTATATATATAAATATAAACATATATATATATTCACACACACACACACACACACACACACACACACACACACACACACACACACAATATTGTAATTTTCTAGTATGAATTTAATGGGATCCTATAAAACTGGATGGAACGTGAATAGAGGATTTTTCCTGAATTCACATGTGGAGGTGATGCTACTCTTCACTGAAATTACTGTGTGCAAGAAAATAAAAATATTTTTAGAGAGAGAATGTGAATGTGATTGGATTTTGATAGAAAAACACAAAGAAGCTGATTTTTGAGGCAAATCTAGTTAAATAAGTGAAGAACACGAGCGGGGCTGTGACATCTTTCATTTCGCAGTCAACGATTTTGTTTTCGATATCAGACACGTCGGAATAAAAGAAAAACGACTTCGCCTTTTTACCCCCACACACACACAGATTTCACCCACAATACATCTTCCATCTTAATTATTTTTCTGCTTTCAATAAAAAAAAAAAAGCTCCACCCCAGTGATTACCGGGGGGGGGGGGGGGGGTGTATATCTCTGGCTCGCGTTTGTTGGGTTTTTTTGTCAGGACAATGTCGCCTTTCAGGAGGAGAACCTGCTCGTCTAAAGACCGGGAAGTTTGTCATTCGGGGTTTGCAGGGACACAGCTCAGCGGGGAGCCGTGTTGTCATAGGGACCCCCCCCCCCCTCTGTTAACGAGACGTGTCCATTCAGCAGCGCTGGTGCTGTCACCTCGCCTGTTTTCCTGTGTCTCTCTAGCAGGTTTTGGCCTCTTTTTTTTAGGCCACGGGGCGGCAGGGCAGAGGGGTGAGCAGCGACCCCCCCCCCCACCCCCCTTGTTGCTCCGCTCCCCTCCCTGCTCCATACCATTGGACCGACCAGATGACGGCATGGTGCAAGAAAAAAAAAAAAAAGGAAAAGCAGATGGTGATGCCGGGGATTGTCCTGTGCTCTTCAGAGGTGGCATGGGGATGGCACACAGGTTTTTTTTTTTTTTTTTTTTTTTTTAGTTTTCCGCCTGGCTGCTCCGAGACAAGCTTCTCCCTGGAAAAAAAAAAAAAAGAAAAAAAAAAAAAAACGGCGAAGCCTGCGCAATTACCGTCCTGGCGGGAGGTCCTGCAACTCCTATTCAAGCTCAGAGAATGTTCGACAAAATGCAGGACAGGCCAGCTGGCAAACCGCACACCGGTTCCACCTCGGGATGAATGCGCTTTTTCAAATAAAACACATCTCTTTAGAGACGGTATATATGTTTTCAATGTAAAAAAAAAAAAAGGAAAAATAATAATGATAGTGAAAGGAGGACAGAGCGGATTCATGTTCCTCGCTGGTTCCTGCAGCGTTTATCTCGCTGCAGTTAATCGGAGAACAGAACTCCCCTTCCCACCGAGATAATCTAAATGATAATGTCATCTGTCACTTTTGTCCATAAAGTGATTTATCCCCCTGTCTCGGGATGGAGTTTTTTTTTTTATTTTTTTTTTGGGGGGTGATGAGTTTACGGAACCCGGGGGTTGATGACACAAGACATATTTTTTTTTTTTTGCCGCAAACCAACAGGAGAGGGTTAAAATCTTTCCCTTTCAAGGGCCTCAATCAGGCTTAAAGGAAAACAGTAATCACTGTCTTTCAGCCGGCGCCGGCCTGCGCTCGTCACCCCGTCCCCGGCGAGGCAGCCAGAGCAATCAACCTGCCAGGCATTAGCAGCGGATAGACAATCTGAAAATAAAGGGTATAATGCACCTGCCAGCCAAAATGGCCATTTGGATAAAAGCTAGTGATCCTGGTGACCCTGCTGGGGATGTGTAGGGGAGGTGGGGGGGCAGCACATGGATGTATAAGGCGAGTGGATGGTGCAGGAAGAATAGAAAGGGGGGGGTGGGGGGGTTTGCATTTAACAGAATTCACCCGGATCATCGATGTCCCATCCACTGACACCTCCTCTCAAAGCAGGCCCAATTATGGCTTTTGTACCACTTAAGGAATAAAAGCTTTTTTTCCCTGTGTGTGTGTGTGTGTGTGTTTGGTGGTGGGGGGGGGGGGGGGGGGGCAGGAGGAGTAATCACAGGTCTTATTCAATAGACAATATATTAATGCAAACACAGCATGAGGCCAGTGATGTGCAAGTGTAAAACTCAATAACCTTTGCCCCCCCCACGGCTGCAGATGTCTCTCGTCTTTCTGAACCGACGCCACCACATGGGAAAACACACTTTTTTTTTTGCTCCTTTTTGGGCGATAATGAAAACGGCACGAGACAAAACTCGATCGACGCGTGAACCCACGTGCACGTCGAGCCACGAGGCGACGTCTCCTACTGTGGTTTTATATAAATACGTTTAAGAACTGTGAATCTGTTTCATACAAATCGAAGAAAAAACTCTGAACTAACTTAACAGAAAAGTTTCAGGCTGTTTGGAAGCTACGGATCAATTAGTGCATTTCCTACTGTACTCAATTATGAACTAATTTATTCTATTTATTGCATTTTTAGTTATTTATATTTTCTATTTCTACCTTATTTTCATTTCCTTATTTTATATATATTTTTTCTTATATAATATTGTTAGATATTTCTGACTTTTATGTCTGAGTGGTGATGTTGTCGTTATGTCTTTTTCTTTTCTTTAAGTCTCAGAAGATAAATAAAAATAAGAATATTGAGAAGAAAAAAAAAAAACGTTGATCCATTTTATCCAAGCGTGATGCAGACAATTATGCTAAATACATAAATGCAAAAATAAAACATACCTGCAGAGTAACTGAGTATTTTCATGTGATTCTACTTAATCTGAGGAAAATACATTGCAATTTATCTGACAGATTTACCTACTTTGCAATAAAGATTTCAGTACTTTACATAGAATACTTTCACATTCAACTATCTATATTCTATTGAATCTTTTCTCTTTTTAAGTTGCATTGTGAAGATGCCAAATACCATGCAGTACTATTACTATTAATCTACTCAATGTGTCTCCATGCTGATAAAGTAAAAGTGTAAAAGAGGAAGTAAAGTACCTAATATCATGTAGTACTTCTACTATTAATGCCCTCACACATATGTAGTGTAGTATAATATACTATAATATAAAAGTCTACATAATCATTACTTTTTATACTTAAAAGTACAAGTATACGAGTATATTGCCATCGATGACAAAAGACCTAAAAAACAGAACTGGATCACATCAAAAACTAAAAAATCTGTTGAATGAAACTCCGAATAAAAGAGAAAAGAAATACCATAAGTGTGTGAATTCTGAAATCATACGACCATTGTTCCCACTGGTGAAAAAGGAGAATATCCCACAGATTATTACCAGTGGATTTCAGCGAGGGGACACAATAGATATTTAACAGCACTGATCATCAAGTGCGCAAAAACTGACCACAATTACTTTCAGTGGCACTTCAACCAAGAAGGCCATTAAGGGGCTTTTGTGATTAAAAGTGTTGACCTGCCTCTAAATTCACAGTGATTGAAACAATCACATTCAATTAATTATTAGATTTACTAAAACTGCTGCGCGCGTACTCGTATTCCCTGACAAGCCCTTTTTAAAAAATATGCACCAGACCGACCACTCCAGACCCCCCCACTCCCAACAATATCTTACTCCATAATTACAGCCTCTTGTTGAGGAGTGCACACTGATGCTGTGTATTACCTACGAGTGAAGTCTGGGGAGCACAAATTCAATTTGCTGTAGTTCAGAAACCTACAGATGAAGAAGTATTCAGGAGATTTATTATGTTTTTTTATGTTCGCAAACACAAATACACATACCGTATTGTCACGACAATAAGGGCACATTAAGGTCTTATATTTTCTTCTAAATGTGTAGTGTGCCCTATGTATGTATGTAGGGGGAAGTGTGGACATGGATTGTAGATAAAATAACGGGGATGTGCGTTATGCAGAACATCGTTGTTTTAACAACCTGAAAATGGTAAAGAGACACGCTGATAAAGCACAGTTTAAACTGAAGGAAATCAGCTACACAGCTGAGTTTAAGACATAAGACAGGTGGTACGAGTTGGAGGAAAGACTGGATCAGTGGATCACAGAGCAGAGACTGTGATCTACTGATCAGACTGGATCAGTAGATCACAGAGCACAGACTGGATCAGTGGATCACAGAGCACAGACTGGATCAGTGGATCACAGAGCAGAGACTGGATCAGTGGATCAGAGAGCAAAACACTGGATCAGTGGATCACAGAGCAGAGACTGGATCAGTGGATCACAGAGCAGAGACTGGATCAATGGATCACAGAGAAAAGACTGGATCAGTGGATCACAGAGCAGAGACTGGATCAGTGGATCACAGAGCAAAGACTGGATCAGTGGATCACAGAGCACAGACTGGATCAGTAGATCACAGAGCAGAGACTGGATCAGTGGATCACAGAGCAAAGACTGGATCAGTGGATCACAGAGCAGAGACTGGATCAGTGGATCACAGAGCAGAGACTGGATCAGTGGATCACAGAGCAGAGACTGGATCAGTGGATCACAGAGCAAAGACTGGATCAGTGGATAACAGAGCAAAGACTGGATCAGTGGATCACAGAGAAAGACTGGATCAGTGGATAACAGAGCAGAGACTGGATCAGTGGATCACAGAGAAAAGACTGGATCAGTGGATCACAGAGCAGAGACAGGATCAGTGGATCACAGAGCAGAGACTGGATCAGTGGATCACATAGCAGAGACTGGATCAGTGGATCACAGAGCAGAGACTGGATCAGTGGATCACAGAGCAAAGAACGAGTGGGAGAAGAGTTCCAATGGTCACCATTCCACTAAAAGCAGTAAAGCAACAGAAGAAATGAAAATTGAACATTTCCATCTTGGTGCTTTTGTTTTGGTGCCATTTCTCCATCCAGACCAGGATACGATAGCACAGCAACTTCCAGCGGATTATAACGAATCATTTAGAGGAAAGTGACTCTGATGGTGAAGAAAGTGAAGCTGGCATGTTTGATGGAGATTTAGCTGCTGTTGGAATCAGAAACAGAGGATGAGGACTTTGATGGTTTGATTGATGACATTACCCCGCTCTATTTTTAAATACACACACTTGTGTGCTTGTTTTATCCATGTGTTTTACCATGTGATGATTAAAAAATGTCAGTACTTTGTAATCAATACTTAAATAAAGCACAACCGAGCTCAGTTTAGCTCCCGCTCCATTTCATATGTATATATATATCTATGTATATATATATCTATGTGTGTATATATCTATGTGTGTATATATCTGTGTGTGTATATATCTGTGTGTGTATATATCTATGTGTATATATCTATGTGTATATATCTATATCTATGTGTGTATATATCTGTGTGTGTATATATCTATGTGTGTATATATCTATGTGTGTATATATCTGTGTGTGTATATATCTGTGTGTGTATATATCTGTGTGTGTATATATCTGTGTGTGTATATATCTGTGTGTGTATATATCTATGTGTGTATATATCTGTGTGTATATATCTATATCTATGTGTGTATATATCTGTGTGTGTATATATCTATGTATATATATATCTATGTGTGTATATATCTGTGTGTGTATATATCTGTGTGTGTATATATCTGTGTGTGTATATATCTATGTGTATATATATCTGTGTGTATATATATATCTATGTGTATATATATCTGTGTGTGTATATATCTATGTGTGTATATATCTATGTGTGTATATATCTATGTGTGTATATATCTGTGTGTATATATCTATGTGTATATATCTGTGTGTATATCTATGTGTATATATATCTATGTGTATATATATCTATGTGTATATATATATATATCTGTGTGTGTGTATATCTGTGTGTGTATATATCTGTGTGTGTATATATCTATGTGTATATATCTATGTGTGTATATATCTATGTGTGTATATATATATGTGTGTATATATCTATGTGTGTATATATCTATGTGTGTAAACCCTCCCCTATAGTTAGGTTCCTTATGTGTGTGTTAAATACAGTAATGACACACAGAACTGAGACTGAGCCTTTTAGTACGGAGCCTTATGGTCCAGAAAATACAAATACTCTGCTGTGAAATGATGTGATTCTGTCGAAAAAAATATTTTTTTTTTTAAAAAAAGCACAAAATGAAGGTTTTCATTAACTGTTTTCATGTTTTTTCCTCCTTTGGGGTCGATACAGAAGGTGATGTTAGAAAAAAAAGTCCTGTCTCAGACGCTTGTTTGGTGGTTTTCGCCGGGGTCGCCGCCCGCTGACCTTTAGAGCCGCGCACCTGTTGCCTCCTTTTGACAAAAAGAAAAAAAAAACACGATAAATCGCTCAATCAGAGACGGGCCCGACGCCACGCATGGAGAAACGCAGCGAGCTGGAAAAGGAGGAGGAAGGAGGGGGCCTGGGGGGGGGGCGTCTCATCGAGTGCCAGGAGGGGATAGTGGTGAAAAACGCACAATGTCACCGAGTGTGTTTTGTTATGTCGCCTGCTCGCTGAAGGGAGAAGACAGCGGAGCGGGGAAGTTGATGAAATGATTACACGGCGGCGGACAGGGGAAGGGGGCCCGGCGGCGAACAGCTGGCGGGGGCCGCCGCTGTTTAACACCGCAATACACAATACAATACACAGTAGAGTCCAGGAGGGGGGGGATAAAGAGACGAGGAACACAGGGGTTGATCTTCATCCTTCACTTGTTCTGCTCACGCCGTTTCCACTAAATCGCACAATTATTATTATTATGTATTTTTTAAAAGTCGCACGCGCTCTGCACGCCACCTTCCATGCTAACCAAGCTACTCAAAAAGATGTGCGAGATAAATTCTGCTAAAATAAGAAAAAAAAAAAAAAACAGGCTTGTTTCCACCTGAGTTCCTGATATATCTTTGAAAAAAAAAAAAAAAAAAAAAAAAGGAAGAGAAATCCCAATCAGGGTTTCACATTATTCCCCATCTGTTCTGTCGCTACATGAATCAGCCGAGAACAAGCAGGCCACTTAGAAAACGTTGAATATTTTACAGAACATGTGTTCAACATGTGGATGTTCGCCCAGATATTCCATCTCTCTCTGACCACATGAAAGCGTCGGAGCAGCAATTACACGCACACACACACACACACACACACACCCCGACTCGCTGCAGCAGCGGCGGCGGCGTTCGCTCAGCTCGTCCGTATCTTCCCTCCTGATCTCGTCCCTCCTTCCTGTCTCGTCCTGCTCGTTAATTACGAGGCGAGGCGTGTGGAGCTCGGGGGGAAGCGGCGCTCTCGTTGTCTGAATCCAATCTACTCCCCCGACTTCTTACGTTTCCTGGGCCTCAATTTTTTTTTTATCATTTTTTTTTCCTCTCCCCTCCTCCACTTTACTTTCATCTCTGATCTTTGGTCAAAGTAAAATCTCTACTTGTTCACTTCTGGTTTCCACTCATATATATATCACAATAATCCTGTACTATAGATATATATATATATATATATATATATATATATATATATATATATATATATAAAACTTGCATTTCAACTCTTTCCATATTAAAGACAAGATATTTCCTCTTTTGGTGTTTTCACTATTATTCTATAGGGGGCGCTGTTACAAGTCAGGAAGGAAAAAAAATAATTTAGGAACTTATATGACATATGATTTTTTTTTTAAATAAAGTTTTAAGAAACATGCATTTTTTGTTCATGTTGGTGAATTTGTGTTAAAAAAAAACGCTAAATTTCAAATAGTGTAAGCAAAAAAGAAAAGAATGGTATATTTAAAATATTGAATCCACCTAGAACATAAAACTTATTGATAGCATTGATGCGTTTTAATTTGTAATATCCTGTTTTATACGACTATCAGGAACCACGTTTTTAGGATTCTACCACATGACAGTCGTCATTTTTGCTGACTGAAAAGTGGATTTTTTATGATTTCTATTAGTGTTCCTAGAACAACTAGAACAAAAACCCTTTTCAATCTAAAACTTTAAACTCTTTTTTTATGTGCTGATATATTACATTGATTATTATGAGGGTGAAAGATGAGTTGAATTTAGTTAAGGTGAAGAAAGTGTTAGTGGACGATTATATGTTTGTAAAGGTGTTTTTGCATAAACTCATTAAAACACACACACACACACACACACACACACACACACACACACACACACACACACACACACACACACACACACACACACACACACACACACACACACACACACACACACACACACACACACACACACACACACACACACACACACACACAGTAAGGACAACTGTTAACCTGAATAAAACACTGTGACATCACCTTCTTTCTGCTGAGTCATGACGGGCGTCTGCGTCTCCTTCGTGTAGGACACCGTCTCGCGGGGAGGGAACTCCACCGTGGTGACTTTGGCCATCCCCAGCTTGGGGGTTCCCCGCCTACAAGCACACCACAACTCAAACTTTGCACGGGTCAAAGGTCTTGCAGAGAACAGACATGATTTTAGCAAAAATCCTCCCGCTGTTCACGCCATTCTCATATCAGATTCGTGCAAAAATCTCACCTCCTTACGAGAGGGAAAATATTGTGTAAGCAAATGAGTATTTAATGGGATGGCTTCAGATTAGTCGATCAAAGATATTCTTTTAATGACTTTTGCATGCACGACTTGTTTTTACTGGAGTGCGTAAGAGTGCTGCAGGGATGACGTCGTTTTACAGCCAACGTCACCACAGTCAAAAAAGCCTTTTGGTCTAAATACGTTTTGTTGCAAACGGAGGTTTATCTAATAATGTTTTCAGCTGCCGATCTAAATGTAGAAGAGCAACACGCTGAGGTGACGTCAGGAGTCAGAAAAACACTGATTTTTTATGTGCAACTGCTCATTTTGTAGAGAGATGCAGACAAAAAAAAACCTTTTGTATTATGCTATTGTTTTATCGAGAGACCCCGCTTCAAAAAAGCACAAAAATACACACTGTGCTTCTAATTTTGCTTTCACCACAGACGTTATGTCAGGTAAACCCGTTCAGACACCCTGGTGGTTCCCAGACAAAGAGGAAACAGGAAGCAGTAAAATGTCAATTCATTCCTATGTTTTTTTTTTAGGGCTCATTCCTGCAGCACTTTTACAGAACTGACTGGCGAGAGGAAAAAAAAAAAAAAAAGTAGATTGAGAGAAAGGGAAAAATGACCAGGAAAGGAGAGAAGAGAGTGTCCAGTACCCCAGCTCAGAATCAGAGTGAAGTTGGAGGGTGGACGGGTCAGAGTCCCAGTGCAGAGTCCTGGTTAGTGTCGCGTTAGTGAGAGAGAGGCGAGGCGAGACGGGCCGGCACAAGAAACCAGGAGAGGAGGAGATAAAGGTGGCGTTAATACGGCACACGACATGCTGACAGGAGCCTGCAGGTTAACACCTGAAACCTGGATATATACATGTTCAAATGCAAAACACACACACACACACACACTCAGATGCTCTGAGCGGGATGACACACAGGATGTAATGTGCTGCCTGAATGTGTCAGAGGGCTGTGCAGCAAAAGAGAGAAAGAAATAGAGAAAGAGAGAGAGGGAGAACCCTCGGGGAGAAAACATGACCTCCATGTGTGTAGGAAATGGCCATGCTGGTGAGGGAAATGAGTCAACACGTAGGGGGGGGGGGCTGATGGGACACTGGGGGGGGCTTGAGTTTCAGCCCAGGGAAGGGGCTCTAATTAGGGGTTAAGAAGTCCCCCAGGCACGGCGGCGGCCCGCTGTTTTATTGTTAATTTAGGATATTCCTGAATTCGGCGGCCGCGCAAATTAAATAAACATGCGCTCGGCTGGCGAAGGAACCGGTGTAAGGGTTTGTGTGGAAGGGTTTCAGCTCCTAACGTCGTCCTCTGGGGTTATACGAGTGCAGAGAGAAAACAATCACAGTCACATCTCCCTGGCATAAGCAGAACTATTACAGCAAAGAGCATGAAACACAGGCATAGATACGTGTACATACATATATGTAGAGGCTTTTTGTAGGTGGAGAAACACTCATTTTCTTACAAAACAGGCATTGTTTCCACTAGTGTAACACACCGGAGGCAAGAAAACGTCTTTGTGATTCAAATGTGTGTGTGTGTGTGTGTGTGTGTGTGTGTTGTACCTGGGTCCCACGGCTCCATCAGAGTCCTGGCTCCCCGCCTCGCTTGGCGTTCCTGCCGATTTGGCGGTGGGCGACATGGGAGGAGGGACTGAACACACACGGCGAGACAAGACGATAATCATCCGTTAAGACCTGAAGGCGCTGAACACTTCCAAACAACGAGCACGCGGCGGAGGGGAAATCACGGCGAAGGTAGTTTTTCAGTGTCGGCGAGCGTGTTGTAATGTGTGTGAACCTCGACTGAAAGTCTATTTACTCGTTTGACCTGTTTTAATTAAATAAAAGTTTGAGCGAAAACGCAACACACAAAAATGTGATTTTTTTTTCCAGCTTTAAAGTTGCTTGACAGACTTGTAGGGAGTTTTTAGTGGATCTCTTCTGCCACCTGCTGGTGGAAAACAGGCAGTGCTCTAACAAATAAAATACAGCAGATTTTAGTGTGATTTCACGAATACAAATATTGCCTATAGGGGGTAAAAGTGTGTAGTACACAGTGCTGAGTGTCTGTGTAAAGATCCACAAACACTGAGATAGAAAGATTAGAATGTTACATGAGGAAATACCAGATTTATATTTCTCAGGATAAATAAAGACATTATTATCTATAGGTCTACTTTTTATTATCTTATTCTAATATAACTGTCTGTCTTTAGGCATATTCAAGGTTTCTGTCATTCCAATTAAAATACTTTAATAATTAATTGTAGATGGAGGTCTGCCTCTGTATTTAAGTCACAGAGAAACGTAACAGCACAAACGCCTGTTTTCTCTGTTCAGTCACATCCATCCATCACATGTTTTAAATGATCTTCCACTTTGGATATGAACTCCAAACCATATAACATATTATTTTCTCTCACGTTTTATTATTTAGTTTTTGCCCTTTTTCTTAATTCTTAAATTAAATTCTAATTTATTTCTTTTATGTTAGTTTTTGCTTCTCAGAAACACATAGTGCTGAGTTTCCTGTATATTGAAAAGGAAAAAACACGGAAACAAACGACTGGCAGCAAAGTGTGTGTAATATTCTGACAAATGGGATACGTTAGTTTGGTTTATTAACAGCTGTTAGAGAACATCTGTCTGAAAACAAGCTTCTTGAAGACATGTTATAGGCTTTAACAGCATATGACATGTAAAACGTACCAACAGGAGCCTCCGGGGTTATTCCCATACTCTGCAGCAAGGCGTCAGCTTCTCGTCTCTTTTTCTCCAGGTCCGAGTCGTCCTGGTGAAGCGCTGCATCTTTCAGATTGTCCGCCTGTCAGGCCATTAAACACATTATGTGTCATATCCTCACGCAAATCTCTAAATAACCACATTACATTTGCTTTGATCTCCCACAATACAGCGTACGACATTCAAATATGTCAGCATCTACCTGCTTTTATACAGTAAAACATTTTTAGGGAGCAGGACACATTCAGCTGCTCCTGAACATAAAAGCACAGCAAAAATGTTAAATATGTGTTTATAATGGAAAATATCAGAAGTAAAAAACATCTGAAAATTTACATTTTCAAGGAAGGACATAGTGTCTATGCATATTATGTGCAAAGCACAAATTATATATATGTATAGAATGTTTTAATTGTGCCGCATGAATAAATAAAAATAAGAACTACAAACAAGGTACAAATTACTTTCTATGTAAAAACATTGCTGCTGTTTTTCAGATCAGTTTTTCAACTGTCTCATGAGTCTCTGTAAAAGTCCTCAGAGAATGTGCATGTGTGTCAAAACAACCATTAGTTATCAAGTTTTCTTTAAACATTTCTCAACTAAATTTGACTCAGACGCAGAAACTGGCTGTCAATGATTTCTCTGTGATTTCTGTGAAAGAAAAAAAGTGCACAGAGACAATTTGCATTTGAATTGGAAATGATTTTTGGCGTGTTCACACGGAGCCATTAATAGTTCTGAAGGTGTATATTTACCATATTCATTTTGGCATTCACTTTCAGTGAATATGCAAAACATTAACAACATTAAACATACCTCTTTCTTCTTGCGCTCCTCCTCCTTCCTTTTCTTCTCCTCTCTGATTTGTGCCAGACGCTGCTTCTTCCTTTCAAGCTCTGCTTTCAGCTCGCTTTTGTCAGACATGATGCCACAGCTGTATATTAGGCGGGGGGGGGGGGGGGGGGGGGGGGGGGGGGGGGGGGGAAAGCATATTTATTGTTTTTTTTCCTTAGCATTCCATCAAGAGTACATTGGGAAAATGTTGTATTCTGGACAAATAAAACTCTAGTTTTCAAGAAGGTGTCAACATGTTTCCTGTCAGACTACACACTGTGTTCTGGAGAATAAAGGAAACAGCGCTTTAAAAACGGTCTTTAGGAGGAAAGACGAGCATCTCCTGACAGTTCCAGCAGCACCTTGCTGGAACACCATAGTGTGTTTCAGTGGTTTATGTCAACCCTGCAGCCGTGAGACCTGGAGGTTGACTTATCGATAATCTAAGTTAAAGGTACAGTTTTGCAGTTTCCTGGTGAAATCTCCAAGGGGAGAACAGCCATGAAAAAAGTCGGTCTCTGGGCCACTGTAGGAAAAATATCTGGTTTTGTGGAGTGGGACCCACACCACATGCAGATAAAACAACTCAGTCTTGGGTAATAAAAAACACAACGATTCTTAAAACACACTTATGAATATTATATTTCATTAAAGCCGAGTCACGCAGCTGGGCCGAGGAGACGCGGCGTGAAGCCTCAGAGTCGAAACCCAGGGAAGATTAATTGCTGCCTGGGTAGCAACTAATGAGGAAGCGATTTGACAAACAAACAAATAGGCCACATGATCTCGTGATTGGATTTGTGCTCAATCAAATGTGCGATTAAGGTCTGACAAGACTTTAAAACTGTTCAGATATTGTTTTATAATTGTTTCCCTGATGCAAAAGGGGGATAAATAACAACAAAATCAAGAAAATATTATCAATGGCCAAATAGTTTTTTATTAATGTATTGGTATCAGCGTTTAATTTCATAACTGGTGCAACCCTATTATAAATGCACAAACACCTAGAATTGACTTTACTATTTAACTTTTTAAATAAAATATATTTGCCTTTTTCTAGATTTGGGATTTTTAGTAGGAGTATTTGCAATTGTAGGGATTTTAAGAGAGCAATGTATTATTATTAGTTTTTTTTGTAGGAAATATATATCGATGGAAATAATAATTTGAAGTAGTGTATATATAACTTACATATAAAACACGTTTTATGGGATTATTTAAATATTTAGAGATAATTTGCACATTTTGACCAGTCATTGTCAACCAGCTGATAAAAGGAAGAGCCCCACCCTGTATATTATTCCCCCGGACAGATTAGCAAAGGACAATATGTCCGTTTAGGATGTGTTTCCGAACCATACTGGTTTGTTATATATATATAAACAAGTTTGCCCTATGTATATTATATCCTAAAGAAATATTTTATATCTCCTCGTTGCATCAGATTTACGGAAAACGCTGCAGCACCATCGATCCAGGATGCAGGATATGTTTTTTTTCCTAGGAAGATTCTGGAATGCCACGCCTCTGATTGGCTTACCAATCAGAGGCGGGGCATTCCTCAATCAATCACACAAATCCAACCCATGAAGGCAACGAGTAATAGCCAATCAGAAGCGGAATACGGTCATTCCAGAATCATCCTAGGAAAAAAAAATCTAAGCCGCGTCAAGTGTTCCTCATTAGGACTCGAGCTAAGAAGCTAGCTTAGCTTTCCCTGTTATACAGACTACACAGAACCATAATGAATGCATAAAAATATGTAGCACTCATTAATCTTATATTGTGACCACGATGTGGCGATTTCCTATATTTAGCGACGTAACGATAGATGTGTCAGCGATAATAGTTAGCTTAGCGTTAGCCATTAGCCGGTGTCCGCAATGTTTGTCATTCGCGCTCGTCTAAAACAAAACAGCGACAAATACTGAAATAAACGTGACAAGCGTCTGATGCTAACGACAACGCGACAATGGTGAGAAGTTAACAAACCTTTAAAGCAGGTTTTCGACCTGATAGCAAAACGCCTGCTAGCGACACACAGGCAAAAACAAACGAGCTTCCGGTCAACTACGGCAGCCGCGCGGAGTCAGGAGTCATCAACCGTGATTTGGCTTTGACAGTTCGATTAAAAAAAGATATCAATATATAATCAATATGATAATTAAATCAAACAAATATTGTCAATCACATAAACGAAAATTGATCCAAAAAGGAAGTGGAACATAACATTTTTTTCTCTGTTTCCACCTTAGTATATAAAATGTAAGATAAAATCTAAAAATAAATGAATTCACATGCAGAGTGAAAATATTACATAAATAAAAGGAAATAATGATATTAATTGGATATTCAAGAATAAATAAATGCATTAAATCAGAATTCAATACATGTAATTAATTACTTGTCATAATTTTTTCTTACAATTAGGACCCTTTTCCCCTTTTTTTTCTTTCTTTTTTAAATTTTAGTATTATATTATAATGCACCTAATATGGAATAAATATATTAATTGGATATTAAAGTATGAAGAAAAACAATTTTATACGCATATAAACATTTTCTATTTCTCTCCACTTCCAAATAAATAAATAAATACACAAAAAAATTGTGTTTGTCAGTATATTAATACACATACTGACACACACACACACACGCACACACACATACAAACAAAAAACTCAAACTCAGTGACCCATTATAAAATTAATAAAAGCAATCTACAAAAAAGTACATTTGTTAGATTAAATAATTACTGACTAAAGTTCAAACAACTCATCTTTAGAAAAGAACAGCATCACTTGAAAAACAAATTCCAGAAACATTTAAATTTAATTATAATAGTAATAATAATTATTTTAAAGGACAACATTCCTTCCTCTACTAATGGGATGTAAAAACATTTTCTTCCGAGAGACATTTACATCCAGAATTATATATAACAATAATTATATCAAAAAATCACATATTAAACAACAAATTTTCTGTAAAATAAACCGAGCAGCACACACGTCACACCAAACCATCGGGTGACAGGTGAGTAAAGACACAGGTGATCAGGAAGCTGCAGGTGAGTGACTGTCCTCCTTTACTCAGCTGGAGTTACACTGCCTGGCCACAAGGTGGCGGTCTAGTTACTGTCATTCACAGCCAGGATGAGGGCAGAGAAAAATCATGTTTATCAGGATGAGAAAGTCAAAACCTTTTTAAAATACAGTTTTAAGACGATGAACATTTTGCATTAATGTTGATTTCTTGTCATAAAAAAATCCATTTGGATAATTTTTTTTACAAAAATCATAATTTTGTTTGATTTTGTGAAAATGTCAAATTGTGTAACCAAGAAATAATGATATATTTAAAATATTTCATCTAGCTAGAATATAAAACTCACTGATAGTGTGCGTGTGTGTTTTAAAAAACATCTTTAGAAGTAAAAATATCAAATATAAAAATATAAATACTTTATACCAAGTTTTTATGGTTACACCACATGACAGTTTTAACATTGTCCCATTGTTGTCGCTTAACATTTTAATCACACGTATGTAAAACTGCAGGAAAGCAAAGGGGAAGGTGTAATTCAGAAGACAAATCCAAAATTTCAAATCTTTTACTTTGACAGTTTTACGACTAATGGCAACTTTTCCATTTTGCAAATTAAATTAAAAAGAAAAAAAATCTAAAGATGTTAATTCGCCTCCTGTTTCTCTGCACCTCACAGAATTTTTCAGAAATTGTCTCGTGTAGTAATCAGATGGTAAAAGTACTTAGATACCCTATCCCTCAAACAAACCCCCTTCCCCTCCCCAACCCCCCTAACCCCTAAGCTTCTCCTTGTGCTGTGACCATGTCATGGTGGAGATGCTTAAATGCTTCTAGGACGCCAGGATGTGTCCTGGAGGGTTTAACGTGACCAGACTGGACTCAGATAAGGAGCAGGACTAAAGTCAGCACACTGGTCCTCTGGGTCGGGGGTTTAGTCCAGCCACATGCAAAATAAACGTTGTTACAGAATGTACAATGAGAAAAACCTTTAGATATCAGGCTGATGGTATAAATATATATATTTTTATTTTGATAGTAGATGCAAAAACTGTTGTCATTGTCTGTTGATTGAATGATGTTAGAATGAGACATTTTGACAGGAAAGAAGCAGAGTAAAAAAACGGAGAATCCAGCTTTCCAGTATTTTAAATAAAGACTACATCTTCTGAAAATCATCCTGCCATAATGACGGTTTTTACGTTAATTATTACAGTATACTACCATTAAAACTCTGAAAATTAAAGGACAAGAAAGCAGACTTCCTAGAAGTCTAAGATTAGTATTCTTCCAGGATATAAAAATATAATTAAATTATAGGAGTATATATAATCTAAATATAAAGTCAGGATTATTCTTACAGTGTACACTAATAAAGTGAATTTCAACATCATCATCACAATCCTGTTTATGTATCACCAACAAACTCAAAATATATAGCAAAACTTGAATGTGCAAAAGGTTATGTAGAAAAATCTGAATAATTAGATTTCTTTCTTTAAACTTTCTCTAACCAGTGATTGTAGATACACTCCACACTAACACTGCAGAAACCTGCATCTAAACAGGTGAAAATTCATTGTTTTTGTTAAAATTCATCCAACATTGAGTGGAATTATCTTATTCTACTGGCAGATAAGTGGTTAATACTTGTACTAACAACTATAAATATGCTATTTCAGCACTCAATTCACTATGATTAAAATTACCATTTTCCCCATTAATTCACATTTTAAAGAGTTAAACCAGTTGTCTATTATTATGTGATTATGGGAGATGACTAAATCCAATAATCTGCCAGTGGAATAGGATAATTCTACTCCGTATTGGACTAATTGTACCAAAAAGGAGATATTTGCAGCTGTCAGGATTTCAGCTTTCTCAGTGCACACACAGTAATTCTATTTTCACTTGGACTGGTCCTCTAACTTGCTGCTACTCCTCTTCCTCGCGTCGCCACAGGCCTCGTAGTCCGACAGCCGAGACTCGGCCGGTCCCTCTTTGCTATTATCCTCGCTCCCCCCGCCGGTATGCAGGGAATGCAGGAGCTGGTCTGGAGGGCGTCTCCAGGACCCTCGAGTGGCGATCCAGAGGACCAGCACTCCAAAAACCACCAGGAGGACCCCCAGCACGTTCACGAAGATCGCCTCGGGAGGAGATTCCTTATACTTGGGGTTGTTCCTGAGTCGGTGAACACACACAAAAAAGTCATTTTCACTGTTAGGCAACAGATTTTACACAAAGTCGATGAGTAGAGATCTACACTGTAAAACTGTTGTAAACACGGTAATGGTACTGGTAAAGAATATTACAGTAGATCGATGTATATTTAAGAGCAGTCAAAGTATTACTGTAAAAAAACTACGATAATTATGAATTACTGTAATAAATCCCAGTAATCAAAGAGTTACAGTATTATAAAACACTTAATGACTAATCTGTAAATGCAACTAAAATCACAGTATTTAATAGATTTTTACTGTACAATTATCTACCTAATGTTGTAAATACAACTGAAATCACAGTATTTGATTGATTTTTACTGTAAAACTAATCACCTTATAACGTAATTACAACTAAAATAACAGTATATCCTTTTTATCATACAATTAATCGCGTTATACTGTAAATACAACTGAAAACACAGTTTTTGGTTGATTTTTACTGTAAAATTATCTACCTAATGTTGTAAATACAACTGAAATCAAAGATTTTTTATTTTAGTTAATCATATAATTCTGTAAATACAATTAAAATCACAGTATTAAATAGATTTTTACTGTGCAATTATTCACCTTATACTGTAAATACAACTGAAATCACAGTATTTGATTGATTTTTACTTCACAGTTATTCACCCAAAAATATAAGATAGATTAAAAAAAGGACCAAATTTTTAGGATTACACATAACAGTAATGACATTATTTGAAATACATCTGAAATTACAGTATTTTAAAGATTTTTATTTTAGTTAATCATGTAATACTGTAAATACAATTAAAATCACAGTATTTAATTGATTTTACTGTACAATTAATCATCTTATACTGTAGATACAACTAAAATAACAGTATATCATCCTTTTATCATACAATTAATAACCCAATAGTGTAAATACAACTGAAATCACAGTATTTGATTGATTTTTACTTCACAGTTATTTGCCTTTATATTTATTTGGTTCTGTGACAAATAAGAAATAACACATTTAAATGCATTTAACAAGTCCGTTTTTACAATATTTCACAAAAAATCGTTGACACAAAATGTCAAATGGTGTAACTGAAGAAGAATTATAAATTATAAATATTTAATCTACTTATAATAGTTTATATACTGTTGTTTGTAAATACAACTAAAATCACAGTATTTAGTTGGTTTTTATCTTACAGTAAAGACTGTAGACAGTACAGTATTTTTACTGTAAAACACATTAACATACAGTATAATTGCTGCTGGTTATTTGCTGTAAATGTTAAGTTAAGTTTTACAGCGTACCCGTATATTTCACACACAGTTTGTGGATTTCTATACACAGATTTGAAGTACTCTCTGTGTACATGTACTTACAGGCTGAAGATGAGTTTCTCGGTGATGCCGGTGAGCGCCACAGCGACGACGCTGCCGAAGAGGAAAAGTCCCGCGTAGACGTGGAGCGGCATGAACGCCGCTCTCCAGGAAGCTGGCGTGACCGGAATCAGGTACAAGACGACTCCTACAACAAGCTGCTCATCGAAGGAGGAGGAGGAAAAGAAAAAATAAAACTTCACTGGTCAGATGAAATCACAACGGTTCGAAGAAACCGTAGAGAAATAAGTTCTGGTTTTCTGGAATCTGGTGAGTTAAGAGATTAAAAAGAAGAAAAATATCCTTTAATGGACATTTACGGAGAAAAATGAGATTAATTAGTGATTGGAGAGAATCTCAATCTGAAGATGATGTTATCAATAATAGTGATTATTGATAGTCTATAGCTGATATTATCATCAATAGTGATTATTGATAGTCTATAGCTGATATTATCAATAATAGTGATTATTGATAGTCTATAGCTGATATTATCAATAATAGTGATTATTGATAGTCTATAGATGATATTATCAATACTAGTGATTATTGATAGTCTATAGCTGATATTATCATCAATAGTGATTATTGATAGTCTATAGCTGATATTATCATCAATAGTGATTATTGATAGTCTATAGCTGATATTATCATCAATAGTGATTATTGATAGTCTATAGCGATATAATAATAATATATTAATATATATTAAATAATATACTAATAATATATTGATATTAATTTACAGTTTACTAATTATCTATAAACTAGTTATAACAGAGAGTTATTATGAAGTGTAAGCAAAGTCTTAAATAAAGTAATTTTATTGTAAATCTCCATCGTAAATCACAGTTTAGATTTTTTCCCCCATTATATTCTAACTCTATTTTCTGTGTATCATCACCATAAATAGATTCTGACTCTTCTGTAGTCTCCTCACATGTTGTAGATTTATTTTGATTCCAGGTTTAAGTCCAATAACCTTTGTGTTTGTAGAGATATTCCACATTTATCATCATTTAGAGCAGGAAAACTGAAAAAATAAGCTTGTCAAAACACTGTTTAATCCCAGTAGCCACACCAGTGCAACCAGTGATGGGAGAAGCCCTCGAACCCCAGAGTAAATGTGAAAATACTGGAATACCTGCAGCCCGTGCAGCGCCACAGCTGCCAGGCCCAGCCAGCTGTGCAGGCTGTACATGTTGGGGATGTCGGCGCCGTTGTGGAAGTCAAAAACCGCCACCATGGATACGACGGCGAGGACGAACGCCAGCAGGTTGAGGCCCGCGTGGACGAGCTTCATCAGCAGTTTGCTGCAGCGCCACGTCCACGGGAGCCGGTAGACAATGATGGCTGAGAGACAAGAGACGCCCCAGTCATTCTACCATAGACAACCATTTAAACATGACAACCTCATATCCCTATTAAAATAAACGGACATTTTATTTATTTTTTTTGCCAAAGTCAGGAAAAAATGACAATTTACCATCTTTCATGATGGCGGCTGCTTCAAGCATCAAGAAGAAGCTAAGACATGATTCTAGAGTCAGTTTCTGGATGTTTTATAGGAATTCAGTCTCAGTAATTTAATATAAAGTGCTGTGTATATCCGTTAATATGCAGCCAAATATAAAGACAAAGGTAAAATCACCTTAATGCTGAGTTAAAGGATCAGACTGTTTATTTCCTACAGGACAATGAGCGTTTTATTTTTTGCCCAAATTAGAATAAAAAAATAATTTAATAATTTTCATGATGGCGACTGATTCAATCAGTTTCTACTGGTGGTGATAAAGGATTTAGATTATAACGTTTTATAGGAATTTAGTCTAAATTTATCAAGGTATACTTTAATAATAATTTGATATAATTAAAAATTTAAAATATAAAATTAGTATTAAATGTTGAAAAAATGCCATAGTTAAGAAATATAACATGATGGTATGAAATAAAAAAAATTATGAAAATTATTTAAAATGGTGACAAATTAAAAAAAAAGAATTATAAAAAATGCCCTAATATATATATATATATATATAAAAGTGAAAATTAGGATAAAACATGTTTATGAAAAATACATAAATATTTAAATATATATTTAAATCCATCCATCCATCCATCCATTGTCTATCCCGCTTATTCCCTTTCGGGGTCGCAGGGGTCTGCTGGAGCCTATCCCAGCGCGTTAAGGCGAGAGGCAGGGATACACCCCAGATGGTCGCCAGCCAATCGTGGGGCACACACACCATTCACACACCATTCACTCTCCCACTCACACCTATGGGCAATTTAGATTTTGCCAATTAACCTGAGCATGTTTTTTGTATTGTGGGAGGAAACCGGAGTACCCGGTGAAAACCCACGCAGACACGGGGAGAACATGCAAACTCCACACAGAAAGGTCCCAGACCCAGGCCCAAGGCGGTCTTGAACCTGCGACCTTCTTGCTGTGAGGCAACAGTGCTACCCACCGCACCACCGTGTCGCCCTATATTTAAATCAAGAGAGAATAAATTATAAAAAAAATGGAAAAAAAAATAATTCTCCTGGTGAGTGATAAAGATTTCAGACTATAATGGTTTATAGGAATTTATTCTAACTTCTACATGTTATGATGTGCTGTGCATATAAATAAATTCATGCACGTTATGTTCAATAAAAAACAGGGAAAGTGATGAAAAAGTTTAATTTAACTTTAGAGTTTTCACTATGGAATGAAAGGACAGTTTAATCCAGGTTTAAAGTTGAATAAAGTCACTAGAATGTTCAGGAATTGGACTAAAGTCACTTTATTATTTAACATTATAGCCTTTTTAATTTAAATAATTATTAAATAAATTACTTAGTCCATTATGTTAATACGGTGATATTTTTATTGAGTCCAGACATAGATATATATTAAACATGAATGTTATCAGCATCCAGTTTTTAAGTTTTCTCCCCCAAATACAGATCACTATGTGATATTCCTTTGATGAATTAATCTTCATCTTAACTGACCTCATATCAACCCATAGACATGGATATGATTATGATTAAACACAACTTCATTTACATTTCATGTAAAGTGAAATAATTAATTATTGGACTTGAAATGGTGAAATAAACCACCGACTTGTTGTTTTACACAAAATTTTCCTCCACAGAAAACATGTTTGTCTTGCTCTTCCATGTTTAACTTCACTGTGCTGCAGGATTTGACGATAGAACTAGAGTGGGCGGGGCTTATATGAGTATGATTTGTGACGTCACAACCCCTTTGAATCCAACTCCCGTCTAGTGTGAAGGATCTACTGCAAAAAAAAACACACGCACCGAAGAGGAAACATCTTGTTTCCAGCTGTTCAGCATCAGGAATGAAACAGATTCGCATCCATGGAACGTGGGAATGATCCACGCGCTCATTCATGTCAATGCGCCGCTGTTTGCTGGTTTACTTTTAAAGTCGTAAAACCTGCAAAGTCCCTGAATGAAGGGATGTATGTGTGAGCAGGAATGTGGCTTTGAACTCACGCCTGATACGTGGCTGCTCCGCAGTGACCGCTTTGCGTAACTGCGCATTTTACGCACACACGGAAAGCGCGTTTCCGAGTTTCTGACGCGTCACTTTCAAACAATAAAATAAGCAGATACAGCTGGAGTCCTCTCACCTATCCCCTGCAGGACGATGAAGCCGACGACCACCAGCACCGGATGCCAGTTGAACTCCGCGGATCCTCCGTCCCAGGCGAGTCCGCCTCGGAACACCAGGACCCACCTGAGCACGAAAACCACCGACAGGAAACCGACGGCGGCCGCGGACCCCAGAGAGACCAGGAACAGCCTGAAGTTCTCCATCCCCCGGCTGAGTGTGTGTGTGTGAGAGAGTGTGTGTGTGAGAGAGACAGTGTGTGTGTGAGAGAGAGACAGTGTGTGTGTGTGAGGGAGACAGTGTGTGTGTGTGTCTCCACAACCACTTGAAGGGGCTGAGGAGGACGGACCAGGGTCACGTGACCTGGCGCTGCATCCACTTCTTCTTCCTCAGGTCATGAGTTTAGATTATAATGTTTTATAGGAATTTAATCTAAATTTATGTGATACTTTAATAATAATTTGATATAAATAATAACATTGAAATATAAAATTATTATTATATGTTGAAAAAATGCCATAATTAAGAAATATAACATCATGGTATGAAATAAAAATGGTGAAAATGGTAAAATAATATAAATACTTAAAATTATGAAAAAAATATATATATACAAAAATAAATACAAAATTATGGTATAAATAAAACACCATACAAAATATATAAGAATATATATACGAAAAAGTGAAAATTGGGAGATAAAGGTTTTTTTTTTAAAATACCTTAAAGAAAACATAACCAATTAAAATTTAAACATGTTATATTGAAATCAAGATTATAAAAAATAGAAAAAATATGATTAATTGCAACATAATATATATATATATATATATAAAATAAAATTTCTTAATATATGTTTACTGAGGGTTACAATAAGTCATTCTAGTTCTTTATATTAAAATAATGTTTTTTTCAAATTTTATTGGCAAAATTCATTAAAAAATTCTATATGTAAATATAGTTCTTTAAATAAATACATAACTGCAACAGAGAAATAAATAAATAAAATAATACACTTCCTAAAAAATGTTGTTTACTGATACAAATAAGTCATTCTAGTTCTCTAAATGAAAAAAAAATATATTTTTGAAAATTGTATTGGCAAAAATTTTATTTAAAAAATGATGTAAATTTAGTTTTTCAAATAAATACATAAATGCAACGGGGAATTTTAATAAAATAATATACTTTCTAAATACAGTTTATTTACTCATATGAATAGAATAAGTAAAAAAAATAATAAAAAAATTCAAATGAAATATAGTATAAAGTAAGTATAAAATTTAGATTTTATTTACTTGAAGGGGCTGAGGAGGACGGACCAGGGTCACGTGACCTGGCGCTGAATCCACTTATGCCATAATTAAGAAATATAACATCATGGTATGAAATAAAAATGGTGAAAATGGTAAAATAATATAAATACTTAAAATTATGAAAAAAATATATATATACAAAAATAAATAAAAAATTGTGGTATAAATAACACCATGAAAATGTATAAAATATATAAGAATATGAAAAAATACCTTAAAGAAAACATAACCAATTAAAATTTAAACATGTAATATTTAAATCAAGATTATAAAAAAATGGAAAAAAAAAAAAGAAAAGAAATAATTCCAGAATAATTTTTTAAAATAAATTCAATAAATCTTTGTTTAATTCTTTCCTCTTAAGTCATGGTGGGGCTTTGGAATTTTCCCCATATAAATAAATATATAAAATAAAAATATTAACAAATCCATTAAACAACATCTTTTCAAATTTGACTGGCAAACATTTTTTAATAAAAAAATCTAATTATAATTATATAATATAAATTATAGTTTATATATATATGCATAATTGCAACATAAAAATATATATATATAAAATAAAATTTCTTAATATACGTTTACTGAGGGTTACAATAAGTCATTCTAGTTCTTTATATTAAAAAAATGTTTTTTTCAAATTTGATTGGCAAAATTCATTAAAAAAAAACCTATGTGTAAATAGAGTTCTTTAAATAAATACATAACTGCAACAGAGAAATAAATAAAATAATACACTTCCTAAAAAAATGTTGTTTACTGATACGAATTAGTGAGTCTAGTTCTCTAAATAAAAAAAATATTTTTGAAAATTGTATTTAAAATTTGTTTTTGTAATTTTTTTTTAAATAATAATAAAATAAATAAAATAAATCTGAATGCAGGTTATTTACTGATATGAATAGAATAAGTAAAAATAATGAAAAGAATTCAAAAAAATATTCTAAGTATAAAATTTAGTTTTTTTTACTTTAGATAAATGCATAATTGCAGTAGAGGAATACATATTAATAATTGTAAATGCATGTTGTTTATTGATATGAATGCAAGAAGTCATTTTAGTTTTTTAAAAATAATTTTTATATATAAAAAATAATTTTTCTGTTTTTTAAAAATTATATTGGCATTTTAAAAAATCTAAAAAAGTCTAAACAAGAACAAACATTGGGAATACAAGAAGTTATTATAGTTGTAATAAATTCGTAACTGCAACAGAGAAATTAATAATAAAAATAACTTTCGTGACTCATTGAATCAAAATAATAATCAGCCTCTTTAAAAAAATAGTAATTTTCTGCTGTTTTTTGCTGAGTCATCCTTTGCCACTCATTAAACAGATCACATATCTGCAGGGTGTTTTGCATGTTTTCCTCTCTGAAGTCAGTTTAAGCAGCATTTTAGTTCATGAGCTAAATACAATCTGCTCAGACCAGTAAAATCATATTATAATAAGTACTAAGTACACACACTTTTTACTTATTAAAACAAAGACACAGCTGACTTGCTTTTGTTTCCAGGACCTTACACACACTACAACATGGTTCTGGTGCAGAAATTATACCCATAGTACTACATGTTACAGGGAAGCATAAAACAACTATATTTATTAAATCTAAACTGGCCTTGATGGGAAAAAAGGAGGCAGACGTACCAAGTAACTAGGAAAATATACCACTTTATTGTTAGAGAGCATAAAAACTGTTTATAAAACAGGGCAGACACATGATAATCAAATGTAAGTAATGCGTAAAAAAGAGAAAACAACAAAAAAGATAAAGAGTCCACAGCAGCTCAGATTCACCTTTGCACAACTATTTCAGCTTGTAAACATGGCAGCTGTAGTTGGTGTTTTTCTGCTCGATGTGAACCATCGTGTCTTTGTCGAAGATCAGCTCGTGCCGATAAGTCTGAAACGAGAGATGAAAGCAGTCACAAAATGTACAGTTTGGTTTATTAGGATCCACATCGGCCAATAAATAAAACAAAAGCGGTTCTTCATAGGGTCCCACTGTGCTCAAAATACAGATAATACATGTACATAAAAATACAAGCCTGGTGAAATGGTGGAGACAAGAAACAAAAAGAATAAAATCTATCTCTAGACAATAAAGAGGCTAGGACGATGCTAATCAATATAAGAGAATATATATTAACCAAGGAGCTGTGTTAACCCTCTATTGCATGAAATATTACTTAGACATAATATATCATAATAAATAAATACATTAATAATAATAAAACTAAACATGTATTCAATGTTGTTTATTAATTAAAATGGCATAAATAATAGATATGTTAAAATAAACAGCTTAATATATACTAGGAATTTTTCCGTATTTTCATATTGTTGTCAATTATAGAAATAAGCATTATAGAAAAAAAACACCTTTTAATTAAATGTAAAAAAAAATAGATAGTAAATTACCCCAGATAGTGAGTTCAATTTTTTAAATTAGTTTTCAGATTTTCTGAATAAAAGAACAACTTTTGGTTGTGACAAAATGATGCAAAAAAAGACTGGTCATGTGACCTCATGAATTGCATGTCCTTCAAAATAAAAGCCCCCTTTCACACCTAACTATAAAAACAGACTTTTATATATCGCAGCTTTTTAGAAAAAGGAAGATAAAGTAATGTTCTATGCAAACAGAGGGTTGAGACTTATTTGTATTTCTGGCCTCACGTCACACACCTCGTCCCACGGCTCGACCAGGTCGACGGTCCGCAGCAACCGTCCGCTCTGGTTGTCATGGAGACGGACGTGAGCTCTGCCCTCTCCGTCTTCGCCATTGGTCACGACCACCGCCAGGAGGTCCAGCTCATCCTCGTACTCCACCATACGGAAAGTCTGCAAAAAGCATAGATACACACACATATACACTACCATTCAAAAGAGTAAAGTATGGAAAATAAAACATTAAAATAATCAGACCTGGGAAAGTGATGAAAAAGGGACAAAGAGACAATCGTTATAGTTGTCTTGTTCTTCCATATTAAACTTCACTGTGATGCAGGATTTGACGATAGAACTAGTGTGGGCGGGGCCTATGATTATGATTTGTGACATCACAACTCAATTGAATCCAAATCTAGTCTAGTGTGATGGATCTTTAATGAAGACTGTTAGAATAATTATATGAGTAATCCCATATTTACTTTATTACATTCTTTTATTCTTTGAACTCTAACCCATGTGTCGGTGTGTGTGTCCCGCTATGCATGAGCGAGTTGTGTTCCAGGAGGACGACATTTACGGTTGCGATGTTGCAGAAGAACTCACTCAACCTAGAAAGCGACCTTCCTCTGACCCACACTCCCTCAGACCAACAAACTGATATATGTGGTTCTCGTCTCAAGGAGAAATACCACATTAAATCCAACATTAAACTAATCACATTGTTAATGTGGTAAATGACTTGTCCAATCCTGGTATATATATATATATATATAATAATAATTCCCTTCTCACCCTTCCACGGGTGGTCTCATCCACTTTCCAAGCTCGGGTCCTCTACCAGAGGCCAGGGAGCTTGAGGGTTCTCCACAGTATCCTTGCTGTTCCAAGGACTGCGCTTTTCTGAACTGAGATGTCTGATGTTTTTCCAGGGATCTGTTGTAGCCACTCCTCCAGTTTGGGGGTCACTGCCCCGAGTGCTCCGATCACCACGGGCACCACTGTCGCCTTCACCTTCCAAGCCTTCTCCAGCTCTTCTCTGAGCCCTTGATACTTATCCAGTTTCTCGTGCTCCTTTTTCCTGATGTTGCCATCACTTGGTATTGCCACATCCACCACCACGGCTTTCCTCTGCTCTTTATCCACCACCACAATGTCTGGTTGGTTTGCCATTACCATTTTATCAGTCTGGATCTGGAAGTCCCACAGGATCTTAGCTCGGTCATTCTCCACCACCTTTGGAGGTGTTTCCCACTTTGACCTTGGGGTTGCCAGCCCATACTCCGCACAGATGTTCCTGTACACTATTCCAGCCACTTGGTTATGGCGTTCCATGTATGCTTTACCTGCCAGCATCTTACATCCTGCAGTTATGTGCTGGATTGTCTCAGGGGCCTCCTTGCACAACCTACACCTTGGGTCCTGTCTGGTGTGGTAGATCTGGGCCTCTATTGCTCTGGTGCTCAGGGCCTGTTCCTGTGCAGCCAGGATGAGTGCCTCCGTGCTGTCCTTCAGTCCAGCCCTTTCGAGCCACTGGTAGGATTTCTTGATATCAGCCACTTCAGTTATGTTCCGGTGGTACATCCCGTGTAGGGGCTTGTCCTCCCATGATGGTCCCTCCTCCAGCACCTCATCCTCTGTTCTCCATTGTCTGAGACATTCACTGAGCACGTCATCTGTTGGGGCCTTGTCCTTGATGTACTTGTGGATCTTGGACGTTTCGTCCTGGATAGTGGCTCTCACGCTGACTAATCCTCGGCCTCCTTCCTTACGGCCAGCGTACAGTCTCAGGGTGCTGGATTTGGGGTGGAACCCTCCATGCATGGTGAGGAGCTTTCGTGTCTTAACGTCTGTGGTCTGTATCTCTTCCTTTGGCCACCTATATATATATATATATATATATTAGGGATGAACCGATGTGAAAATTTCGGCCGATATCGATATCCGATATACATATCGGCAGTCACTGCCGATATCGATATTTGCCGATATCGATATATGTAGAGAAAAAAAGTTTTCTGTAGTGTCACAAATTTAGTACAGACCAGAAAAAACACTGTACATTTGAAAAGCACAACAGTGCTCTTTATTTAAAGGAAGGCTCACTGTAAAACTGTCATGTGGTTAGAGGAAGTACGGCGGAGCGGACCCGATGGAGCTCCGCGAAGGCGGCGACGTCGGCGGCCGCGGCGGAGGAGGTGGCGGCCGGCGATGAGAAGGCGGCAGGACGGCGTCCGACACCCCAGGGCAACGTTCCGCGCATTTTTTTTTGTCTTTTCGGGCGATGCGATGTGACGGAGGAGCCCGCTAGGACCAGCTAGCTTAGCTTAGCTTAGCGCGTCGCCGAGAGACACGCAGACAGTGACCCAACTAACTGTAGGTTTAACTCTGCCAATTGTTGACATATCGGCCAGAATTTGTTGACATCGGACCGATACCGATAAGTTAAAAAACGTGACATATCGGCCGATATATATCGGTTGGCCGATATATCGTGCATCACTAATATATATATATATATATATATATATATATATATATATATATATAAATAAGTATATATATATATATATATATATATATATATATATATAAATAAGTATATATATATATATATAAATAAGTATAATCGTTTTTTTTCCCACCTCTTGATCTGGGTCGTCGTCCAGCTGCTGAAATCTCCTCTTCACCGTGCGTCCTGATGCTGTGACAGTCATTTCTGATGCAGGCTGCAGGAGACAGGAAAAAAAAACGATTGAGATGAATGGAAGCACAGGATCACTGGTGAGTCCGTTAAATAAATAAACTGTGCACTCACGTTGTTGTTCTGCTGGGTTGTTATAGCGAAATGTTCAGACACCTTCGATGGGAAATCATCGCTCAGCTCACTGAGGATTTTTAGGACACTTAGGAGGAAGAAAAACAAATATAAATTACCTCCGAAAGATATAGATGGAATTTAGAAATAGATAAATAAAATGTTTTCTTTTACTACTTCTAGAGCAGTTAACTACTAAAGCAAAATGATAGCATAGCACTCATTATTATAAATATAAGTTATAAGCTTTAAAAACACAGCCTGTTTGCAGGATTTTATACAAACTCATACAAGTCCTTTAAAAAATAATGCATTATGGGAAAATTAATGCATTAACGCATTATGGGAAAGTTGAAGTTTACTTCTGATGCCTCGCAGTTCATTTTTTCCCCATACAGAAGTGAAGTTAAAATCATGTAGTGATACTCACTTGATGGTTTTGGGTCCAACATGGATGATTCTTCCCGAGTCGTCAGGATGGAAGAAAATCTCATCGCTCTCCAGAGAGCAGCAGCTCATATTCTGTATTCCATTTGATGCCTAATTTAGTAAAATGGGGTTTTATTTATTATATAACAAACTACAAGCAGAACCACAAACCATTTCTTACAGGCACACATCTGTGATTTTATAAGTGTAATTAATGCACTTTAGAAGCCGACAACTTGTCCACGCACTGATGTGGAAAAAAAAAAACACTAAAGTGATTCTCCATCCAAATCGAGTTCAGGTCATCCACTAAGATCTAAAAAAAAAAGTGGTGGTTTTAGTGCAGCTTTAAGCCTAAAAGCAGATTCAAAGTGTCTTTTTTCTTTTTATAAGGTTATGCAGTATTTGTACAAATGCCTCAATGACAAATGGAACTATGGTTTCTTGTTTTTTTTTTCTTCATATGGAACTGCAGCAGCTGACGTGCAGCATAAATAAATATGAGCTTTGACGTCCCTTTTTTATCTACTATCAGGAATAATCTACAAAATACACAGACCATATTGTAGTGGGAGCATATTGTGTCATTCTGAGTGGTGATAACAGGTTTGGTTGAGTCGGCTGCTGAATACAGAGACTGTCAGAAACATCTGTGGCTCTACCATACAACAGGATGGAGGGGAAGGTCCCTACTACCGTATTTTCACAACTATAAGGTGCACAATAAAGTCTATTTTCTTCTAAATGTTGGTACTCCCTATGTCTGTATGTAGGGGAAGTGTGGGCATGGATTGTAGATAAAATAACGGGGATGTGCGTTATGCAGAACATGGTTGTTTTAACAACCTGAAAATGGTAAAGAGACACGCTGATAAAGCACAGTTTAAACTGAAGGAAATCAGCTACACAGCTGAGTTTAAGACATAAGACAGGTGGTACGAGTTGGAGGAAAGACTGGATCAGTGGATCACAGAGCAGAGACTGGATCAGTGGATCACAGAGCAGAGACTGGATCAGTGGATCACAGAGCAAAGAACGAGAGGGAAAAACATTCTGATGGTCACCATTCGACTAAAAGCAGTAAAGCAGCAGAAGAAATGAAAATTGAATATTTCTGTCTTGGTGCTTTTGTTTCGGTGCCATTTCTCCATCCAGACCAGGACTACGGTAGCACAGCAACTTCCAGCGGATTATAACGCATCATTTAGAGGAAAGTGACTCTGATGGTGAAGAAAGTGAAGCTGGCATGTTTGATGGAGATTTAGCTGCTGTTGGAATCAGAAACAGAGGATGAGGACTTTGATGGTTTGATTGATGACATTACACCGCTCTATTTTTGAATACACACACTTGTGTGCTTGTTTTATCTGTGTTTTACCATGTGCGCAATGATTAAAAAATGTTAGTACTTTGTAATCAAAACTTAAATAAAACACAACCAAACTCAGTTTAGCTCCCACTCTATTTGTGTATATATCTAGCCTAGATCTTATATTCAAACTGCCTCTGTTATTAAATAGGGTAAAAAATAAAATGTTCTTGTAATATACCATAGTGCTGTCCTTGAGTGAGCAGATGTGGTGAGTCCCCTTGTGACGTTTGTGTGGTGGTGTGTGGATGTAGTGCCACGGGTAGCCTCCGATCTGGACGTCGTTATTAAAGCAGGACACCTCGAAAAGCACTGGAGGGCAATCTATGTCACAAGATTTATAATAAATAAATAAAATCGCCATGCTGCGAAACACACAAAGACACAAACAGTCTAGACGTTAAAATGACCGACCTGTGATCTGGATGTTTACTGGGATACCGAAAGGAGCGTCACCCACTGTTTTGCCCCCGAGAAGTGAACTCGGCTTTTCAAGTGTTAACGTCTCTGCCAGGTACTGAAAGCAAAAGAAGGACATCTTGAAAATACACATGCTTTATGATGAGTAACTTTTCACGAATCTATTGTATTGAATGAGATATTATCAAACATGTCATACTCACCCTTTGCAGTATGTGCTCAAAGCTGTAGAGCTTCACTGACTTGGTGCTGTGGGACACAGCGAGGACGCCTTGGGACAGAACAACGTCCGTCACACTGTTCCCAAAAACCTGAAGGATTAAGTTAAAATAAATTATAATCTTAGTAATGCTGATAGGAAAATATTAATAAATGATATAGGCTGCAAACAAAAATCTTTCTACCTTTTTGTTGATTTCCATAATGCCCACAATTTGCAGGGGGAAAATGTGAAAGATGGCCAGGTGCATCAGTGTGTTCTGAGTGATACCTGCCTGGAATTTGTTTAAAAATATGTAAAAAATTCAGACCAAATCTTTATTTAAAAAAAAAAAAAAATCAAGAACCAATGTAAAACAATGAAAAGCAATAGACACACAGGTAAACTCACCTGCCGCGCTAAGGGTGTTTCCTTGTTTTGAACAGATTTCACATAAAACACCTCTTGAGAAACATCCCAGCCAAGATACCTACAAAGTATTACAACATATGGCAAGGATGAATATTTTTTCAAATAACTCAGCTAAAATTAAATGCATTCATTTCCGTTCAAAGCAGTCAAATACCTGAATTTAAGGTTTGAAGAGAGGAAAACTCTCTCCAGCTCTTCTCCTGTTTTGGTTGACAGACGATAAAGCCAGTTATCAGCGGTCAAAGCCACGAGGCTCGGCGTGTGATCAGAAGCAGCAGCTAATGTCCTGTCCTGTCAATGATCAACGATTAAAACAGAATGAACAATAAACACGTTTGTCCAATTGTTCAATTTAAATTCACAAATTCATTTCATTTTTATTTTACTTACAAGTGGACACTGACACAGCAAGGCATCTTCAAATTTCCCCGATTTTGACCGTTTGGGTAATTTATATAAAAGTCGAGGCTCAGAATGAACACTGAAACAAGAACATGGTGTTAATAGGAACATAAAGCAAGTGTAAAGCATTCATTCTGTTGCCAGGTTATTTTTTTGATAGTTGTTAACTCTGGAACCAGAGAATTTAGACGTTTTCTTTTTAAAAATCACCCAAATCTATTATTAAACAGTGCAATTAATGTTATAATTAATTGATTAATTGATCATAGTTCTAGTAATTAGTATTCTTTGACATCAACTCAGTGTGCCTGAGATCATGGATCTTTTTTTCTTTGAAAAGGTTTGAAAAACTGAATATTATACAAGATATTAATTCACACTCACCAGCTGTAGCAGCTCAGGTAATTCTCAAAGTAGATTTTACCATCCTCGTGCATTATTGTGGATTTTGAAGTCCTGCTCCACACTTTGCTGTATTTCCTGCTGTCCTATATGAAGATAAATATGCTGATATGAGTTAAACCAGTTAGTACATCTGCCATGTATGTGTATATACTATATATATTTTTTATATTCACCATTTTTAAGAATAGTTATTACTGTATGTATGTTTGTATATATCTTTGCATATTGTATATATTATATATTTGTTATATTCAACTTTTCCTGTTCTAAATGTATTGTTTCCATCCTGTTGATATCATCTATTGCAGCCTGTCTAAGTTTCTTCCTCTTTTTTCCCAGTTAAAGTTGTTTTATCCTTGTACTATATGATTTTGGGCTATACAAATAAAATTGACTTGACTATTATATGTTCTTTCTATTCACTAATTTAATTCATAGCTTAATTTACATTTATTATATTTACTGTATAAACAGACTAGACTGGGTCTTTGTAATCATGTGGCTTAATCTCATTTAAAAGTACTTTTATTTTTTTATTTTCTAACAATTTATGACATGAAACGGTGTATTTGTCTATATTTAATTACCTAGAATGAGAAAATAGTTGATAGAATATGTTTTAATTAAAAACCAGTAACACGGTTTAAAAAAAACTAGATAGTATATATAGTATATTTTTTGGTGAATATTTTCCAAAATTCTGAATGAAATATCAACATTTGATTGTGACACAACGATGTAAAAAAGGTCATGTGATCTCATAAATTGCATGTCCTTCAAAATAAAAGCCTAATTTTCACGTCAAACTGTAAAAACATAGATTTTTTATATCACAGCTCTTTAGAAAATGATTAGTATTGCTGGCCTCTGAAAAAAACCTAGATAGTAAATTACATTTTATTTTTCATTTCATTTTTTAATCGGTATTTTATATTTTCTATGATGGTGTTTATGTTTTTTTGTTCTTTCCCTTCCAAAAGAGATCAATAAAGTCTTATAACGTTTAATATTTGATCGTGGTGATGTGTTACCTGGAGGATGAGTCCTCTCAGGACCCTCAGGTTGTGTCTACCGGGGACCGGAGCTCCTCCTCGGCTCCTGCAGCTAAGCAGCTCCGCGGCGTTACCGCTCCTCTTCCCCCGCCGCGGCGCCATCAGCAGGCGGCTCGCGTTCCTGCAGGAGGACCGGTGGGTGGCATGTTAGGAGCCGGCCACGACTACCTCAGGAAACCACAGAAACGACTTAAACTACAGCAACAACGAGGCTACGGCAACAGAAAGGTGAAGAAAATAGTTTAAAACCGGGAAACTTTATGAAACCACTACCGCTGTTTCTGACAGTTAGCGGCTAACGTATCTGAAGTTAGCTTAATACTGTCATTAAAGGTCGTTTGTAGTCCTGTCTGTTCGCTGTTTAAACCGAGAAAACGTCTTCAGACGGAGAATAGAATATATAATAGAGTTTAAATTTATTTCCGGTACAATATAAATGTTCAAAAAGTGAATGTGTGTTGTGTTTTTTTATTTTAATTTACCAATGTGGCGCCGCTGGCTGCTATCGTGCCGGCGCCATTTTTTATAGTTTTAGTTCTTCTTCGCTACTTTTAATGGCGGCTCCTCAAACAACCAACATACAGCACACCGCCACCTGCTGTAGCGGAGGGTCAATATCAGGGATTTACAAACTTAAAATAATTAAAGTAAATAAATGTACACATGTTTTTAAGCTGCTTTATTGTAAAATATATATATGTATATATTTTTTCTTGTTTATCCCTATTATTCTTACAATACAAACTAATCTTAACCATAAAACCTTTTTCTTTCTCTTTGTAATATATTAATTTCTGTATATTATAATAACATCTTCCTTCTTCATATCTTCTTATGGGGTGTATTGGTTGATGGAAAACAACAATATCTAATATTTATAATAATAATACAAAAAAACTAATTAAAAATAAAATAAAAGGACAATTAAAATAAAACAATTTAAAGAAACGTACATCTTCTCAATCAAATTTTTTAGATTTTATTTGTCATTCCTGCCAAAATTATAATATATATTATCAAACAATAGGGATTTCCTAAAATATATATTTATTTAAAAGTGTTTTTTAATGTCATGTTCATAAGGCTGAGAAATTCAACACAAAAATCACAAGAACACAACATTTGTATTATAATAAAGATCCTATTTCTTAGCTTAGCTTAGCTTAGCTTAGCTTATTATCTTTTTCTATCTAGCTACCAGGGTTAAGAAACTGATGAAATATGCAACTTGGAGAAAGAAAATTAGAGATAATATTGAAAAGGAATTGAAGTTCCCATGAGTAATAGACCTTATAATAGGAAGTAGCATGGGAGTTGTGCTTGTTAAAATTAGGATATGTGAAGAGTCAGTGGAATTGTAATAATTTACTCTCTTGATGCACTTTCACAGGGTAAATGCATAAACTGCGGCGCTTGTCTGTGGCCAAACTGGCCGAAGGTTTCATCAGATCATCAACGAGACTGAAGAGCACCAGAGAAAGACCCTCAGCTCCGCTGGGGTCAAGACTTCTGACCAATCGGGATGACATTTTCAAGCACAACACGTGGTCAGTGATGCTGATCAACACCTTTTATAAGACACTTCATTTGAGATTTAGTGTCACACTGAAAAGCTTTTTGGAAAAAAAACCCTATGTAATATATAAAACACATTTGTTATTAAGACATAATAAATGTCTATGGAACAGAAGCAACTGATCAGCATTCTCCGGTTGAATGATGCATGTTGTAGGGATCATGTGCAGTGGACTGAAGAGGACAAGGAAAAGGCACGGCAGAAAGCAGAAGAAAACTCCGCTGTGCAAATTCCTTTAACGGAACAAGGCAAGAATGTTTTCCTCACAACTGTTTTACCAAGTTGGATTTCGTAGCATACACAGCGCCACGTAAAAGTATTTACCCCCTGAACTTTTTGACCTTTTGCCACATTTCAAGCATCAAACACAAAGATAGAAAATTGGAATTCTTTGTGGAGAATCAACACCAAGTGGGATATAATCATGAAGTGGAATTATATTATTGCCAAATCTATTCTCAATCAGGAAATGAATTAACACTTATTAAGGCTTCAGGTTTGTTGGACCCATTTTCTGTATATTGCACAGGAAAAATGCTAATATATATATATATATATATATATATATATATATATATATATATATATATATAGTAATCAACAGGATTAATGTGTTCTTCAGGCAGATGCTGTGTAAACTGACCTGAGAAAGTTTAATTTCTAAAGAAATTCAAGTAAATAATACGCTGTACTTTTTGAAATCCACATTTGTTGATAATTATCCATTTATGGCTGTTTTAGGATGAATTTTTTTAATTGTGATGAAGGGGAAAAAAAACTTAACACAAATAAGCGACATTTTCATTCATAAATTTGATTCACCAGAGGTAAAAAACAAAAAATAGGACCTATTTAGGACAAGATCCTCATAAGCAATTTGTTTTGATAAATAAATTTAAATTAAAAAACAAATTTAGAAAGAAAGTAATTGACATCAAACAGATGGAAACACGTCTGAAGCCAGGACTTTTTTTTTTTTCTCGGCCCCGCAGGTAAATTCTACACGGACGCCTGTCGCTACTGGGACCAGTTCTATGAGACGCACCAGAACAAGTTCTTCAAAGATCGCCAGTGGCTGCTTAATGAATTCCCAGAGCTGCTCACGTCGTCGTTTCAGAAAAATGAAGCTGCCGTTCACACGTCTTTCCCTGGACAACACGCATCCTACAGGATCTTAGAGGTTTTCACTCTCTGGCATTTATGAAAGTAGAACAAATATTGATTTTATACCTGCATGTGTGAAATAGATTTATTAATGTCAACCACTTATCTTCACAGGTTGGATGTGGGGTTGGGAACAGCGTTTTTCCCATTATTAGGTCCATCAAGTGAGTAAATACTTTAGGATTTTCAAACAAGTGTTTTTCATATATATTCATTTTAACTAACCATTTAACCACTATATTATTCTGGTTATTATATAATTAGATATTATACATTTTCTCAGATTTACAGTAGGTGCTGAGTATGAAATTGGTAAAGTAAAATAAGTAGTTTTTTTCCATTTTTCCTGCTATAAATAACAATAAATATGTAATAGCTCTACAACCACAAACATTATTTTACTTAAACTTGTTTTTAGTTTAGTAAAGCTTATAAAAGCTTAGTAAAGATTTAATATTTTATTATATATAGGACAATGATATAAACTGTTTCCTTAAAAACAAATTAAGTTAAATATTCATTATTTTTTCTTTACAGGACTTTTTTGATATTATACATTTTCTCATGAGTATGAAATAAGTCAAATAAAAAATATAAGTATTAAGCCCCAGGTTTATTTGTTCAGTTTTCCTGCTATAAATGATAATAAATCTGGAATATCTCTCTACAGAAGATTCAGAATCTATGTATGTTGATGTTACACAGAAAATACAGTTAGAATATTGAAGATAATAATCTAAAACTGTGTTTTACTGCAGTAAAAATACTTTATTTAGTGTTGGAGCTCAGGTTTAACATGGGTTTTATCAATAAAACTTAATGCACCTATTGTAAGTTTATTATATATAATTAGTGCATTATTAAAACTTAACTTAGTCTATCTGGACTATTTATTATAGTTTGTAGTGAGGATCAGACAGAATTATGTAGATTTAAGTACTTTAGTTCACATTTAGACTCAATGCACATTAAATCTATTTAAAAAAGGCAAATTACATCACATTCAGACCTTTAAAAAAGGGCACATTAGTGAACATTTAGACATTTAAAATGGCTCTAAACAGTGGTTAGTTGCAGCTACTACTGATATTATCCATCCATCCATCCATCCATTGTCTATCCCGCTTATTCCCTTTCGGGGTCGCAGGGGTCTGCTGGAGCCTATCCCAGCGCGTTAAGGCGAGAGGCAGGGATACACCCCAGATGGTCGCCAGCCAATCGTGGGGCACACACACCATTCACACACCATTCACTCTCACACTCACACCTATGGGCAATTTAGAGTTTACCAATTAACCTGAGCATGTTTTGTATTGTGGGAGGAAACCGGAGTACCCGGTGAAAACCCGCGCAGACACGGGGAGAACATGCAAACACTGATATTATATTAAACTATTTTATTATTGTATTGATGATGTGGATATTGATGATATATATTGATGCTGGAACAGGAACAGATAAAATACTTTATTTAGTGTTGGAGCTCAGGTTTAATATGGGATTTATTATAAAACTTAATAAAAACTCAATAAAACTCTGGGTTATTTGGATTTTTTCAGGTTTAACAGGAAACATTAGCAGTTTGCATGTTGCAAATTTAGTAAAATTATTGTAATGATATATGAACATTGTGTTTGCTACATTTAAAAAATACTTTATTTAGTGTTGGAATTGAGGTATTCTTGTGCAATATGTGAATAGAACCTTATAAAAACTCAATAAAACTCAGGTTTTTGGGGGGATTTTATCAGGTTGAACATGACAAATTTGCAGTTTGCATGTTGTAAATTTTGCAAAATGGTGCAAAATCATTATATTTACATTTTGTATTAAAACACTGGCTAATAATATGTTGTTGTGATGTTTAAATAGTGGTTAGCTGCAGCTACTACTGATATTCTATTAAACTATTTTCTTATTGTATTGATGATGTGGATATTGATGATATATATTGATGCTGTAACAGGAACAGATAAAATACTTTATTTAGTGTTGGAGCTCAGGTTTAACATGGGATTTATTATAAAACTAAATGCTTATATATATTCAATGCTTTTATATATATATATATATATGTGTGTGTGTGTGTCTTTTAAATATGTTAAATTATCTCGTTAACAGCAGGAATGAATTAGTTCAAGGTATTGATATTAACACTGATGCTGCGTGATTTGAGTGCTCCTCTTTTAAAAAGGTGCTAGTTGGTCCGAGTGGTTTTAAAGTGGCCGTTCAATGGTTCCCTTTGTCATCCTCACAAAGACAATATGATACTCCGGTTGCTCCTTTTTTTAGATAGATTTCTGGAAAGTGGCCCCAGAGTTAATTAATTCCTCCGTGGTTGGGAGCAGCTGTCACCACGCCAGCACTAATATCAGTTTCTGGGTGACAAAGGGAAGGAAGAGGTGGCAGGAGAAGAGAGGCGACGTTTAGCCGGTGTTGGAGCACACACTCCACGGCAGGAGTGGGGACAGGTGCACACAACATAACTACAGCAGAATGAAGGCTTTCACTTCCTGTTTCTGCACGCTGTGCACGTCTTTATTTCAAGAAAAGTTGTAGATTTTTATCCCAAAACTTGTTTAATTGTAGGAAGAAGGTGCATTTTTTGCACCACTTCATCTCTTTTGTATATAAAATAAATAAGATTTTACCCTTCTATGCAATGATGACACTTACTGGATAAATGGGCTTTTTCCACAGGGATACTGGTGCATTCTTATACTGTTGTGACTTCTCGTTGCGTGCGATTCAGATGGTGAAGGTAAGTAATTGTAATATTATTATACAGTACAATATGATCTATAGTGTATCTGGCTAATAACTGATCTGTCTGATATGGTTTTGCAGTTGTATCCTGAAATAATGGACCAAAGCTGGCATAACACTAACAAGTCATTTCACGTTAGAGTAGAAGCAATAACATTGATTCCATTGGATCATTTAATGTGCAGAAGCTGCATTTAATTAGATTTTGTCTCAGCGCAATTACGAAAAATCTCATGTGTGGATATAACAAAGTATTTATGCTGCATAATAAAGTCATTATGCATTAATATTGTTTTACAAGTAAACTTGACAGATAATCAAAACTCATTTTATGTGGCCACACTGTGTAGTTTTTGCTGCCACCTAGTGGTGAGGTGGCAGACTGCAAACAACCGGTACTACAACACAAAAGTTTTTTGGTTCGTCCACTTCTTCAGAAACATGGTGTACCTGCTGTTCATGTAGATTAAAAACATCTAATCGAATTTAATAAAGAAACACAACAATTGTTATTTGAATTGTAATATATGTACTTAGTCATTAAAATGTTTTATACTTATATAAAACTTTTTTATAAATCTTATATTCCATTTTTGCTAATTCTACTCACTGTATGATGCTGAATGCTGCTTCACACACTCTACCCTGATGAAATTAAAAAATAAATGAAAAAGTATGATGGAAATTTTCTTGTAAAATTTGAAGAAAAACTGCACTGAAAAAACACAGTAATAGTAATAATAATTTTCTGACTCCTTGTTAATGTCACATGTTTTTATCTGCTTTATTCAATAGATTTTACTGTTTAATTGAATCATCATACATATATATATATATTTAATTCTAAAATTTACTGCCCCTCCTTAAAACTTATTTTACTCAATTAAAAGTAATTGGGAAAAAGAAGTTTGTGCAATTTAATTTACATCTTCTGTGCAAGTAAAATATTTGGTTTACAAGTAAAATATTTGCTTCACTTCATTTTCTGAATGTTACATTTATTGAATTAGATTGGATTTAATTTTATTTTGTAGGAGTGCAATTTTACATTGACTGAATCTAAATAATTCAGTTCAGTACCAAATCAAAGTGGTAGTAATTCCTAATGTTTTTGAGTAGAAACCTCTTGGAAAATTAACTTACAATTAACTTAATAAATATTTCTAGAGTTAAAAGATAAATTAATTTCATGCATCCAATTGACTGATAATAAATCTGAGTAATTTCAACCATTTTTAATGAATGCATCAGGTACATTGTGGTTGCACATTTTTAATTACATGCTATTACATTGCATTAATTCTTTTCTGTTATATAATGACATTGTTTTGGTTATTATTTCATATAATTCACTCTTTAATTGAACTTAAAATAAATACAGAAATCCCTTATAATCCACCACTTACAGGAGGGCAAAGGTCAACGTGACAGCGTCCCTTTGATGGTCGACGCCCGTCCTCCATGATACAGAAAACCGATGGAAAGGCATAAAAAACAGAATCGTTTTTTTTTTCACCCGCGGTGCTCTAATTCCCACAGGAGCATCCCGACTACGACGCCGCGGCGTGTCACGCCTTCGTCCATGACCTCTGCGACGGGGCGGCCTCCTTCCCCTTTCCCCCTCAGAGCCTGGATGTCATTATGGCCGTCTTCGTGCTGTCCTCCATTCATCCGGAGCGGTAGGTGAAGGTTCCAGAACGGAGGTGGGAGAACCTGGTATCATTTATCACCTGCCAGCCCCCCCCCCCCCCCCCCCACACACCATGCCCCTCCCCCACCCACCCACGACCTCAGTGACCTTCCTAACCCGGCCTCGCGTCCCCCAGCCCGCCCCCCAAAATCATTATGAAATCTAAATTTAGACTCAGTGTAGTGGGTGCTGTGTATTACCATTTGTGTTCTACTTATAGAAAATATAGAAAATAATTTAATCTGTTAACGTTTAAAAGTCCCTGATATGTTGGCAGCATTAAGTTTTAAGAGATAAGATAAGATAAGATAAAACTTTATTGATCCCACAACAGGGAAATTTGTCTGTTACTGCAGCGTACAGAGTAAAGAAAATAAAAGCTATAAAAAATAAAAATACACAACACTATGCATTATGGACATAAGAATGGAGAAAAAATACTAATAAATAGGAAGAAGATTTTAAGGTTTTATTCACATATTGCATTAAAAAAACTCAGCTACAGCACTAAATACAATATTCTATCTTTAATATGAATGAACAATCACCCAAATTAGGAGCTGGATCATTTTGTTTATGCAAAAAACAGACTTTAAACCTGTTAATATATTATATATATATATATATATATATATATATATAGCATTGAGTTTTCTTAATAAAGCTCATGTTAAACCTGAGCTCCAAGATTAAATAAAGTATTTTATCTGCAGTAAAACCCAATGTTCCTGTTACAGCATCAATATATATCATCAATATCCACATCATCAATACAATAATAAAATAGTTTAATATAATATCAGTAGTAGCTGCAACTAACCACTATTTAGAGATTAACTTTAGATTTGATTATTTAATTGGCTCCTTTATAATCTCCTTCTTAAACATCACAACAACATATTATTAGCCAGTGTTTTACTACAAAATGTAAATATGATTTTGCACCATTTTGCAATATTTACAAAATGCAAACTGCAAATTTGTCATGTTCAACCTGATAAAAGAAGAATTCCAACACTAAATAAAGTATTGTTTAAATGTAGTAAACACAATGTTCATATATCATTACAATAATTTTACTAAATTTGCAACATGCAAACTGCTAATTGTTCCTGTTAAACCTGAAAAAATCCAAATGTTGAGTTTTATAATAAATCTCATGTTAAACCTGAGCTCCAACACTAAATAAAGTATTTTATCTGCAGTAAAACCCAATGTTCCTGTTACAGCATCAATATATATCATCAATATCCACATCATCAATACAATAATAAAATAGTTTAATATAATATCAGTAGTAGCTGCAACTAAACACTATTTAGAGATTTATTTAGATTGGAGCTGTTTGTGGGATTATTTAATTGGCTCCTTTATAATTAAACATCTTACAGAAAATATTCTTTATGTTCTTAATGATCCTCGGTGATTTATAGCATTTTATAGAATAATAATTGACCTTTGACCTCTGACCTTAATAATCATTTAATTGTGCATTGCAGATAATTTATCTTATTTCATTTTTCCTGATTTGGGTCACATTGGTCTTGTTTTAAGTTTTAAATAAAATATTTTTTTCAATATTCTAACTCTATTTTCTGTGTTTCATCATCATAAATAGATTCTGACTCTTCTGTAGTCTCCTCACATGTTGTAGAGTTATTTTAATATCATATTTACGTCCAATAACCTTTGTGTTTGTAGAGATATTCAATATTTATTATCATTTATAGCAGAAAAAATGAAAAAGAAACCTGAGGCTTAATTGGTTCTTAGTATTTCAATAATTTCATTTTAATGAATATATGTCCTCAACTTGACTCTCTATTATTATTCACTTATTATCAGTTAATTCTGATTAGAAATTCTATTTTTTCCATCAAATGATATTTTATCTACAGGATGCAGGAAGTGGTGAACCGGCTGTCGACGTACCTCAAACATGGAGGGATTTTCCTGTTCCGTGATTATGGGAGATACGACTTGTCCCAACTCCGCTTTAAAAAGGGTGAGCCTCCAAATACAAGTACATTATCATTATTATCATTATTATTAGATTAATATTATTAATATATTTAATCTACCTGACCTCATTTCTCGTATAGTCTCTGCACCACATGATACGGATAAAAAAGTTCAATATTTTTCAATATTCAGTCAGTCTACTGAAAAATGTAAAATCTTTAGACACTGAACAATATAAACAATACAATATAAATCTTTTTTTGGTATTATGGTTATTTTTTGTAGAAAGTAGAATTTACTTACTTGCTTAAAATATTTCCTAATGTGTACGGAATCAATTTATTATGAGTTTCAGTTTAAAGAAAATTATTAATTTGTTTCACCATATTCTAATTATTTAATTATTATTACTGTTATAATAATGTGATTGTTTAACCCTTTAAAATCAGGACAGTGCTTATCAGAGAATTTCTACACACGTGGAGATGGAACCTGTGTTTACTTCTTCACAAAAGGTATTTCTGGACTATATATATATATATATATATATATATATATGACCTTTTGCATGCAGTGATTTAGGAACCTATGAAGAGTTGATATAGAACTAGATGCATGTATTTGGTTGGGGGCGTCTCTTCAATGACAAATGCAGTTTTGCATCAGTTTGATCCAATACTATCACAATATCTGAGTGAAAGTTACAACTTTATGCATTAATTATGCAATAATTCAGCTTCTTCTGCAGAATATTCAACGTTTTTCCAATTTTATTTACATGCCTGTTGTTTTTGCATTGCATTTTTCATTGTGTGTGCAGGTTTCCTGCATGTAACATTACACAGCTGCAGTATAGGGCTCTTTCTCTGCAGACATCTTGACTTGTCAAGCAGGAAATTCGCAGGTGAAAGTGAATGGAATCCAGTCATTGTTGATATTAATTGCACACACCTGGCATGTCATCATGTCTGCTGTGAAAAATGAAAGGAGCTTCCTGCTGTGCCCGGATGAATTTTTCATCATTCTTTTCACGCTGAAACGCATCAGCCTCCTGATCGCAAACAAATGTACCCACAAGAGGGTCCACATGAGGAGATTCTCGCTGTTTTTTGACCTCTGCAGTTTACAGAAAGCTCCATGTTGCACCTTAAAATGCACAATGGAAAACTGGGTGTATAAAGAACAACTTTATTTTACAACATGTTCAAATAAATAAACAATTGTTTTTCTGTTACAGAGGAGGTTCATGTTTTATTTTCCAAAGCCGGACTGGAAGAGGTTCAAAATCTGGAGGACAGACGACTAAAAGTCCACAGAGGAAAGAAGGTTGTGATGTATCGTGTGTGGATGCAGAGCAAATACAGGAAATCTTAACAACTCAATATATAATTCGGTATATTAAACCTCTGTGGGGTCATTATCGGTGTCATTGATGCCATTTGGTTTGTTAATGCACCAAATCATGAACATGTTTGTTCTTTAACTGCTGATTCTGGACCTGAGGAGTTGACCTCCCTATGTTGGGCCGTGTGTTTGTTTTTAATAAAATGGTTTATTTAATGTTCTTAAAAAAAAAAAAACAAGTGAACCAGAACTGCTTTGTCATTATTTTGTACAATTGTCTAAGTAATGTTTGATTATTATACATTAGAACAGTATTTTTATATATATCTATATAGATCTGTTTTATTTCCATGAGGAAAAAAGAACAGTCTTAAGTTTTCAGATAATTTTCTTAAGTAAAATGTACCAATAGAGCAAAAAAAATACTTTATAGCAAGTAAAAGTCCTGCATGAAAATTCTACTTCTAAATAAAAATAAGTATTACAGGTTTGATTGCAGTATTATGAGTCGGTGTAGTTAAAGTATTTCAATATAGCAATTGCAGTACTCTGCTTTAGAACATTTGACAACTTTTGATTATGAGAATTGGAATAAAAATGATCCATGCTACATGATTAAAAGTCAGAAAGGAATTACATACTTTACAACAAACATACTTTACTACATCTACTCATGATACTGCAATAGTTTACATCAACTCATAATACTGCAATACTCTACTACATTTGCTCATAATACTGCAATACTTTACTGTATTGACTCATAATACTGCAATACTTTAACTACATCTACTCATAATACTACAATACTTTACTACATCTCATAATACTGCAATACTTTACCACATCTACTCATAATACTGCAATACTTTACTACATCTACTCATAATACTACATTATTTCACTACATTGACTCATAAAACTGCAATAATGTACTCTATAACTCATAATACTACAATACTATAACTACATCTACTCATAATACCGCAATACCTTACTACATGTACTCCTAATACTGCAATACTTTAACTACATTTACTTATAATACTACAATACCTTACTACATCTACTCATATTACTGCAATATTTTACTACATACATAATACTGCAATAGTCCACTTAAAAAAATAATATATACAGTGATCCCTCGCCACTTCGCGGTTCACTTATCGCGGATTCGCTATTTCGCGGATTTTCATAATGCATTTTTTTTTTTTTTTTGGTGCATTGTGTTCTGCATTCTGATTCGCTAAAAACTCACTTTCGCTTCTTGTATCAAAACATGCTACGAATTGTGCTATCATTTTGTCGTCTCGTTTGCAAAGAAGAAAAAAGAGCGACAACAGCTGCCTATCACTATGTTCTTCTCCCGAACAAACACACCTGCACCGCGGGCTTCAGAAGAAGAGAACACTGCAGAGCGCAGTCAGGATGCAGCGGCCCAGTCTGAAGAGCAGTGAAACGGCCTACACGCGAGTCACTGTATTTGTATACATGTAATAGTTGCTAATTGTAAAAAAAAAAATAAAGTTTTCTATTTCGCGGATTTCACTTATCGCGGGTCATTTTCGGAACGTAACCCCCGCGATAAACGAGGGATTACTGTATATATATATATTCAAGCTTGACTACATATAATAATAATAATAATAATAACAAAGCTGATAATTGATGAATGAAGTTGATCAACTTGATCATAAATTGCCCCCCTCCCCTCTCCCCTCCCCAATGAGACTCTTTGCACACGACGCGTGACGTAGCAGCGTCATAGTCAAGGCAACCGGCGGCTGTTGAAGACGGAGGCAGCGGCTCTGCAGCCTGGACGCGGAGGTTGGTTCCCGACAAGAAACAAAAAAAAACGCTGTAAATTCGCCGTTTTCACCTCGTGTCAACCTGTAAAAAAAAAATAAGAATAAGAAAAAAAAACGAGCTTCTTCGGTGGGTTTGATAGAGATTTAACCGCGGCTGCACTTCAAGTTCCTACACGATAAAAAAAAGTAGCTTGATGAGTGTCCAAAGTAGTGGAAGTTTGGAGGGGACGCCATCTTTGGTCCAGGCTCTCCACGTCCCCAACACGGAGCGTGTTTTCAGCAGCTCACCGCGGCGGTGGTGAAGGCCTCTGGAAAGGTAATAACGTGACCGTGAGGCCGTTTATTTTTTAAGAAAAAAAACACAACACACACACACAACGTGAATGTCCGTTTTTAAGGTATTAAAGAAGTGTTTAATTATTTTTATTTTATTATTTTTTTGCTTCCCGCTGCTGCAGTCAAGCTCCAAAGTCCATTCACAAGCCTGTGTGTTTTTTTTTTGCTAGTAGCTAGCAGCGGTGGACAAGACGTCTGTCTGTGTCCGGGCCAGTCCACATATTAAAACAAGTAAACTACTAACGTTACAACACGATTAAATATATATATATACATATATATACCCCCACCCCCCCCCCCCCAAAAAAAGGCGATAAAGCTTTTTAACGAGGACATATAGCGACTAGCCGCTGCATCCTTTACATGAAACCAAGCGGCTGCACACACCGGCTCAAATTAATGATAGACGTGCACGAATTTAAAGAATTTCTGTGTTATTTTATGTGTTGACTCTGCTGTTTCCCTTGTGCACAACATTTTTAATCTCACCGAGCAGGAAAAGTCTTTGAACGCAACAGCTAGAGTTAGTAATTTATTGTGTCTTAGCTTTTTTTTTGCTATAGCTGCTACCGCATTGTGCCATATGTGACTTTTTTTTTAACCCAACCAGGATGAAAGCTATAACTAACACCTAATGCACAGTGCAGTTTTTTAGCGTGTGCAATGGTTAAAATAACAGCTGCTCGTTGCCTTATTTAATATTTAGTGACCTTACGGTGTTGTCATTGATGGTAAACACGCCTCCATGCACCTTCCACTAGTTTTTTTTTACTGGAGACATTAAAACATTATGGAGCAATGAGGTCCTGCAAGATATCCTGTTATCAGTGTTGCATGCATTGGCTGATATGCTGATCCAAGCCTCACTCTGTGTGCACAACACTTGCATATACAGAAAATTTTGACTTTTTTATTATCTAAGTTGAAGTCACCTGCTGAGCAGCATGGAGTTAAAATGACATCCCCTCCAGGAGCAGGAGGTGTAGGGGTTCAACCGCTTGTTTCTGCAGGGGCTTGGATATAGATAACACTTATGCTGTGAGGTTTTCATGTCCTGAAACAAAAGAAGGGGGGAAAAAGCATGGATGATTTGTGTTTATGATGTGGTTCCCAGCACCGAAAATTGCACTGGAAAAGAGAAGCAGGGGTAGAAAGGTTTTTAAAACTGCAGCTTCTCATTTATGTGTTAAAATATATCTATATCTATCTATATATATATATATATATATATATATATACACACACACCTTAAGCCCAAAATTATTCGTACCTCTATTGATTACTTAAGGTATTTCACCTCATTTTTTACTTAAATAGGACACAAAGAAAGTCTCCAACTATAAAGTGTATATATATAAAGACAGATTTCCCAGCATGCCCTGCCAGGAGCTTTCTATATCAATTATTTGTTGGATGTGATTTTTGGTTTTCACTCCGTTTATTTACACATTCTAACGAAACACAAATCAATTATGGCTTCAGACTTTCTTTTGTGTCCTATTTAAGTAAAAACTGAAGTGAAATACTAATTTGTAAGTGAAAAATAAATCATGTGTATTTGATAGGAGTATGCATTTTTAAATAAATAGTGCTTCATGCAGATTTTAGAAAACACTTTAAAAATTTAAGATGGTAACATCCTAACTAACATTTATACTAGAGCTTCAATTAACGACTATTCTGTTAAATAATCTGTTGATTATTGAGACAATGGCCTTCCTTTATTATATGTAGACATAACACACAACCCAAAGATCATCAGTTTACTGTTATAGAAGAATAAAGAAACCAGGAAATAATCAGAGAACAGAAGCTGGAAACAGAGAATTTGGACATTTTTTTTTTTTTAGCTGACGATTCCTGTGATAGCAACTAATTGATTAATCATTGCAGCTCTATCTTATCTTGTTAATGTAGTTGTATAAGATAAATGACTTCCTCTGCATATAGATTAGAAGCTTGGGGCCACTATGGGAAATATTAAAAACCTACTTTGTCATTTTAAAAAATGTTTTTTAGGAAGATGAAACTAAGCTGTTGCCTGATTTTATTTCAATCTTGTCCTATCAACCTTGTGATTGGACGTATCTCCTAATGATTTTTGATCAGAGAAAAATCTGTTAATAGCAAAGGTTTGATCCCTGTTTTGTAGTCAACGTCTAGTATAGAAACTATCGCCTCGATATATATATATATATATATATTTGTTAATATATAGGTATAGATATAGGACCAGATATTGTCCATTGATTTTTCTTTTCCAGTTTTGCAGTAAATTGATGTAATATTTTAAAGTTACCAGACGAGTTCTACCTGTAACGTAACCGTTAGTCAAGATACTTGCAGGAAAGAATAAATATTTACCAGCAAAGTACAAAATACTATAAATGTATATAGGTAAATTTGTGACTGATCCCTACAATATTGACATAATAGAGGTAATTAATGAAAATAAAGCTTGATTTTGTCCATAATTGCATAACCGTAGGCCTCAAAATCCTACGTGGGATTCAACTCTTCAACTGCCTGAAGTTGTCATAAATGATCATTTTCAGCCTGGTTTAATGTGATCAGTTGCATGATGAAAGTCCTTAAAATCACCATATGATGCACAAAGTTCTGCTATTTTTTTTTTTTTTTTGTGGGTGAGTTTCATTCACAAAAAGTTTATTTTTTCCACGTCCTGTTTTTGCAAACGCAGATCAGAAGACGCCGTGCACAAAACAAATTAGTGCCAATCAGAAAATATGATTATGGCTGATAGAAATAAAGAAGCTCAGTTAGACGTTCAGTTAGATGCTAAAAAAAACATCTTTTGATAAAGAGAAGCGATCGAGCGATGTGACAGATGGAGGTTTTAGAAGATGTTATAGGTTTTAAGTGTCAGCCGTAACACAACGTGATGCTGGAGAGAAACACAAGCAGCTGTTGGACTGAGGAGAATACTGAAATGTGCAAAAAATCCCGCCTAAAATTTACAAAACATTCCTGGTAAACAACACACATCTTGCATTGTTTGATTTACAGTCATATCAAACTTTTTGCTGATTTTCGTATCATATTTACTCATTTTATTCGGATTAAGGTGTTTCTACACCAGTGAAGAAAGGCAGAAATGTTCTATCCATGCTGTGTATGACAGGTCTGACCTTGTATATTTCCTTCATCAGTGAGAGAATTCTGTTTTTCTTTGCATGAGGCTCATTTAATATATCTGTAGCTAAATATATGCATCTCGTAAATTTACGTTGGATAAGTGCAGCCATCTAATGTCAAAAATATCTATGCTTATCTTTTAGTAAATCTGCTTTTTGTGCAAAAAGTTCATATGATGTACACGGCTGCAGGTGGTTCTTTTCTTAGTTAATATAATCTATTGACTATTGAAATGAGTAGTTGTCTGGTTTATGAGATGATGTCAAAGTCAAAATGACCCAACGATCATCAGTTTAATATTATTGAAGACTAAAGAAACCAGAAAATAATCAGAGAACAGAAGCTAGGACATTTTGAAAAGTTAAAAATGAGTTTATCTGTCAAATATTTTAGTTAAATTGCTGTAGGTGGAAATAACATTTCTCTGAAGTGTAAAGATTACCTGTTGGTGATGTGGCTTGTGATTCATTGGTAGAACTGCAATGATTAGTCGATTAATCAATTAGTCGCCAACTATTTTGATAATTGATTTGAGTCATTTTTTTAAGAAAAAAAATTCTCTGGTTCCAGTTTCTGTTCTATAATTATATACTAGTTTCTTTATTCTTCTCTCTATTCTTCTGATTTTAGGTTCAATCTTCTGAAAATTTTACACCATTAAATGAACCAAACGACTAATTGAATAATGGTTTTAATAATAAATAGATTAATCAACTATCAAAATAGTGGTTAGTTGCAGCTGATATGATGCTATGTCATGATATTGTGATAGTGAATATATTGCAAGATAATTCATCAGATAAATCAAAATATGTCTAAAGCAGAAAAATATCCTCCAAAATGCAATAATTATTTATTCACTGCTTTTGCAAGGTTAGTTGCAGAAACCTTAACTTCTTCAACGTTCCAAGTTTTAACCCAAACCTTCGCCTGCATGGTTTTTATTCATCATTTTTGCAAAGAACAACTGCAGCTTATACGCATCAATCAGATTAGTCTGGACATCCGTGTTCTGATTAGGCGTCTCATTCTCTTCTGTCTACGGGAGTTTTGTCTTGGATTTATTGTGCGTCTTGTTGCTCTGAATCTCTGTATCCCAGGGAGAGTTAACGGTACGACCCCATCCTTTGGATTTCTGCGTCCGTATCATGCTTCTCGAGGAGGGATTATCGTGACTCAACACTTTATCATTGCGAAATGTTTTTTTCCACACTTTTTAAGATGGGCCCAACCAGTCTTTGCATAAACAGAACCACCAAGGCTGGCGTGGCACACTGGGCCCTTTTTGTCGACTGAAAATGGTCGTCTCATTAAAAGCGCGGGGTTGGTGAGCGCAATCCTCTGAAGGCCGGGGAGCTCTCGTAACGACAGGAACGCGGCGTTCATCCTCGCCGAGCAGTCAAAACATTGCTCTTGGACTCCTGATAATAGCGTCTGGCACAGAAACGCCTCTCACCGCTTTAACTACTGTGTTCCGAGCAGCGACAAATCATGTCTGTAAACTGGTGGGTTTTTTTTTTCTAAGCTCGGGTGAAACGCAATCAGTGATGCAGAGACGTAAAGTAAAAATATCACCTGGGAATAAGCAGGAGTGACTAAAAAAGAAGAAAAAAATCACCATCAGGGATAGAGATTATGTAGATTTTTATATATAGAGAGTAATACTATAAAGCCTAATTAAGCAGATCATTATTCAGGGCTTCACCAAATTATTAATAGTGCAATTTAAAAATATTAAATATTTTTGTATTAATGTATTTCAGAATCAGAGATACAGACGTGTTCTTCAAGGTGTAAATGTAATAGAAAATCATTAAAAACACTGTCTCCTAAATAGAAAAAACATAGATTGTATATTAGGATGGGAGCGCTTACTCTGCTGCCTAACTTGTATCTCAACAAGAGTAAAGAGCGCTCACTCTTTCTCAAAAAAAATGCTAGTTTTAGCTTGATTTTTTTTTTTTTTAAACTTCAGCACCAAGTTTTTAATCCTGTTTTATTTACTAGGATATTTAATACTTTAAGTCTCTTTACGCTTTTGGCTGTGGAGCAACGTGAAGTTAAAAGCATTTAATAGAGAGTGTCTCAGGTTCGATGAAGACGAGAACATCATGCATTCAGTAACAGGGTGGAACACGTTTAGAGTGGAAAGACTCCAAAAAAATAAATATGCTGGAATAATAGTTCACTTTCCAACTTTCAACTTTAGCCCCATTCCGATGCATTTTAGCAGCAGAGGCAGAGATGATGATAATAAAAGTTTATTTATTTTTTTTTTTAAAGTAGAGCAAAGGAGGAATTTCCCGCTGTAAAGTTCATGTCAGACATGTTGCAGAAAAAATATTTTGCACTTATAGTTTACTAGACTGTTTATTAGACTGTCTTTATTCCATTTATTATAATATAGTATTAGAATTGAATCTTGAATTACTTTCTTTTATTAGAACACAACTAAAAATCTTTGTTTATCATGCCTATATAGACAGTAATATAAAGGTGAAACTGTAAAACGCTGATGCTAATACAGCGTTCATGTGGTGTTGGACAAATGACCGTTTCCACTTCTGGAAATTACCAGCTATCAGCACTTAATGCTGCGACGTCTGTTCCTTCATTAACCTGTTTTTATTAAACTTTTAGTGTGTAGGAAACCTTTAACTCGGTCCAGTAACGCTTAAAAACACGCTCAACTAAATAAAGGTTCCTAGAGTATAATTAAACACTACTGACTGAAATAAGACTAGATTACTTTGGATTTTCTTTCACTAAAACTAGAATGTTCCTTTTATGATTTAAAGCAAAAGAATACGAGTTGATTAAATATGTTTAAAACTAAATTGACAATTAGCAGAAAAAATTAAAATCTATATATTTTTTTGTGCATTTTATGAAATCAGCCCAACACATTCGGTTTAAACCCCAGTTATTGATTATTGATGGTCCTTTTTTTTGCAGGCACCATGGAGGAGCTGCACAGCCTGGACCCGCGGAGGCAGGAGCTGCTGGAGGCTCGGTTCATGGGGGGCGTGAGCGGCAGCACGGGGGGCAGCACAGGCAGCACGAGCGGAGGAACCAAAGTGAGCGGCTCCACGTTCCAGTGGAATTATAGACACCTACTGTCCAGCTGAGCTTTCTAACTGAAATACTTTCCCCCCCTTTTTCCCAGGGTTTGACCAATAATGAATGTTCAAATCACAGTTTTGGAAGCCTGGGATCCTCAAGTGACAAAGAGTCAGAGGTACAAGGAAATGCACACATGGAATAGATAATAGGACTATTTCAAATAGGTGGTGTTATATAGGCCTGGTCTATAATAAATATATATATATATTTAGTAGTATATATAATAGGAAAATGGTTAAATATAATATTGACAGTTTCGCTAAAGGTTTTGTGTTCTTTCTCTTTGGATTATAAACTTTTCCCCCATTATAATATTGAATAAAACAATTAAATCAACTTCAATATAAAGTGGTCACATTCAGCTTTTTTCCCTCCTGGTCCGTATCAATAATAGATAATAAAAAATCAATAATCACTGTTATCATCCACTGTGTGAAGCATTTTATATCAATTATTGTTGTGTATATGTTACCCACCTCTACCTGCATAGTAAAAATAGGTCATAATGATAAAAGAATATTGAAATAAAAAAATATCAATGATATAAATTTTTCTTATTTCTATTCAATCACGAGGAGTTGTCAGATCTCTTTACTTCATCAAGTGTCTAATTATAATTAAGTAGTTTGCAGCTTTTTTGTAAATGAAATGTTTTCTCTTCTTTCTTCCTCTATAGGGGTCAGATGTGAAAAGAGGCAGTTCTCCTGCTTATTCGGTGAGTATGTGGTGAAATATGGGGATGGGTTTAATGGCACCTGCTTCAATTTATATAGAAATAAAATCCAAACTCTTAAAGTAGCCCTGTTTTGCCATTTTCACCTTTCTAATATTAAAAAATGTAATTTAATTAAATAAAAATTATTGCTCCAGAAGCACCCAGTAGCAGCAATACAGTCTGCCTTCTATCACACTCACTGTTTCTCATGCTGTAACACAACATTTAGATTATTCTTCCAACTCTTGGTGACCAGAAAAAAGTCAAAAAAGCAAAAACGTCCAAAAATGTTTGCTTCCCTCTGGAAAATTAAAGACTAATCAGAGAACTCAAGAGCCAGATGGATTCCAATAGAGCTGCCACTAATCAATAATCTGATTAGTCTACAGATTATTGAAGCCAATCAATTAGTTGTTTGGTTCATGAAATGGTGTAAAATAAAGACTTAATAGTAAATAATCAGAAATGTCTCTGCTAAATATAATTTTTTAGTGTGATCAGAGAAAAGCATTTTGATAGTAAAGGCAGATATTTATTCTAGAAAACTAAGACAACCAGAAAATTCAAATTTGAGAAGCTGGAACCAGAGAATTTGGACATTTTCTTCTTAAAAATGACTCAAAACAATTATGAAAAAAGCTAGCCATTTGTGTGAATGTTCAGAAAAGTGTAGTAGTTGATTATAATCTTTATGTGTTAGTAGGAACGACAGAGGTTTAAATATATATATATATATATATATTTTCATTCGAATAATTTTCTGTTTCAGACTCCAGAGAAGAAACAGTCTGAAACGAGCAGAGGCAGAAAAAGGAAACCTGACATCCAATCAGAGAGCAGCCAAGGTGAGACCAGCTCTAATCTGCCCGGTAACTGCAGCATTTTTAATTAATTAATTAATTGAAGCCCCACATCTTTTCTGTTTTTGCCTTCGCAGGAAAATCAATAGTGCGAGGACCCAAAATAAGTGATTATTTTGATGTGAGTTTTTTTCATTTTTGCATCATTCATTGAAGGAAAACTACACTAATGTTAAGAAGTTTGGGGTAAAATTAATAGCAAATATAATCAAGACAATGTCTTTATCATATATTCTTTTAGTATATTTATTTAAAAAAAGCTAGAAATATTATTATAGTAGTTTAGTATATATTATATTATAATAGTATTTGAAGTTTTCTCTTTCAGATGTTTTCATCTGTGTGAACATCCTTACAACAATGGTTCTATAATCATCCATTAGCTTCTAATGCAATTATCAAATGTGCCTCTATACACTTAAGGATATACAAAAATAAAAAAAATTGATTTAAGTCAATTTAATCCCTGTTTAAGAACACAAATCTTAAAATAAGACTAATTATCTGCCACAGTGGAATAAGATAATTCTACTCAACATTGGACTAATTGGGCCAAAAACAAGATATTTTCACCTGTTACCACAATGTACCATTAGAACCCTAAAGAAATGGGCTTCTATCCACCTATTAATATATTATAAAACCAGATATTTGCAGCTAGAGTAGTCATTTACCCTATTAACAGTGTGTAGAGTTGATTTCTGATTAGTTTAATGTTATATATTTATTAAAAAACAGTGCTTTTCTGTCAAAAATCAAGACATTTCTAAGTGACCAGACCATTTTACCAAAGATGTCCCTTCTCCTCTCCTTACCCCTTCCCTCATTTCTTTTCTTTTTTTTAAGTTTCAGGGAGGAAACGGGTCCAGTCCTGTGAGGAGTCTCCCGCCAATGATCCGTTCGCCCCAGAACTCGCATTCCCATTCCGCTCAGGGCACCGCTGTACGTTTCTGCCAAAAAAAAAAAAAAAGTCTCCTTCGCTGCTCCATTTTTTTTTTTTTTTTTTTTTCCTTCTAACCCAAGTGGTGAATGTCTCCTCTGTTCCAGGTTAGACAAAATAGCTCATCTCCTACTAGTCTGTCTTTTGTGGACCACATGACGCATCCAAAGCAACTAGCAGTTAAATTCGTTCAGGTGAGCAGAAGAACTACGGAAACTCTTGAGTATTTCCGATATTGCTGCTGCACGTTACGATTTCTTTTCTTTTTTTGTTTTTCCTCTCTCTCGCCCAGACTGACCTTACTGTGTTGAAGTTGGCTGCCCTCGAAAGTACAAAGAATCTCGACCTTGAGAAGAAGGAGGGGAGAATAGATGATTTGCTGCGGGTGAGGATGAATCTGGATCCTATTTACTCGCCTTTTTGAGATTTTTCCAGGCCGTGATGCTGCAAAAATAAAAAAAAAAAAAAACTTGAGTAACAACTTTTTTTTCTTTTCTGTTTCACAGGCAAACTGTGATCTCAGGAGACAGATAGACGAACAACAAAAATTACTTGAAAAGTACAAAGAACGCTTGAATAAATGCATCACAATGAGCAAGAAGCTGCTTATAGAAAAGGTGAATATTGTTTTTTCCAATTCCTATATGTGGATTTTTCTATATTTTCCAGACCAAAAAATGCAACTTTGCATGTTATCAATGTTTTTATTTAATGCAGGGGTCCCCAAACTTTTCCCTGTGACAGCCACATATCTTTTCCCTTCTCTGATGAGGGGATCAGTTTGTAAAAGAAAAAAGACGATTGCAGGAGTGATAAATGTAAAAAAATATTGTTTTCCAAAAAGCCACAATCAAAGAACCCTTTCTGGATTCTTCACAGAACAATAGTCGGAAAATAAAAAACACTATTAATGAAATAAATAACCAAATAAGTCATTACTGTGTTTAAGACACACATAAGGCACCTATCTATAGGGTTTTATACACAGAAATAGATTTATACAAAAATAGAGCGGGAGCTAAACTGAGTTTGGTTGTGCTTTATTCAAGTATTGATTACAAAGTTCTTTCATTCTTTCAAGTTTATTTCCTCGTCTTAGCTTTGGGAGACTTTCGTTTGTCTCTTTATCTCCGTCTCTCTCCGCCTGTCTTCTCATCCCTGTTAAATATGTTTTCATGGTGTCACTTGGTGTCTACACTTCATACTCATACTCTGTGCTGTATGCTCCCTGTGAACACTCCGCTGCCCCCTAATGGAGTGGAGGTGCAACTGCACTTTATTCTAGGACAGTGAAACAAAATCTAAATTAAAAAAGCTTGTTCCCAGTGTGCTAACCTGTACATGTGTGACTGCTGTTCAGAGCACCCAGGAGAAGCAGGCCTGCCGGGAGAAGAGCATGCAGGACCGGTTACGTTTAGGCCATTTCACCACCGTGAGACACGGAGCCTCGTTCACGGAACAGTGGACGGACGGCTACGCCTTCCAGAACCTGGTCAAGTGAGAAGCTTTTACAATCACAGCCTCATAAATGTGTTTTAAGTTTATTTAGTTACTGCATTGGGGGAAAAAAATGGGAAAATGCTTTTTTTTTTTTTTTTTTTTCTTCCATTACATTCACACCTGGAAACTACACAGTCTGATCTCAGTTTGAGTTAATAGTACAGAAGAGTGATAAAAGTGTATTGATTTAAAGAAATATATATATATATTGACATTCTTTCAAATATTTGGAGCACATTTTATGCTTAAGCACTCGCACTCCAGACAAATTTTTTTCAATTTTCTGCTATAAATTACAATAAATATTGAATATCTCTTTAACCACAAAAGTTATTGGACTTTAACCTGATATTAAAATAAATCTACAACATGTGAGGAGACTACAGAAGAAACAGAATGTATTTGTTGATATTAAACAAAAAATAGGAAAAAATAATCCTGAGTTTGTTTTACTATTATTATTAAGATAATAGTTGAAAGATCAATTATTAGTCCATAAAATGCTATAAATCACTGAGGATCATCCAGAACATGAATATTTTCTGTAAAATGTTTAAAAGGAGATTATAAAGGAGCCAATTAAATAATCCCACAAACGGCTCCAATCTAAATAAATCTCTAAATAGTGGTTAGTTGCAGCCCTACTACTATTATATATATATAATAGTAGTAGGGCTGCAACTAACTATTAATCCTATTAAGACATCTTCTCTAACCTTTAAGCCAAAACGTGTAGTAAGTATAGCTGTAATGGTATTATACTACATTCATAGTATTTCATTGAGGAAAGTCTAGCTGCCCTAAAAACTATAACTAAGCTATATTATAGTTGATGTTAGTGATGCTTTATTAATGAGCTGGAGTGGAAGTAGTAAAATAAGCATCAGATCAAATATCATCAGTTACTACTACCTAATTGAATATTTAGATTCATGACTACACACAGAAGAGCAACTACATTTATCTGCTTTAATGAAAATCTCCCTTTTCCTCCCATTGCAGACAGCAGGAGTGGATAAACCAACAGAGGGAGGACATCGAGAGGCAGCGGAAGCTGCTGGCCAAGAGGAAACCTCCGTCCTCCAGTAGCTCCCAGACACCCACCACCAACTCAGAGCCAAAGCAACGCAAAACCAAGGCAGTGAACGGAGCCGAGAGCGATCCCTTTCTAAAACCCAGCCTACCTCAGCTGTGAGTGCAGGCAACGGCATCAGGACGATCGTTGCATTGACCTCACACATAACACAGCACCAGATGTGAAAGTTAGACTGAATAGATGCACAACAACTGAGTAAATACTTTATTTATTTATTTATTTTTGTCTCGTCCTGTGAAGGCTGACACTAGCAGAGTACCATGAACAGGAAGAGATCTTCAAACTGCGACTTGGACATCTCAAGAAGGTTCGTGTCAAATCCTGATTCTGGAAAATTATTATCACAACTTTTCAGTGACCAGGTAGAAATCCAATTAACATTAAATACTAGATAATAGCTGAGTTTCAATTAACCGCCTGGTCCCCTTTAAACACCAGGTGCAGGTTTACATTTGGATAAATAATCACCAGTTCCCTATTGTGTGTGTGTGTGTGTGTGTGTGTGTGTGTGTGTGTGTGTGTGTGAGATCGACTGAGATCAACAAATGATTATTTTTATTATTATAATATTATTCCTCATTATTGAATCACTTGTGGGGAGAAAAAAGGTGTAGAGAAAAGTGTAGCATCAGTGGTCAGGTCTTCTTCCTTAATAAAAAAAAAATATATATATATATATAATTTGTTTTCCCCAATAAATTACATTCAGCATTTATTTTGAACTGGCTGTTATTCATAAAATATGCACCTGCACCTGGTTTTTAAAGGGGACCTGGCACCTCTGCTTTTATTTGGTAATTTACAGAATTATGTTCATTAGTCCAGTATGGAGTTTTTTTTTTTATTAATAGAAAATAGACCTGGGACCCTTTTATATTAAATTATTTCAGGCTGACTCTCACCTATTGCCTTAAATATAATTAAATATCGTCTTTATGAGGATAATTAAACACATTCAACCCATTTCTCTTGTAAACCACTGTGTGAATCACCCAGTGGTTTGTCGATGTACTGAATCCGTTAACTTGCTGATGAATAAACGTCGCGAGCCGGTCGTTAATATTCAGCTCAGCGTGGCTTCTGCTGACATCCTCTGGCGGTCGACGCTCTGAGGTTAACAAGTGGTCTGTTTGAATCATTTACAGGAAGAAGCTGAGATCCAGGCGGAGCTGGAGCGTCTGGAGAGAGTCCGCAACCTTCACATCCGGGAGCTGAAGAGAATAAATAACGAAGACAGTTCACAGTGAGTCTGAATCCTAATTCTTCCACATTGGAACATGATTCTCACATGAGGAACCTGCAGGTTGACTTAATAGAGGCCAAAGTACAATTCATTTGAATTACCGTATTTTCAGGACCATAAGGCCCCATACTAAAAGACTCATTACTGTATTTAACACACACATAAGAAACCTAACTATAGGAGAGGGTTTATATACACACATAGATATATTTGAACTGTTAAACATGTGAGAAAGTTAAAAGAATTTGAGTTTTGTGCTTATGGACATATTGGTTAAAATGGTGTACTGTCTCTTTAAGAACCAGCAGCAGTATATTTGCTTTAATTTGGCTTTAGAGACATGAAACCTGTTTTGTTTTTTTTCTTTAATTAGGAAACAGACATATTTTTGTTGAAATAATAAACCCTTTTACTATAAAACTTTAGACACAATGAATGGGACTAGTCAGCCATCACGGACATGAAGATCTCACTCAAGCCTACAGTCTTTTTACACGTCTGCCATGTTTTGCAAGGAAAGCTGAGTGAACAATTGATCACGTTTGTCTCATTAAAAAAAAAAATATAATAATAATCTGTGCTTTTTTCCTCCCCATCTACAGATTTAAAGATCACCCAACGTTGAATGAACGATACCTGCTCCTCCACCTTCTGGGGAGAGGAGGCTTTAGTGAAGTTTACAAGGTGAGTTCAAGTTCTACACGGGTAAAACCAACTTTTTGTTTTGGGTGCACACAGATTTTCAACCTTGATGCAAGTTCACTTTTTAAATTATTGTCCTTAAAGGCCTTATATTGTATGTATTACTAATCTCTACATACATACATACATACATTTTGAAGAAAATATAAGACTAATGTGGCCTTATAGTCGTGAAAATACGGTAAATGACCATTTCCATATCTGTCTATCTCTAGTTCATCATATTCACAATGTCCTAACTACTAAAGGTTTTAGTAAAAAAATATTTTATATGGATGTAGTATGCATTCAATAATAAATTTGTTTATTTTCTTGTCATTTATAAATCCGTTTTGTAACATTTATTTTTACAAAAATCATAATTTTGTGCTATTTTTTGTCAAATGGTGTAAAAAGGGTGATAAATTTTATATATTTAATCCACCTAGAATACAGAATTAAAACTATTTGATAGCATGTGTTTTTATGATATATATATATATATATATATATATATATATATATATATATATATACCTCAAAGAAACCTGAAGTAATCCTGTTAATGGTGCTGTCAATTTATTCAAATATTAATCTCATAAATGTCTTATTCAACCTACGTTTAATCAGACTTTTTTGTCCCTTGAATTATAATTTTAATGCTCTTATAAACATGAAAAGTGATGGTCTTGTTCTATAGTTTCTCTTATGTCACCAGTGATCACAGCTGAAAAAATTAGGTCAAAAATAGTGTTAATTATGCGATTGAATTAAAGTGAACGCTGCTTTGAGTTAACACAATATTTATGCTTTCAGAAGTTAAGCTAATTAGTGTTTTTTGTGTTTTGTGCAGGCCTTTGACTTGATTGAGCAACGATACGCTGCTGTAAAAATCCACCAACTCAACAAGAACTGGAGGGAAGAGAAAAAGGAGAATTATCACAAGTACGTTCAACTTGCCGAAAACACGCGTGTGTGCGATTAATTAACTGATCGATTAATTAATTGATTCTTTCCGTTCTGCAGGCACGCATGTCGAGAGTACAGAATACACAAGGAGCTGGACCATCCCAGAATCGTGAAACTTTACGACTACTTCTCACTGGACACTGACACGTTAGTGTTGGACCAGTTTATTATAGCGGCTGCTTTCAGTCACTTTGCTTGTTGGTTGTAATTCTGTTTTTTTAATTTATTTTTTACTCTATCAGGTTTTGCACCGTCATGGAGTACTGCGAAGGCAACGACTTGGATTTCTACTTGAAGCAGCATAAGCTAATGTCGGAGAAGGAGGCGCGCTCCATCGTGATGCAGATTGTGAACGCGCTGAAATACCTGAACGACATCAAACCTCCGATCATCCATTACGACCTGAAGCCAGGTGAAAGAAATCATATAGCACCAGCGAAATATCGGTTTTTATCTGCAGTAAAACCCAATGTTCCTGTTACAGCATCAATATATATCATCAATATCCACATCATCAATACAATAATAAAATAGTTTAATATAATATCAGTAGTAGCTGCAACTAACCACTGTTTAGATATTTATTTAGATTGGAGCTGTTTGTGGGATTATTTAATTGGCTCCTTTATAATCTCCTTTTTAAACATTTTACAGAAAATATTCTTCATGTTCTTAATGATCCTCAGTGATTTAGAGCATTTTATTAATTTTTTTTTTTTTTTTTACTCTTTGCTCTGCAGATAATTTAGATTATTTCAAGTTGGGTCATTTTAGTCTAAGTTTAAAATAATGTATTTTTATCAATAATAACCTAATTTTATGTATTCCCAATATTCTAACTCTATTTACTGTATAACATCAGCATAAATAGATTCTGACTCTTCTGTAGTCTCCTCACATGTTGTAGATTTATTCTGATTCCAGGTTTAAGTCCAATAACCTTTGTGTTTGTAGAGATATTCCACATTTATTATCATTTATAGCAGAAAAATAGACCTGAATATGCAAATGATTTGTCTAATTTGCAAACATTTCTACAACAGTAATCTGATTTAAAATTCTTCTTTTATTAAAGTCAAATGTTTTTACTCAGGAAAATTTGGATATGGACTTTTAAACACTGAAAATAATGTCAGCAGTAAAAAAATGTTTTTAGGAATAAAATGGTCAATAAATGAGTCTATGAATTATGTATTAACGAACCCCTCTGTAAAAACCTGCAGAATAAAACTGAACGTCTGCTGAGTGCTGGCCAGATTTTTGTAAATGGGATTCAGGTTAGAAATCAGATGCTGCTGAATTTTATTAAAACCACAAACGAGACTTTTACCTCAGTGAATCATCAGAAATCAATGAGATTTGGAGTTTAGCTTTGAAACTACAGTTTTCCTTTAACTGGCTGTTTATAGAAAACTATAACAACATGTTTGGATCAAATCGTGGAAGAAAAGCAGCTTTACAATGAGTGGGGTACATTATTTAATAAAACAGAATATTTAATACATATGTAGATTTGCAAAATGAATTAAAACGCATAAAACCAGTGAATGTTGAAAAGTTCTATTTCATGGAGTTCAGGATGTTCACAGCAGATAAAATGAAAGTTTTTTTTTTATTTATTTTTTTATAATTTGTAGGAGAAACTGCAGATGCAACGTGAATAAAGTAAATTAACTAAATATATGTGAATTTTTAAATGTTTAACTATTTTAATATTGTGCTAAATAACAGCATTTCCTGCTCATAACATGTGAGATACAGAAGCTTTTTTCCAGTGATCCTATGTTGTTTTCCCCATCGGTCGCTGACATGCTGTGATTTTATTTTATTGTATTTATTTGAAGGTAACATCCTGTTGGTCGACGGCACGGCCTGCGGCGAAATCAAAATCACAGATTTCGGTTTGTCTAAAATCATGGACGACGACAACTACGGAGTGGACGGGATGGACCTGACGTCACAGGGAGCAGGAACCTACTGGTGAGAGAAAAACAGGCTGGCATAGACATTTAATTTATTTAATCATTCAATTTAACTTCTCTACTTTTCCTGAGGTTTGTGAAAATGGCTGAACTGCAAAAACTGTGATTTCTATCCTTTCAAACAAAACAATGAACCTATGAGGATTCACTCAGTGATTAAAATAATTACCACCAGTAGGTTTAGAAACAGGAAGAGACTAAGGTTTGATATGAAGAGAAAAAAATATTGGTGTTTTTATTTGTTCATGATTTGCTCACAAATTTAGTCTTTTATTGTGTGTGTGTGTGTGTGTGTGTGTGTGTGTGTGTGTGTGTGTGTGTGTGTGTGTGTGTGTGTGTGTACATATATATAATGTATATATGTGTGTGTGTGTGTGTGTGTGTACATATATATAATGTATATATGTGTGTGTGTGTGTGTGTACATATATATAATGTATATATGTGTGTGTACATATATATAATGTATATATGTGTGTGTGTGTGTGTGTGTACATATATATATAATGTATATATGTGTGTGTGTGTGTGTACATATATATATAATGTATATATGTGTGTGTGTGTGTACATATATATATATAATGTTTATATGTGTGTGTGTGTATATGTATGTATATGTATGTGTGTGTATGTATAATGCAGTTTTAAGAAATATTTTGCACAAGTTCTGGCCAAAAACAAAGTTGTTGTTTAAGAACTAAAAACTGACTTATTATTGCTCTTATAATAATCAAATTAGACAATATGGGAACAAAAATCATGTTTTAATATTTTGTTTGTAAATTTACTGGTGCTAATTATTTAAATCACTGAGAGGATCCTATAAACTTGATATTTTCTCCCATTTGCCCATTTTTTTATTTTGTTTTTGAGCTTTCAGGACACTAAACTTCTTCTTTTCCTTTATATGAATGTCCAGGTATTTGCCTCCTGAGTGTTTCGTGGTGGGTAAAGAGCCTCCAAAGATCTCCAACAAGGTGGACGTGTGGTCTGTGGGTGTCATCTTCTTCCAGTGTCTGTACGGCAGGAAGGTAACGGAACGTTCCTCACATTTTATGTCCCTTTCATATCACTGTGTTTCCTATTGATAACAAAACTCTGCTCTCTCTCTTTCTCTTTTCAGCCTTTCGGCCACAATCAGTCTCAACAGGACATTTTGCAGGAGAACACGATCCTCAAAGCTACAGACATCCAGTTCCCCGTGAAGCCTGTTTCCAGCAACGAAGCTAAGGTCGGTTCAGTCTGGATTTACAAACCTGTCTTCTGTGGTAATTACTCAATTCATCGATTAGTAGTTTGATTCATAAAATGGTGTAAAATGTCCATCAGATGAAGATTCAGCCCAAAGATCATGATGTTGTTGTTATATCACGATATATTTTTACAGTTCTGTAGTTGAACGTTTCTCTGCATATTTTACGACAGAAATTTTAAGATTTCATGTCTTTCTATTTTTTTCGCTTCACCGCAGCCATGGCGATTAACAAATAATCATTATTATTATTGTTATTATTAGAGCCTGTTCTTTAATTTGACTGGAGCACGAGAATAATGCAGAGTAATAAAATAATGCTTCTTTTTTAAAATTAATTTAAAGACCTGAAACTCAACATTAATTTGCAACCAGTGGTTATTTATCAACATAATCCACTGCTTCCTGCAAATATTAAAATGTAATTTACTGTATTATGGCCATTGATCCAATATGGAGTTTGTCTTCATAGAAAATACAGATTACAGCACCTTCCATATTCTTAGCTTAAACCACTGTGTAAAGCATATTATGAAAATATAAAAATCACAGGCAGTGAGTTTCTTCATCAAATGAAAACCTGCACCCAGAGGTTAAAGGGAACCCTGCAGTTAATTGCAGGAAAAAATCAATGTTTTATGCAAAAGATTTTTTTCATCCAACTAATCATTGCAGTTCTTCATGTGTGAAAGCTGTAAAATACCAAACAGCAAGTGTGTTTTATTAGTTTAGATCATTAACAGATCAGGTGCAGATTGTGACAGATTAATTTCTTCCTGACAAAAAAATCAGGTATTTTACTCCAATTCTTGTATTAACTCATTTAAACTCACTGGAGGCTGTGGTTTCTACAGTCAGAGAACAAGGTCATAATTTAAATGACTGTGACGTATCTAACCCTTCACTTGGACCTTTGTATCGGACATAAATAGTTTTTTGTATATGTTTTTAGTTTTTTATTTATTTTTGTGCAGTCGGCAAATTGTGTTAGTCAATTGAAGTGGAGTTCAAAAAAGATAATATATATAAAATGCCTGTTAGTGACTCAACTGGTATAAATATATGCATGAAAACTTATAAAACTTGAAAAAATGGGCTGATAACACTAATGTGCGTTTATTGAAACTCCTGGTAATTTTTATGGTATGTATGAATTGATGTGTTGCAGATTTGCAGAGAAAAAGCAAAGTTCTTAAGTTTCCAGTTGTTTTTCTCTACAATTCTCCAAAATAAAGATGAGACTTGGATGATTGAAAACCAATGTTAACCTGCACGCGTTTGACCTTTAACCCCTGACGTATCTAAACCCTTCACTTGGACCTTTTGTACTCAACATAAATATATATATTTTTTTAATTTATAGGGGTTTTTTTTGTGCTATTGGCAAAAAGATGCATGAAATGCCTGTTAGTGACTTAGCTGGAATAATTATACGCAGCTTTGAATAAAAGTTGCGTTTTTTCAAAAATCTGGTTACACTACTGCACATTTATTGAAATTTTTATGGTATGTATGAATCGATATGTTGCAGATTTGCAGAGAAAATGCATCTAAAGTTTTTTTTAAGTTTCCAGTTGCTTTTCTCTACAAATGTACAAGATGAAGAGGGATTGAAAACCAACGTTAACTTGTACATGTTGGTGTCCCCCCCCCCCCCCCCCCCCCCCTCTCCTCCCCCCAGGCCTTCATACGGCGCTGCCTGGCCTACAGGAAGGAGGACCGGATCGACGTGCACCAGCTGGGCAGCGAGCCCTACCTGCTGCCCCACATGCGGCGGTCCAGCTCGTCAGGGAACCTGCAGGTGAACAGCTCCGGCCCCGCCCCCTCCAGCATCATCTCGTACTGACGGGACCGCGGGGGGGGTCGAGGAAACGTCCGTCAGCACCAGGAGATAAAGGAGGAGGAGGAGGCGTCTTCTCATTTGCCAGCGAAGGGATATTAGTTTTTTAAAAGGACACAAGTTTTTTTTTTTTTGTTTTTTTGTTCCCCTCCAAGGGTCCGACACACAAAAAAAAGAAAAAGCACTGAAACTGACAAAAACTAGAAGAAAATGTGACTTGGAGGCTCGGTTCAGACGTCGCAGAGGGAATAAAAATCCTTAAAGGGCCGAAGGGAGACTTGGCAGCGTCCGTCTTTTGTTTTTTTTGTTTTTTTGTTTTTTTTTAAGGTTAAATAACGTCGGTCTTGCCAGGGTGCAAATGATTTGAGCTGCTAGAAATTAATTTACTGTGAGGGAAGAGGACGGTCATCATATTAAAAAAAAAAAAAAAAAAAAAATGAGAAAAAGTAGAACTATGAAGATGTCTATTGATTTTTTTTTTTTTTTTTTCCACAAATGTTTTAGGCTTTAATTTGAGTTACTTAGCCATGAGAATGTAAACGTGTAGCATACAAGTGGCATCTAGCGACGCGTAGGGCTGGGCAGCGAACTCACATTTAACGCACACGAGTAACCAAATGTAGAAAAAAAAAAATGGCGTATAAAGAATCCTATGCAGGAATATTAATTAACAAATAAATTGGATGAACTGTATATGCTGTACAGGGTGAATTTTCCGAATCTCCATCTGCAGCGGTGACGTGTACAAAGAGTTTAAAGAGTTTGCCCTCGTGAAACTGGTTTCCTGGAGCTGGTTTCGTTTTTTGCTTCTTTGTCGCTTGCTCTTACTTTTTCAAGGGCTGTATGTTTCACTTCGGGTACAAATTGTACAGTTCTGCTAAAGAGTGAATAATAAATGCCAGGAAACTTTTTTTTTTTCCTCTTTCTCCCAGTTACTGATATATAAAAAAATACACCTTATTTTTTATTCCAGTGTTAGCATAGCATCCATGTTCATCACTATCTACTGTTCTGTGATGCAACACTGCCCCCCTGTGGTTTCACTGGGAACTGCAGCGTTGAGATGAGGTTAAATGAGGATGCTGAGAACATCAAATGGTAGAGAAAGAATAAAAAAGGCATCGCTTTAAGACAAATATTTCTACAAAACCAATTAAATTAATAGTAATAGCTAAAAGAAACTAACTACACATGTATTATACTTAGCAAAGTTCAAAAAGTCTACTTATTTAAAGTTGATATACATATTATAATATAATATTTACCAGTGTTCTGCACCAGATTGTGTGTTGGAATGATTCTCGGTTGCAGCGTTTCTCTGCAGCTCGTATAAAACTATAACATCCAAACTGAATTAATCTCTAAGATGCAGAAATTGTGATGGTTATTGATTCAGAGTTGGTGTCTGATGATGATGAATCGTTCTCAGTCCATGAACCGTTCATTTCAATCGTGGAAGAGGGAGAAGATGAGTCGGGTTTATTGGGAGAAACGTCAGGTGAAAGATCTGTGGAGACAAAATAAATGTTCATTAAAAAAAAATAGAACTGGGCAATAAAACTATCAATAAAACATCAACATGGTCTCATATAATGATAGTTGTGTTAAAAATACTGCTGCTCCCTGGCTTATAAACGTATTTCTCTTGATGATATTTACTCAACCATTGAGTATTTTTGTCATTTCTTAAATAAGTTTAATATAAAGTGGTCACTGTAATATGTCAATGTATTATACATATAAATATTAAGCCCTAATAAAAATATTAATTTAAGTTTTCCAGAACTCTGAATCAAGTCTAAGCAATAAACCAAACCTTTTATCTTTTATATTTTTCCATTATAACTTTTAACACACTCAAGAGAAGTTTTTAAGCAAAAAAAAAAAAAAAGAAAACTCACCCGAGTGTTGGAACCCGTGACCCCCAACCGGCTGCGTCCTGCTCACGTCTGATAAATGGGAAACGGATGAAAAACCTGCAGGTGAAGGAATTAAACCTGTGCAATAAATACAGAGGCAGTTACACCATGTCAGCTTTATGGACGAGTATTAGGAGCAGGTATTAAAAAAGAGAGGAGGACTTTAAGAAGTAGAATTTAACTTATTCATGCTAAGGAAAAATGTCTAATACGTGTATGTGTAATACTGTTGTACATTATTAGAAGCAGATTTAAAGAATAAAGTGAAAATACCATTTGCAGTCGATGCAGGGGAGGATGCATTGAATGGAAGAGTTGGAATAACAGCAGAAACACGGACCTGGTGACAAAAAAATCACTGTATCAGTAATTTATATCAAACGTCTGGGTCTTAAGTGATGGTGCAAATAATGTTGTGTGTGCAGTTATGTTGAATTATTGTTTCTTTACCTCTGTGGATCCGTCTTTAGGTGGAGCAGCTGGTTCACGGATCTTCTTTCCCTCTACGAGCCTGGTAGGAACCCGGTGCAGGTATCCGTAACCGATCCCACATCCAAGGCTGAGAAACGGCGAAAAAAATAACGTGCAAACTCAAGTTATTGTTAAAAAAAAAAAATCTGCCAGAATAAAAAGCTGCAGTTTTTTTGCTTATTTTGGATAAACTATACAAAAGCACTGATGCTGCTCAGCATTTTTATTTAAAATATGACAATATGTTAACTTTAGATTTAGCAATCAGAGTTTATGTATAATAAAACAAACAGTTTTAGTTCCAGGATCCAATTTGCACTGAATGCTTTCGACTAATTCTATTTTTCATAAATGACATGAAACAAATGGGAAACACCCTGCTGCGAGTATAAATCAGTGATTCTTAACTCCTAAAACCAGATTATAGACTACATCTGATAAGATTTCTTGCTTTAGATGTTTTATAGCAGAAAGTCGCCAAAATTATGGAGGAATGAAACTTCCTGAATTACTCTTTTATTAAATTAAAGACACTAAATGCACATTTATTTAATTTTCCATTTAAATAAATGTATTTGTATTTTTTTCATTTTGCGCATAAATTACATTTGTTTGACTTTACATTTGATTTATAAGTGTTAAATGTATTTATTTATGTATATATTCACCCCCCCCATTTATTTCTCTACATTTTCACAACCTACAATTCAGTATATATTGACAATAACATTTTAAATTAAATGAATTCATGTGGGAAGTGAAATAAATACACAAATAGGAAGTGAATATGTTAAGAATAAAAGAATTTATTTTTTAAATTCTGTCTTTTTTACTGGGATGAATTAAACAAAACTTTACCAATGAAATTATTCTTATATTTTCTGAGGAAAAGTCTGAATTTAATTTCACTTCATTAATTACTTGACATCAGTTTTATCCCAGAATTCTGACCTTTTTCCCCTTTTCTTTTTTTAATATATGTATTATTTCATAAATAATAGACATGATAGGGAATCAATTTTATTAAAGCATTAATAAAAAAACATTTATTTAAAATACGGTCGACCTCCTTATGTTCTGTCTTTTACTTATGGATGAAATTATAGTTAAATAATTCTCCCACTTTGAGAACTAATAACTTTATTAACAAGCTATGACAAACAATAAGATGTTTGGTTTGTAAAAACTGGGGGGGGTCTGACCTTGCATAATTATTCTTTTTATTGTCTATAGAATAAATCAAATAACATTATTAATAACACAAACAAGTCAACAGTGTACGTGAAGCAGTGAGTTAAGGGTTTGAATCCTGGTTGATTCCATTATTATATATAATATAGTAAATTATATAAAATATAATCTTAATAAGGGGCGACACGGTGGTGCGGTGGGTAGCACTGTTGCCTCACAGCAAGAAGGTCGCAGGTTCAAGACCCGCCTTGGGGCCTGGGTCTGGGGCCTTTCTGTGTGGAGTTTGCATGTTCTCCCCGTGTCTGCGTGGGTTTTCCCCGGGTACTCCGGTTTCCTCCCACAATACAAAAAACATGCTCAGGTTAATTGGTAAACTCTAAATTGCCCATAGGTGTGAGTGTGAGAGTGAATGGTGTGTGAATGGTGTGTGTGCCCCACGATTGGCTGGCGACCATCTGGGGTGTATCCCTGCCTCTCGCCTTAACGCGCTGGGATAGGCTCCAGCAGACCCCTGCGACCCCGAAAGGGAATAAGCGGGATAGACAATGGATGGATGGATGGATAATCTTAATAAAGAATACACAATCTATGGCCCTATTTAAAATCTCCCCTGTGACGTCACACCTTATTTTTTGAAAAAAGCACGTGCGATCATAAATCGCTTTTATTTTGTTGTGTGTGTTAAAGCAGCATCTGTCCTCATCAAGCATCACCTGTGTCCATCCCATCCCGCAGGTGTTTGCGGGTTAAAAGCAGCAGCCACGTTTCGCCTCGTGCGTAAATGCGCACAGTTCGTCCCTGTTTGCGGGAGACGCGCGGATCGTTACAGCTTTTAACGAGTCTTTCCTCCGTCCTACCTGCCTCCTCCGCCCCAGCCGCCGTTCGGCGTGGTGACCACCGACCTGCAGGAGTCGGTGTCGGTGCTGTAAACCAACAGACTCAGCTCTTTGTCCTCATGCGCTTTAACGAGGGAGAACAGATCATCAGTCTGTGGAAAGACCAGAGGACACTGGTGAGTTTAGCAGGAAGCAACATGAAAGACACGTTAATAAAGACAGGAGACTCTCTACGTTGATAAAGAACATAAAAAAACGTTATTAATGCAGATTAATAAAGTTTTTATCTGCAGTGGCTTAGCTGCAGATCTGTCTCCCTCTAGTGGTGAAGAGGCTGAACTGCACAAACACTGAGAAGTGCAGCTGTGATACAGTGGTTTAGTTTGAAAAGTTAGAATTATGGCTTTTCTTTTTCTCTAAAAACATATAGACAAAGTAGAACTCTCTGAAAGTTCACAATTACAATATTAATAACTTAAAATAAAAAAATGTTAAATTCTGACATGTTTAACTGTTTCAGGAGGAAAGTCTTTTTCTAAAACAAATAAAAAGAACAAAAAATAAAATATTAATTCTGCAAGTAGATTATATATACTATAGGATGAATTCAGAATTGCAAAAAAATAATAATAATTTCTTCCAATAAAATTTTTGGCCAAACTTGTATTTGTTCCAGGAAGAAAGTCAGAGTTCAGACTTTTTTTCTGAAAGGGGATGTAATTACTTACTTACTGTAATTCAATAACATATTATTGAAATAATTTAATCAAATATTGACATAATTCTACCTCTCTCTCTTTCTATATATATGTATGTGTGTATGTATATATATGTGTATGTATGTATGTATATATATGTGTATGTATGTATGTATATATATGTATGTGTGTATATGTGTATGTATATGTATGTGTGTATATGTGTATGTATATATATGTGTATGTGTATATATGTATGTGTGTATATGTGTATATATATATGTGTATATATATGTATATGTATATGTGTGTATGTATATTTATATATATATATGTATATGTATATAAATTGAGATTATGTTCATTTAGTTTTGCACCTTTCACAGAAATACGGTTAACAAGAAAAAATGTAAAGACTATAATCAATAAAAACATTCAAACTATATGACAATAAAACCTGAGAAACAAGATGGAAACCTGGAAAAGACAGAAATAAAAACACGTTTTCAGGGGAGACAAAGGAGCATCTTCCCTTGTCTTTTTTTCCTCAGCCTGAACAATTAAAGTCAGAGAATTTCACAGTTTATCTTCATCCTGAGGTGTCAGGGAACTTTAGTGAGCGACGGGTCGGATGAGGAGTCCCAGTCGCACCCAGGAGGAAATAAAAAAACCTCAAATTGAAGGTAAGTGACTCCTGGTGTGAATCCTGATTAACAGCCTGCAGCAGCTCCTGGACTTGCTGAGACGGTGGACAGAGAATTACAATAATGCAGCCGGGGCGACGTGAAGGCCTGAATAATCATCTCCAGCCTCAGACCTGAGCTCAGCAACTTTTCTGAGTTGGAACGGGACGGGAACAGGTGAAAGATTTAATGTGCTGATCGAAACGGAACCTGATGGAAAATGAGGGATTCTAAAAGCCGAGGAGCAGCAGCCAGAATGGAAAAGTTAAGGATGTGATGTACGCGCCTCGCCTGGCAACATGTTCCATTGTTATTTATATTTCATTGATTTCGTCCTATTGATCCGGGAACTTTAATTAATACCTCGGCCGCGCTGGTGTCGGCTCCTATGATGTAGTCCGAGTTGGACCTGAGACCAGCAACATCTGCAGGAGAGTTGGGCTCCACGTCCTGGAGTAGAGCAAAGGTCACATCAGCAACGTCACATCTGGTTTATAGAAGGACAGCGTGCACAGATGTTCATTTAAAAAAGGACAAAGGAGATGGTTGTGGACTTCAGGAGGAAGTCCCTCCCCACCACACCGGTGAGCATCCAGGGAAAAGACATTGAGACAGTGGTCTCTTACAAATACCTGGGTGTTCACCTGAACAATAAACTGGACTGGACCACTAACACTGATGTCCTGTACAAGAAGGGCCAGAGTCGACTTCACCTGCTGAGGAGACTAAGGTCCTTTGGTGTGTGCAGGACTCTGTTGAAGACCTTCTACGACTCCGTCGTAGCATCTGCCCTGTTCTACGCAGTAGTCTGCTGGGGGGGCGGATGCTCAGACGGGGACAGGAGGAAAATTGACAAACTGGTACGGAAGTCTAGCTCTGTACTGGGATGTCCTCTGGAGTCGGTGGTGGTGGTGGGAGAGAGGAGGATGTTGGCAAAGCTGACATCCATCATGGACAACCCCCATCACCCTCTGCATGGGGTGGTGGGTGCGCTGAGCAGCTCCTTCAGCCAGAGACTTAAACACCCTCGCTGCAAGAAGGAGCGCTTTCGCAGATCATTCATCCCGACAGCAATAAGACTCTATAACATAACATAAACATAAACCTCACTGTAGTCACTGTCACTTTTTCACTGGTCACTTTTTTCTCTTCAAACACACCCTGCACCTTAAGTGTGCATTAGCTATGTATGTGTACATGCGGGTATGTGCGTGGATATGTATGTCCATATATATATATGCAAATATGTGTGTATGTGTATGTATGTAGGTATGTACGTCCATGTATGTATGTATATATGCTTTGCCTATGCATACTTTTTCTTCTTTTTCTTACTATTTATTAGCATTTTCTCTCCATTCTGTCGATAATGCATACTGTGTATGCGGATTAACAAATTCTGCGAATTTGTACATTGTGTTGTGTGTTTTTTATTTTTTTGTAGTTTTTTTTATCTTCTTCAACTTTATTTTACTTTTTCTTTATCTGTAATGCTGCAGTAACACACAAATTTCCCCGTTGTGGGATCAATAAAGTTTATCTATTCTATTCTATTCTATTCTATAGTTTATAATACATTACAGCTCAATACATTTATATTTCATCATAACGTGTAGACTTAGACATTGAGTGTCATATTATGACTTTTTTATTTGTTCCAGGAAAAAAGTCAGAATCCTAAAACAAATAAAAGAAATTGTTTAATTCCCAAGATACTGAGAATTTTTATTTTTTTTTTTTTTATTTCTTCCAAAAAATAAAAACCTGACCTGTTCCGAAAAGAAAAGTCAGATTTCTAATGATTTTTCAGGAATGAGCCTGAAATAATTCAGAATTTAGACTTTTTTAATTACTATTTTTTTTTTCTCTAAACTGACAAAAATTGTTTTAATCTTAAGATTCTGAGAAAAATCTCTTATTTCTTATGGTTTTAAGCCTTAATTCTGAACTCTCATTTATTTTTCTCTTAACTGAAAACAAATTAGAAAAAATCTGAATTTTGACTTTTTTCTTAAAACTGAATTTTTTTTTAATTCATTTTTTACATTTCTTTCATTAGAATAAAATCTGATTTGTTCCAGAATGAAAAATCAGTAGTTGGAACAAATAAATGTCTCTAAATTCTGACGAGATATTTCAGAGTTCTGACATTTTTTCTGAAATTCGTAAAAAGTGTCAAATTGTAGACGACACAATACTACCTTAAATGCTCATTTAAGGACACCTTAAGAATATATATATCATATAATAATGCAGTAAAACACTGATGATTTCAAGATGCATCATCAAACCCACCCATGATCCCTTGTTCACGTATAATAAAGTTTTTTTTCTCGCCCTCACCAACACGTGCCAGATGTTCTCCATGGCTCCGTCGAAGCTGCAGAATCGGATGCTGACCCCCAGCAGCCCCGGGCCCCCCCACGCCGCGCTGGGCGTGGCCACGGCCTCCCTCACCGCCAGCGTCCGGCCGCTGTACACCTGCAGCCTGGTGGGCGTGTCCACGTTCACCTGCAGCAGGTGAGTCAGGTCGCTGTCGCCGTCCTGTGGGGGGGGTGTGGGGGGGGGGTCATGGCGTAGGAGGGTTTATTTATTCATGCGTTTAAAGGGAGAACTCACCAGTCTGGTGCCACAGATGGAAATGATGAAGTCAAAGAACGGCTCCAGTCCGGCTTCAGAACCTGGAGAATTCTGCTGCACCTGCACATTAACACAGCATCATAAACTGGTGACACTTTAATGTGGTTTTTAGCCCCAAAGAGGGCATTTCAGCACACGATTCAGCTCCTAGACCACACTTTCAAATCAGTTTTTACTCTATCAGGGCATGTCTTCAGGCATTTTTGCTGCCATGAGGGCACGTTAGCACAAATTTTGGTTTCCTGATGGCGCTTGAGCACGAATATTAGCTCTTAGAGGTCATGTTAGCACACGTTTTGGCTCCTAGAGGGCACTTTAGCTGTAATTTTTAGCTCCAAAGAGGGCACTTTAGTATGTGTTTTGGCTTTCAAATGGGCAATTTAGCACATATTTTAGCTCCTAGAATGTGTAATCACCCAGAAATGGTTCTTCAGCATGCATTGGCTGCCATGAGGGCACGTTAGCATGTGTTTTAGCTTTCAAATGGGCAATTCAGCACAAATTTTAGCTCCTAGGCCGAACTTTCAAATGCATTTTTACTCAGCATGCATTTGGCTTCCATGAGGGCACGTTAGCATGAATTTTGTCTCTTAGAGGTCATTTTAGCACATGTATTGACACCTGGAGGGCAATTTAGCATGTTTTTGAATTCCAAGAAAGTACTTAAGCACATTTTGGCTCCTAGAGGGCACTTTTAACTGTATATTTTAGCTCTAAAGAGGGAGCTTTAGCTTATTTTTTGGTTCCCAGAGGACACGTTAGCATGTGTTTTGGCTTTAAAATGGGCAATTTAGCACAAACTTTGGCTCCTATAATGTGTTTTCACTCAGAAATGGTTCTTCAGCATGCATTGGCTGCCATAAGGACACGTTAGCATGAATTTTAGCTTTTAGAGGTCATTTTAGCACACGTTTTGGTTCCTACAGGACACTTTAACATGATTTTTAGCTTATTTTTTGGTTCCCAGAGGGCACGTTAGCATGTGTTTTTAGCTTTCAAATGGGCAATTTAGCACAAATTTTAGCTCCTAGGCCGCACTTTCAAATGCATTTTTACTCAGCATGCATTTGACTTCCATGAGGGCACGTTAGCATGAATTTTGTCTCTTAGAGGTCATTTTAGCACATGTATTGACTCCTGGAGGGCAATTTAGCATGTTTTTGAATTCCAAGAAAGTACTTAAGCACATTTTAGCTCTAAAGAGGGAGATTTAGCTTATTTTTGGTTCCCAGAGGACACGTTAGCATGTGTTTTGGCTTTAAAATGGGCAATTTAGCACAAACTTTGGCTCCTAGAATGTGTCTTCACTCAGAAATGGTTCTTCAGCATGCATTGGCTGCCATGAGGACACGTTAGCATGAACTTTAGCTCCTAGAGGGCATTTAACATGATTTTTAGCTCTAAAAAGTTCTTAACTACCAGGAGTTCACATTTTGGCTCCTAGACGACACTTTCAACGTGTTTTCTCTCTGAAAAGATATTTTAACGTGCGTTCTGACTTCCAAAAAGGGAACTTTATCGCACATTTTGGATCCTCGAGGGCCCTCAGAAAAACAGAAACACATAAAATCCAAAAATCAATATCATTAACAGCTGGATTTTAGAGATTAATCATCTAAAGCGACACATCTGGAACAGCTGTAGTGTTAATAAGAAGATAGAGAGACGTAATGTCAAGATTGTAAAACTTTAATTTTGCTTCTTATTTGTTTAAATGTCATATTATTCTGGTTTATGAAATTAATTTTATTCTAACAGGCGAGTCTGAACCTGCATGTTTCTACGGCAACAAAAATCCAGTTTCTGGGAAACAAACTTGACGAACCGGTTCATCCTGGCCTCGCTCCACACACACACACACACACACACACACACACACACAGGAATTCCTAATCTGCCCTCAGCAATAACATTTTATCGGAATCAGCTGTTGAACAACTAACGTTCAGCTTTTTCCTTCCTGCGTTTAACATGAGAACAAAATTTTAGTTTTTTTTGTGATAAATTAACTGGTTCCAGCTTCTGAAATGTTAGTATTTATCTATTTATCTTAAATTATCTTATTTCTTCATGGATTTTCGCTTCATTTTGTTAAATATATGATTCTATCCCTGCATTTTTTACATTGTTCTATGTCCTTTATGGTTTTGTTCGTACTTTTTTTACTGAATTTGTGATTATTTGAGTGTCTTTTGTACAGTTGGAAAAAGAATTATTGGATAAAATATAAAATAATGTGTGTAGGTCAACAGTGGTGGAAGAAATAGCGTCAATACCATGTAAAACTACTATAATACAAGTTAATGTACAGTTAAATACCATTAAAAGTAGTAAAGTAAAAGTATTTGTTCTGCAGAAAAAATTGTGTTGCTATTATATAATAAATATGTGCAACAGTAAAAGCAGCTTTTTAAGAGTTTTAGCTTAAACTGATTTATCTGAGCATCTGAGATGATAATTAATAATAATAATACATTTTAATTCATTTTATCAAAATGTCTTTTTTTAATATTGGAGAGTTTAACATCTAAAACCACTTAAAAACCATGTGAGCATTTATTACAAATCAAGAAAACAGGAACTAATCAACAATACAAATGAATTTATTAAATCATTATGTTATTATATGAAGAACTGGAGAAACTAAAGCAGTGAAAAAACTAGTGTAGTATAAAAGTAGAACATTTGAAAGGAAGCAGAGTGAAGCATCATGAAAATACTCCTGTAAAGAGTACCTGAGTAGAAGTACTGTAGTTTTTGGATCATTGGTTCGGTCATTGATTCTGATGCAGACGAAGCTGCTCAACAGGTTTCCTGCTGTTAGCCTGTCTGCAGCTAACAGGAGGTCTCGCTCCGACACGAAAAAACAGACCCAGAATCAACTCTAATAAATCTCCACTCACTGTGAGGACGTGGTATCCTGAAGTTCCTCCAGCCGGGACCTCCGCGCTCTGAGAGCCCCCCATGACTCCCCGAGAGGGTGTGTGTGTGTGTGTGTGTGTGTGTGTGTGTGTGTGTGTGTGTGTGTGTGTGTGTGTGTGTGTGTGTGTGTGCAGGTCAGTGGGCGGGTCTCCACCTGCTCAGGTGTTTCCTGTGGTTCCTGTTTTTCACTTTTCAGGACTTCACAGGTCACGAGTTCACTGGACCCCTCATTATAAAGTATATGCATGAAATTGCATAAGAATAAGACAAAAAACAACTTTTTAGATATAAAAAATATTTTCAAAATTCTAATTAAAAAAGTTTAGTATAAAAAAATGGATCAAAAGTACCTAAGAAACACATAAGCTTTTATTTTGGAAATGTAAATCTACACAATTTTTTAAGCTGTTTTTGGATCACATAATAATAAATAAAATATATATATTTTTACATTTAGAGAGATTAACTATATATAAAAAAGGTATTTGTTGTAGATATATGGGTTCTGATATTCTCTATATACATGAAAATGCATATTTTTTTTACACATAAAAAAATAAACATAAAAATATTGTGTTTTTAAATAAAAGTTTAAAGTTAAAAGTGTCTGTAGTGTATATATATATATATATATATATATATATATATATATATATATATATATATATATTACCTTTAGATAAGAATACCCATGTTTATTTTCTAGATCTATGGTTCACTATATTTTTTTTACTTGAAATATTTTTTTACAAGTGAATAATCATCATTTCTGGTACTGAACTTTTTTTTATTAATATTATATAGATGTTATTATGTATGTATTGTTATTTGTCTTTTTTGTTGTTTGTGTGTTTTATTTTGTTTATTTGGGCACTTTAGGATAAAGAGGATAAATATGAGGGTTTTATAACCTGTTCCTGTATGTTTGATGGTTTATTATATTACAGTGATTAATATGGAATTAAAAAACTGAACTAATCAGGATAAATTCATTGGTAGAAAACTTCACCTGTTGCTGAAAATATTAAATGTTATTCAATGAGTAAATGTTTTACATAAGAGTATTTGTATTTTGTAAATTGTAGTTGAATTAATTGTATTATTAGTGAAAATTCTAATTTTACTGGTTCCAGCCACTTGAGACAAAGTTTTTCTCCCCTGGTTTAAAGTCTAAATGATGCAGACTTTATTTTCCTGCAGACGCCTTCAGCTTTTTCTTTTTTCCTTTAATAAAACCGTGAATGTGTTTGAATAAGTCGATGCTCAGCAGGATGAAACCCTCCTGTAGCACCGTGCGTTCCTTCACCTGTCGTCATATACAACCACTAAACCTCGGTTTTATTTGTTCTTTTCCCTCCAGCCGCTGATGTGATCGTATAATCCCATCCCAGCACAAACCAGTGAGTACAATTGTCTCTTCGTATCATCGTATCACTGATATAGAGAACACGGAGCAGATGAATGTGGGTGTGATTGAATATCTCTGTAGTGCAGCAGGTCTTATCAAATAATGTGGAATAAACTCGGTGTGGACAGAGATCATCCATCATCAGTTATCCGTCGCGTCGTGTCACCTTGGCTTCCGTCTGCCTGGAAGAATCAACCTTTATTTCACGCTTTGTCTGCAGCGTTCAGCGTGCAAACAAACCAGGGAAGAGAAGAGAAAGGAAACTGTACGCAGCTGTTGCACAAAATGTAAAACGTTTCTGTTCGATGCCAAATGACAGAAAACGGTGAGAATATCAGCAGCTGCAAACACAAACATGGAAAGATAAAACAAAACGGATAAAACGCTTAGAGAATAAACATGAAATTATCACTAAGGGGATTTTTATTTTATAGAAAACATCTTCAGATCGAAGCTCAAATACCAGGAATGTTGTTTTATGAGAACCTGTCACCACATTCACACACACACACACACACACACACACACACACACACATATATATATATATAATATCCCGTATATAGAGCATCAATATTGGAGCAAATGTTCATTTTACAGGAATATTTGCACCTTTCCATGATTTTACTGTGAAATTTTCAGTTTTTCTCAGTCGCTTTGGTGCATTTCTTCACATCATTATTACACTTATACATATATATATTTTATTAGTTTTGATGTGTGTTTTATATTTTATATGTATATATATGTATGGATAAATATGTGTATGTATATATGTGTATATATATGTATATATACATACATATATATGTATATATATATATATACATATATGTATATATACATATATATATGTATATATATATGTATATATATATACGTATATATGTATATATATGTATGATATGTGTGTGTGTGTGTGTGTGTGTATATATATATATATACACATATATACATATGTATGTATGTATGTATATATATATATATATATATATATATATATATATGTGTGTGTGTGCAATAAATTGTATAAAAATAAGAACAAAATCTACTTTTTACACATTAAAAAAATTAAGATGTTTAATTACAAAGTGTAGTATAACAGTAATATGTTATTATTGAAATTATTAAAAGTAGAGTTTGAAATGCAGAGAAATGCATAACTTTCTTTTTTAGTAAAATTGATCTTCTCCATTTTTACTGTGTTTGGATCGAATAAGATCATTTTTACCCTTGCGTATATACATGGGTAGTTTCTGATGTTTTTTTTTTACTTGTCAGGATATTCATTTTTACACTGAAACATTCATTGACACAAAAACTGAGCAGTGAACTACCAACTGTGATTTTTGCAGTTTTTACTAATCGTTTAAAGAAATGCATCAAAGTGACTGAGAAAAACGAACTTTATAGACATGCATGCACATATATATATATATATATATATATATATATATATATATATATATATCTCACTATAATGTGTTTTGTTCAACATCAAGAAGAAAGAGTGAAAAAACTATGAGAGAAACTCCAGCGATTCACATTGATTTTGCGATTTGTTTGGGGGGATTTAATCCCAATCTATAATTACTTATTACTTATGTATTTATACTTCCGTCGCAGTATTTAAACCCATTTTTCTCCTAATGGCCAGCCCAGTGGACGCGCCGTGACCCTGAGTCTCCGGTGTAACGGATCCTCTGGTCCTGGTTGTTCTTCACCTGGTGACACTTGCTCTTCAAGGAGCGAATAAATAAACTCGGTATTTCAGCAGAAGCTTGCTGACACCTTAAAACTGTGTGATCACTGCTCGGGATCGCTCCCCGGCTCAGATTTACACTTCTTCAACCTCGGCGAGGAATTTACAACTGAAGCTGCAAAAAAGAGAAGGAATGAAAAAAAGCCCTAAACTTTGCTCAGACGTTTATTGCAGAGACACTTTCAGCCTGAGGAGGATGCAACAGAGAAGTGGACAGGAATTAAAACGTCCATAATTGGATAAAGGTCTGTAGTTAGTGGTTCTCATATAGTGAGGTGACAAAGGGGGGTGTTAGACCTCAGCGAACATGCTTTTTTATTCTTATTTTTAATTATTTTTTTACTGTCCTAGAATAAAGTGCAGTTGCACCTCCACTACATTAGGGGGCAGCAGAGTGTGAGCAGGGAGCATACAGCACAGAGTATGAGTATGAAGTGTAGACTCTGTTTTTTGCGTTTTTTTTTTTTTTTACTCATTGAAAAAGTTTCTGTAGTTCCTATCATGTAATCACCGTGAAAACTGAAATCTTAACAGAATTATATTAAGATCACTTTAATCAACAGTTTTAGTTTTTTTTCTTGATTTAATTTAATTTTATCGAAAAAATGAAAGAGAACTCTCATTGGCAGAGTGTGAGCAGCATTTAGATTTTGTTTTACTGTCCTAGAATAAAGTGCAATAGCACCTCCACTCCATTAGGGGGCAGCAGAGTGTTCACAGGGAGCATACAGCACAGAGTATGAGTATGAAGTGTAGACACCAAGTGACACCATGAAAACATATTTAACAGGGATGAGAAGACAGGCGGAGAGAGACGGAGATAAAGAGACAAACGAAAGTCTCCCAAAGCTAAGACGAGGAAATATGACGAAGCGTCTGTAGCGCTTGGTTCACTGTGAAAGACCGGTGTGTTACTGAGTCTGAAATGTTGGAGACAAAGACATTAAAGACATTACACCACAATCACTGATAAGACCATTTATGTAGTTTTATTTTTCAGTATCATATGGTTTGACATGGTCAGTCAGAAAATGTTTAATTAAGGATTTAATTTATTTTTTAATTTCAGATGCACTTTAAATCTTTTCTGTTAGTTAATAAAGCTATTCTTTGTTGGAAGTTGGTCCATATTTCTTTCTTTTTTATTCTGTTATACGTTAATAAGGACACAGTGTTATGCAGAGATACTTATTCTCTATTTAGAGTCATGCGGGGGGCAAGATGTTTTCTTCTTCCATGGGGGAGGACAGAAAATAATTGAGAAGCAATGCTATAGTTGCACATGTGAGACACACACACACACACACACACACACAGGTCACGTCTAATAAATACTTGAATAATGAAGGATCCGATTGATAAAACCAAGTGAATTACAGAAGCAGCTTTAACGTCGTCATGTTTTCCATCTTTATTCCACGCACATGCTTCCTGTCCTGTTTGCCACGTGGCCCCTGGGGGGCCTTTTTCTTTATTTTTCCGCTCGTTTTAGCGTGATGGCGAATCACCGCAGTGAGAAAAAAAAATCCACCAGAGACATTTACTAGCAGCCTCTCAACTTTAACAAGCGCCACATTAGCTTTACACCGAGTTACCGTCTCCGGACTATTAATCTGCTGCTTAAAACGCACTTTCTGCCAAAATTAATCAAGTGGGGGGGGGCGCAGTCAATAAGAAGAGGCTATTTAGATAAGTGTAACCCATTATAATTAGGCTGCTTCAGGAGTGGAGGCCTGGCGGCGCAGAATTGATTCTGTTATCGCTGCTTTTTAACGTCATTTGCTGTTTGGCTTGATGTTGACAATAAAATTCTGGGGAAAAAAAGAGTCTTTTACAGCACAATGATGCACAATTATCGACCGTTTAATTGAACTGCAGGAATAAAAAATGCTGCACACGTAGCACTGTGGTGAGGGAAGTTAATAAAGGGTTTGAAAGAAACTCTTTTTTGGCTAAAAAGAAAATTCACCTTAAAATCTGAAATCTGAGCAGGTGAAAATATCTTGTTTGAGGTACAAATAGTTCAAAATCTGTAGTTTTTTTAATAAAATTTTAGCATCAGTGTCATAGTGTCATCAGTTTCACCTGTTAAGAGTTCATTTTTTGCAGTGTGTGTGTGTGTGTGTGTGTAACACTGCAAAAAATGAAATCTTCTTGTATTTTGTACAATTATTCTCATATTGAGTAGAATTATTCGTTAGTCTTGTTTCATTAAAGGGGGGTTGGTGTTGGTGTTGGTGTGCAGCCTGCAGTCAATATCATCATCACCATCATCGTCATCATCACCACCATCATCATCATCATCGTCATCACCATCATCACCATCGTCATCATCACCATCATCATCGTCATCATCATCATCATCACCATCATCATCACCATCGTCATCATCACCATCATCATCACCATCGTCATCACCATCATCATCATCATCATCGTCATCATCATCATCATCACCATCATCATCACCATCATCATCATCATCATCGTCATCTTCACCATCATCGTCATCATCACCACCATCATCTTTATCACCTTCATCATCATCGTCATCATCATCATCATCACTATCACCATCATCATCATCTTCACCATCATCATCATCATCACCATCGTCATCATCATCATCACCATCACCATCGTCATCTTCATCACCTTCATCATCATCGTCATCATCATCATCATCACTATCACCATCATCATCACCATCATCATCATCATCGTCATCATCACCATCATCACCATCATCATCATCGTCATCATCATCATCGGCATCATCGTCATCATCATCACCATCACCATCATCATCACCATCATCATCATCATCGCCATCATCACCATCACCATCATCATCATCATCGCCATCATCACCATCACCATCATCATCATCATCATCGCCATCATCACCATCATCATCACCATCATCACCATCATCATCTTCATAATCTTCATCATCATCACCATCATCATCACCATCATCATCACCATCATCATCACCATCATCATCATCATCGTCATCATCACCATCATCATCATCATCACCATCATCATCACCATCATCATCTTCATAATCTTCATCATCATCACCATCATCATCATCATCATCATCATCACCACCATCATCTTCATCACCTTCATCATTATCGTCATCATCATCATCATCACCATCATCTCCATCATCATCGTCATCATCATCACCATCATCATCTTCATCTTCATCATCTTCATCATGCCTTCCACAGTGGCTGTTATCTATCAGCAGCCTAATGCAGCAGAGCCTCCCAGCAGAGACGTGTTCAGCTCATTCACAGATTCATCGTCGTAGGAGAGGGAAGAGAAACGCAGCTGAGAGGCTGCAGATGAGCGAGGAGGCTGCAGTTTTCATAAAAACCACAAAAAAAGAGAAAGAAACGGCGGTGGCGGCGGCGAGCCCGATAAATCTGCTGATCCTCGTCTTTCCTGAGGCGAGGCCTAATGAGAGCAGAGTCGTCGCTGCCAGGTGTGAAATGAAGAGTGAACGGAACGAGTGGGAGGCAGCAGACGTTCAGTGTTTCCCCGTCTAACGCAGCCTCCTCCAGGTTTAATCACGCCTGTAATGATGTCTGATGGACGGACTGACTGTTGATTAAAGTCATGAACCACTTGAAAAACTGGTAAATATTGATTTTCAGAGTGGTGCGTGAAGGTTTCGCTGTAAACTTCTCTGTATATTATAATCTATTATTTCTCAGTTTTCCTGCTATAAAAGACTGTCAGGCCGGGACTCAAAAAGAGGACTCAGATGCGGAGTGGAACAGCGGGTTTTATTAATAAATAGGCAACCTCTTCCACGGGGAGCAAAAGAGGGCTATGACAAAAATACAAAGAAAATATCTATGGCTATAAATCACTATACAATAAAGGACTAGACTATGACTATGACTAGGGGGAGAAATATCTATGGCTATAAATCACTATACAATAAAGGGACTAGACTATGACTATGACTAGGGGGAAACTAAACTATCTGCAAAAACGCTGAAAATCTACAATTAGCTATCAAGACTAAGGCTATGAAAACTATAACAAAAAATCGCTCCGAAGAGGACAGCACGACAGGCAAGGCAACAAGAACTATGACTAACGAAAACTATAACAAAAATTCGCTCCGAAGAGGACAGCACGACAGGCATGAAACTACAACGAAAAATCGCTCCGAAGAGGACAGCACAACAGGCAAGGCAAGGCAAGGCAACAAGGACTGTGACTAGATGCTTCGAAAGGCTTGGGTGAACGCACGGGACGAAACACTTCGGCACAAGACAAGGGGAGACACAGACAATATATACACAAGGTAATTGGAACCAGGTGGAAACAATCAGGGCAGGGCAGACAATCAGACCGGTGACACATGAGGAAGGGCAAGTGACCTGAAACGAGAGGAGAGTCAGACTTTCAAAATAAAACAGGAAGTGACAAGACCAGACAAACCTCACCGCGGTGTGACAGTACCCCCCCCTCTAGGGCCGACTCCTGACGGCCCAGGCTGGTCAGGGTGGTCCCTGTGGAAGTCTGTGATGAGCGTAGGGTCTAGGATATAACGCGCCGGGACCCACTGCCTCTCCTCCGGACCATATCCTACCCAGTCCACCAGATATTGTTTTCCTTGGCCCCGTTTGCGAACTGCCAGTAACCGCTTGACCTTGTAGACCGGACCGCCGTCTATCACTTCTGGGGGCGGTGGAGGGGCGGCGGTTGGGACCCTCGGGCTCTCCTTGGCGGGAAGCGACACTCTCTTGCCTGGCCGGTAAGTTGGGGCGGGTCGCCTCTTGCGGTCTGCAGTTTTCTTGACCCGGTCCCCTTGGCGAATTAGAACCTCCCTGGCAGCTGCCCAGATGCGGTGGCAGCGGCGAACCATGGCATGGGCGGAGGGAACAGACACCTCCTGCTCATTGTCTGGGAACACAGGAGGTTGGTAACCAAATACGCATTCAAACGGTGATATACCTGTGGCTGAGGTGGGCAGTAGGTTGTGGGCATACTCGACCCAGACCAGGTGTTGGCTCCATGTCGAGGGATTCTGAGAGACCAGACACCGGAGGCCGGTCTCCAGTTGTTGGTTGAGGCGTTCGGTCTGGCCGTTGGCCTCCGGGTGATAACCTGAGGTCAGGCTGGTTTTCGCTCCGACGAGTCGGCAGAACTCCCTCCAGAACCTGGAGACGAACTGGGGGCCCCGGTCTGACACAATGTCCTTGGGAAATCCGTGAACCTTGAAAATATTGTTCATCATGATCTCCGCCGTTTCTTTGGCGGAGGGCAGTTTAGGCAAAGCAATGAATCTAGCCATCTTGGAGAATCTATCCACCACGGTGAGGACCGTGGTGTTACCTTGGGAGACCGGAAGCCCCGTGACGAAGTCCACCGAGATGTCGGACCATGGTCTGGAGGGAATGGGGAGTGGCTGCAGCAGGCCCATGCGTGACCCGGAGGACATCTTGTTCAGGGCGCAGACCGAACATGCCTCTACGTACTCCCGGACCTCCGGCTCCATGGAGGGCCACCAGAACCTCCGGGAGATAGCGAACATCGTCCTTCTAACTCCCGGATGGCAGGAAAGCAGTGAGGTGTGGGCCCAATGGATCACCTGTGGGCGCATATAAGCCGGGACAAACAAACGGTTCTCTGGGCACCCACTAGGTGACGGAGCCTCACCATTAGCCTGCTTAACCTCATTTTCTATTTGCCAGGTCAGAGCTCCAACCACACATGTACGTGGGAGGATCGTTTCTGGATCCTTGGCAACAGGCTCAGGGTCATTGGGGTCTGTGACGGAGTTAGCAGAAATCTGTCTATTGCCTGTGACCTCTTTTCCTTGCCGTGGGAGTTTCATACAGACCCTCGCACAGTCCGCTCCCCACCTCAGGATCTCCCCTGATCTCCAATCTATGTGGGGATTGTGGCGGTGTAACCATGGCTGTCCTAAAATGAGAGTCTGAGAGGGTGACTTGACTACATACAGACGAATGCTCTCCTGGTGGTTGTTGATGATCAATCTGAGAGGTGCTGTGATGTGTGTGACGGTGAAAAGGTCCTGTCCATTAAGAGCTTTAGCGCGGATGGGCTTAGCTAAAAGTTCTATTTCGAGGCCCAGTTGTTCCGCAAAGCGCCCGTCTATCAGGCTCTCGTCCGCCCCCGAGTCTATGAGTGCGTTAAGCTCAATGGTGGTGTGGTGTTTTACCTGGACGGTAGTGAGAGTACGTGGTGGGGTGCTTGCACCCTTGACGTTTCTCACCACCAGGTTCTTCTTGGCAGGGCAGGTGGCGACGAGATGGCCGGGTTCCCCGCAGTAGAAACAGCGACCCTCCTGTAGCCGTCTCCGTCGTTCCTTCGGCGATAGTCGGGCTCTCCCCAGCTGCATGGGTTCTCCGTCTTCTTCTGGATGATGAAAGTGACGTGGCTCTGGTGATGATCGACGGGTTACCGGCCAACCTGGTGTCTGTGGGTGTATGGACCCTTCCATCGGCGGGGTTCTCGTAGTGCGTCGCTGCCTGAGCTGGCGGGCTCGGTTATCCGTCCGGATAGCGAGGGCGATGAGCGAGTCGAGGTCCGTGGGTAAATCCAGAGGAACCAGGAGGTCCTGGATCGGAGCTGCCAATCCCTTTAAAAAGACGTCGTATAGGGCTGTCATATTCCAACCAATCCCCGCCGATAAGGTGCGAAACTGGATGGCATAGTCACAAACTGAGTTATTGCCCTGTTTCAGCCCGCTCAGCTCCTGAGCCTTCTCCCGGTTAGTCGTGACAGGGTCAAATATCTTCTCTAGAGTCTGTTCGAATTCCGAAAAAGAACTGCAAACCGGGGAGTCTCGGGCCCACTCTGCCGAAGCCCAAGCCTTGGCTCTCCCGGCCAGGTGGGAAATCATAAAGGCAATCTTAGATCGGTCAGTGGGAAAAGCCTGGGGGTTTAGCTCATAATGCAATGAACAGTCAATGAGGAAGGTCTTGCATAAGCCCGGTTCGCCAGAGAATCGGGCTGGTGGAGCTAACTTACATGCTGCCCCCACTACCGTCATCGATGGAACGGGATTCACAGGGTTGGTGGGCGCTACTACCGGAGGCTCAGGAGCTGCCTTCGTCTGCACTAGGTGATCATGCAGACCCTGGAGTTGCGAGGATAGAAGCGCCATCTGGGAGGCCAGGGCGGTCTGGAATTCCTCCTGACGGGAGAGCCGGGCCTCCTGGGCTCGCAGGGCTGCCGTGAGCTGTTCTCTCTCCGCTGAGTCCATACTGGCCGAAGTGTACTGTCAGGCCGGGACTCAAAAAGAGGACTCAGATGCGGAGTGGAACAGCGGGTTTTATTAATAAATAGGCAACCTCTTCCACAGGGAGCAAAAGAGGGCTATGACTAAATACAAAGAAAATATCTATGGCTATAAATCACTATACAATAAAGGACTAGACTATGACTATGACTAGGGGGAGAAATATCTATGGCTATAAATCACTATACAATAAAGGGACTAGACTATGACTATGACTAGGGGGAAACTAAACTATCTGCAAAAACGCTGAAAATCTACAATTAGCTATCAAGACTAAGGCTATGAAAACTATAACAAAAAATCGCTCCGAAGAGGACAGCACGACAGGCAAGGCAACAAGAACTATGACTAACGAAAACTATAACAAAAATTCGCTCCGAAGAGGACAGCACGACAGGCATGAAACTACAACGAAAAATCGCTCCGAAGAGGACAGCACAACAGGCAAGGCAAGGCAAGGCAAGGCAACAAGGACTGTGACTAGATGCTTCGAAAGGCTTGGGTGAACGCACGGGACGAAACACTTCGGCACAAGACAAGGGGAGACACAGACAATATATACACAAGGTAATTGGAACCAGGTGGAAACAATCAGGGCAGGGCAGACAATCAGACCGGTGACACATGAGGAAGGGCAAGTGACCTGAAACGAGAGGAGAGTCAGACTTTCAAAATAAAACAGGAAGTGACAAGACCAGACAAACCTCACCGCGGTGTGACAAAGACAATAAATCTGGAATATCTCTACAAACACAAAGGTTATGTAAGTTTATGCAACAGTGTGTTCAGTGTTTGTTTTTCCTATTTGCAGAGGACAGGTGTAAATACAGGTGTTTTCTAGTTAATATAACACAATAATATTTTTTGTGTGTGTTAAATGTGCTGTAAGATAATGTGTAGTTCACGTGCAATAATGCATTAATCATGTGACGTGACAATATAAAGGACATCTGTTGTTAACCATTATAAGCCCCAGGCTTATTTTGTAGTTTTCCTGCTATAAATAATAATAATATGGAATACAACCATGAAGGTCATTAGACTTAATAATTATTAATAATTAAAAAAAATCTACAACATTCAGAGTCAGAATCAATTTATGTGGATGTTATAGAGCAAATAGAGAGAAATAGAATATAGAAAAAAGTATAGTAAAATTGTGTTTTACTACAGATCAATATATATATATATATATATATAAATATAGTATTTAAAACTTAAAACAAGACCTAAAATTAAAAAGGTTAAATTATCTGCAATGCAAAGTTAGATGCATTGCAGATAATTGCATTGCATTCCTCATAAAAGAAGTTCGTAAGGGTTAAAATATCAATTATTATTCCATTAAATGCTATAAATCACTGAGGATCATTAAGAACATGAAGAATATTTTCTGTAAATGTTTAAAAAGGAGATTATAAAGGAGCCAATTAAATAATCCCACAAACAGCTCCAATCTAAATAAATCTCTAAATAGTGGTTAGTTGCAGCTACTACTGATATTATATTAAACTATTTTATTATTGTATTGATGATGTGGATATTGATGATATATATTGATGCTGTAACAGGAACATTGGGTTTTACTACAGATAAAATACTTTATTTTTATTGACGTTGAGTTTCATGTGATTTTTGTAGTTTTACTACAGATTAAATGCAGAGCTGAAGGCCTCATTTGCATATAGTCATTGGATTTAACACCACATTTTTATATTGTGAAGTCGTGAATTTAGCTGGTTGTTATTCTTCATTGCAGCAGCTTATCTTCATGCACTTGAAAACGTACGTAAAAATGCACTAAATGTATACGAGCTTTCAGCAGTTGGAGTTGGACAAAGTTACAATAGTTTAGTAAAAAAAGAAGGAATTTGATAAAACAAAATGTAAAAAGCTAGAAAAATGTAATGATTCTTAAACATTCCTGCAGAACTTGGCATGTTTTGATGTATAAACATAATTAACTAGGAGAAACATGCCAGAAATGTTGTGGATATTGATTTGAAGGCAAATTATCTGATTAGTTATTGTAAAAACACTCTAACGTACATTTATTCGACTATAAATTACATATCTGGCTGCACAAGACATATGTAGTCATGCATATTCCATGTACTGTAATAACACTGGTGCAAATCCTGCAGCACAAAAAGGCAGTTTTGACCAGTTTTACAGATAAAATACTTTATTTAATGCTGCCGCTGTGTGATTTTGTTTATTTTAATTTTATTTTAACAGTCTTATATTTGCATAAAGTCACTGGTGCAGTCCTTTTTTTTATTTCAGGTGATTTCTCATTCACGTCTTTACTAGACTGTGACAAACCACAGCAGCTGAAGGCCTCATTTGCATATAGTCATTGCATTTTTCCAACATCTAACACCAAATTTTTATATTGTGAAATCATGAATTTAGCCGGTTGTTATTATTCATTGCAGCAGCTTATCTTCATGCACTTGAAAACGTACGTAAAAATGTAAATAGCTAGAAAAATGTAATGATTCTTAAACATTCCTGCAAATCTTGGCATGTTTTGATGTAAAAACATAATTGAGTAGGTGAAACATCCCAGAAATGTTGTGGATATTGATTTGAAGCCAAATTATTATCTGATTAGTTATTGTAAAAACACTCTAACGTACATTTATTCGACTATAAATTACATATCTGGCTGCACAAGACATATGTAGTCATGCATATTCCATGTACTGTAATAACACTGGTGCAAATCCTGCAGCACAAAAAGGCAGTTTTGACCAGTTTTACAGATAAAATACTTTATTTAATGCTGCCGCTGTGTGATTTTGTTTATTTTAATTTTATTTTAACAGTCTTATATTTGCATAAAGTCACTGGTGCAGTCCTTTTTTTTATTTCAGGTGATTTCTCATTCACGTCTTTACTAGACTGTGACAAACCACAGCAGCTGAAGGCCTCATTTGCATATAGTCATTGCATTTTTCCAACATCTAACACCAAATTTTTATATTGTGAAATCATGAATTTAGCCGGTTGTTATTATTCATTGCAGCAGCTTATCTTCATGCACTTGAAAACGTACGTAAAAATGTAAATAGCTAGAAAAATGTAATGATTCTTAAACATTCCTGCAAATCTTGGCATGTTTTGATGTAAAAACATAATTGAGTAGGTGAAACATCCCAGAAATGTTGTGGATATTGATTTGAAGCCAAATTATTATCTGATTAGTTATTGTAAAAACACTCTAACGTACATTTATTCGACTATAAATTACATATCTGGGTGCACAAGACATATGTAATCATGCATATTCCATGTACTGTAATAACACTGGTGCAAATCCTGCAGCACAAAAAGGCAGTTTTGACCAGTTTTACAGATAAAATACTTTATTTAATGCTGCAGCTTTATGATTTTGTTTATTTAAATTTTATTTTAACAGTCTTATATTTGCATAAAGCCACTGGTGCAGCCTTTTTTTTTTATTTCAGGTGATTTCTCATTCACGTCTTTACTAGACTGTGACAAACCACAGCAGCTGAAGGCCTCATTTGCATATAGTCATTGGATTTCTTTCAACACATGCTTCCAAATGGCGTTTTTTATTTATTTATTTATTTATTTTGCGCCACAACCTTCAATAATAAGAACAAACAAGAACCCCCCACCTCCGCCACCTCCCATCAGACGGGGCAAGAAGTCAGGGGTTAGAATTCCTATTACCCCCCATTACAGGACGGTTCTCCTCCTCCTCTGTTCCACCGTGACTCCTACAAAGCAGCCGCTGACACCGCGTCTGTAATGATCGCTGCACTCAACCGTGAAACAAAGAAGCTGCAGCTTCGTCTAGAGGAGGATGGAGATGGCGGTGGGGGGGGGGGACAGTCGAAATAAAAGCCAGCCAGGCAGAGCCTTGAAATAGGCTCCTCGAGAGGAGGAAGGAAAAAAAGGGAAGGAGAGCACAGTCTAATGCGTTTAATGATAAATATCTTAAAAGTGTGAGTAATGAGAGGAGTGGGGGGAAATCGGCAAATCTCAGCTGTGAGATGATCAGCCAATAAAAAAGCCCCCTGCGGGGTGATTAATCTGATCAATGGTTGGTGACAGCAGCGACGGAACAGGAGGGAAAAAAGTCGCTCCTACCGCAGAGAAACGCAGAGATTGACAAGATGTGTGAATAAGTCGCCCATGCGTTGAATTTAATTTGCATACAGTGTGAAATCTAAAGGTTGAATACATTTACAAAATAACTGTCAAGTTCTGTTTGGGGAAAAACTGATGAGCAGGATGTTTCTGAATATATATATATATATATATATATATATATATATATATATATATATATATATATATATATATATATATATATATATATATATATAAAATAGAATATAAGAATATACTGTTTTAGCAGCTTGATGCTTCGTGATTTTACCCAAATTTTTCAAATCTGAAGTCACGGATTTTGCTCGTTATTATTCATTGCAAAAGATCATCTTCATGCACTTAAAATATAACAATTAGTGCAAAAACGTATTAAAAATGCACTAAATGTATGTGAAGTTTGAGATGGGGGTTATAGCGTTTAGTTAAAAAAAGAGGAACTTTGATAAAATGTTGTAAACAGCTAGAAAATTTAAATGAAATGATTCCTGCACAATCTGGCATGTTTAATGTTGTAAAAACATAATCAGAGTTATGTTAGATAGCAATATCACATTGAAGAAAACATTCTTTGGATGTTTGGGAGGGTTAAAAACTGTGTAAAACATTATAGAAATGTCATGGATGTTGACTTTATCCCAAATTATCTGATTATTTATTGTAAAAACACTGTGACCTACATTTTATTTGACTAAAAATGAAATATTTGGGTGCAAAAGACATATGTATTCATGATTATTCAATGTACTGTAATAACACTGGTGGTTTTTAGCATTTATGGGATCAGAAGAAAAAGTACAAATATCAATGAGTTTTATATGAGTATTAAAACATGCAGTGCTGGGGTTGATGAAGTAAACGTGTCAACCAAGTCCCAAATATTTATTTGTAAAGTTCAAATGTCGCTTTTTATTTAATTTGTTGACAAACTGCAGACGTGTGTCGTTCTACAGCTCATGTCTTTATTGGTGCTGTGGACACAAACAGTGAAACTCTACAAACGATGCGTAAAGTGCCTCTATGAAACTCAACAAGGGACATCTCGTCCCACTAATTCAGGAATGTACAATTGTTCAATAAACCTTATTACAATAGCAAACAGTGTGCATTTAGTTGTTCAAGCAAAACTCTTCATGATAAATGACCACTTTGTCTTTTCTTTTTTTTTTGTTCCGTAACAGAATTGTACCTTTAGTGAGCATGTTAATACAAACAAAACGTTGCATATTATAGTTTTACTCCACTTAACACGTAATAATACAGACAATCGTGTGTCCCTTAGAATAAAAGCTGCCCCACGTTCATGGGTTAGCATTGTGCTTTTTATCATTAACAAAGCGCCTCTCGACAAACAGTCAGTGAATCACAATGACGTTGCACAGATACACAACATAGATTGCACTAAAGTTAAAGGTACAGTGCGTAAGATATAGCAGCATCTAGCAGGACAGACGCTAATGGAATAGTCATGAAATGACCAAATAACAGCCAGGATGTTTAGTTAATTATAGTTTAATCACTTAACATATGAGGCAATTTGAAAAAAAAATGGTATTTCACTCAAAATCTTAAATTAAACTAGTATGATTACTGTATAACATATTTTTTTACTATAAATTTCCTAAGGCTGCTTCTGCAGAGTTTTCCTCTGCATATTTTACCACATAACTTTCACCTTTCATGTCACAATTACAATTACAATTACTTAATTGCATTAAGCAATTTGCCAAAAAAAAATGTGCAGCATCAGTGGTTCACATCATCTTCTTAGATTTTTTAAAATTAATTAAGGAATTCAGAACAAGTAGTTATTTTAAAAATATATACTTCCAGTGTTTGAAAGGGGTTAAATGGAGGTTGGTAAATATTTGGTAATTTACTGTAAGTATGTTGTAATTAGTAGATAATTTAATTAAAATAAGATTTTCCATGCAACAGTGGCCTAGAATGGACAAACCAAACAATGATTCTAAACATGGACTTTCACGTTTTTTAATATTCTTTTTAGGTCTCAGCCGGATTATGCAAACTGGCCACTAGATGGCGCCAGGAACCACACACTGTACCTTTAAGGAAGGTTAAGTTAAGTGTTATTATATAGAAATCCATCCACAAGGGAGAATAAGGTCCATGTGCATGTTCATAAATGCAACTCAACCCTTCTTTGGTTCACAAATACACTAAAAGACAATGTTGTTCAAAACATTGCGATATAATACAGTGGAGTTTCCAGATATGAAGGATACATTACAAATGGAACAGAATAGCAGATAACCTATTCACAATTATAATCTCTTAATAGAAATAAAGTGGTTAACCTATTACATACTGTACGGTATGATTGATTTACACGTAGGATTTTCTCACTGTAAAACTAGGACACATTTGGCACAAAGGCAATGTAACAATACTATACACAATCTACACAAAAATCTCTAAAAACACAGCAATCAAGTACAATGACTGTGTTATTTATTCCCACCTGGTCTCAAAGGGGGAAAAAACGGCGCTGATAATGACATGGAAACATGGAGCACCAACAGTCAGAACATCATATATACGACATTAATGCTGTTTATGTCAATGTTAGCAGTTTCCCTTCGTTTGTGCTCTGGTACTGGTGAAAAAATACGTTTTTACCATCGATCTGCTCATAGTTCCACAGTGAGATGATTATTTAATGGCTGCTATCGTACAGAAAGAATCATCAAGGGCTCAGCTATTCTTGCAATTTCATATTTATATTAACTTAACAGATGCTTTAGCGTGAATATCAGTGTTCAAGTCAAGTTTAGACTTCAGATAAACCAGTGTGCAAACGTTTTAAATATACGTGACGACGGAAAACACAGAGAAACACACGGGGACGATTATCTGTGTGCACGGCCAGAGACCTGTAAGCAGAAATCTCTTTATGAGATAAGAAAAAAAAAAAGGAGCTCAAGGCTTTCCAGAGTCGGAAATGTTTGAAAAACAAAAAAGAGATAAAGCTTCACAATGCAGGCGTCGGCTCTTACAGGTCGTGGCCCAGTCGCTCGATCTCCTCGATCAGGAAGTCGATGTCGGACCTGGTGGCGGCGTGGTTGGAGATCACCATCCGGAAGAAGTTGACCTTGTCCCCCTGCGGCTGGTAGCCCACCATCGTGGTCCCGGACTCCATCATCATGGCCTTGATCTTTGGCGCCACCTGTCGTGGTAAAACTCCAATTATCATCTGTTTTATGTGTGTGTGTGTGTGTGTGTGTGTGTGTGGCCGAATGGTGGCGCTAGAACTGTAAATTTTACATTTCTGCACTTTCAAGTCTTAGAATTCTCTTTTTTTCCTGCATTTTATCCAGGTTTGGCATTCCCTTCATGTCCTATTTGTAAAATTGCTGTAGCTGCCCATTTAACATTTTCCTACCAATTTGAAATTTCCTCCAAATCAGTATCATCTCTGGAGAGAAGGCAGTTTTTCAGATTTTACCATTGGGATTTTTGCAGTACTCCCCTAAAATTTGCTAAAATGCTGTGGGCAGGATTTATATTTTATATTACCATGGGTGTATTTTAGCCCCCTGTCGCCCCGCCATTTACTCTAATCTGATTGGTCCCTGTAGTGCACCTGTTCTGTCAATCAACAAGATGAAGAACCAGAAAACTCAACGATCACTGATGCAGTTCCACCCCCGAACTGTTGGTGGCAGTATGCAAGTTATTGGGAGGCAAAAAAGTAAGTAACCTTAGTTTAGATTTGTCAACTAAATTGTGGAAGAACACTAAAATATCTACTAGCTGCTAAACTCGTTTAATTTGTAAACTACTGTTAGCAATGTTAAGATTGAGTCAGTATGTTTAAATGTTATTCAAAATGCAAAAATACCTTATTTTTTGTTCTGAATTTGCTTTAATGTGCTGTGTTTGCCTTAAATGTTTCATGCATTTTGTCCTTAATGCTCATTGTAATATTTTACAACTATTGTATATTACAAATAATGTCATATCTACATACATTCTATCACTGAAAGATTTTTTACTTTACTTAAATATTCAATTTTCACTTCTGTAAATAACTTTTTATATATTTTTGATATATAGATACATCAATTATCTATGTATTTTATGTGAATGTGCACTGATGAGTGAAAATTCCTTATATTATTGTGCAAACTTACCAAATAAAGCTTATTCTGATATTTTTGGAACAATTGGTTCCATCTGGCCAATAGGTGGCGCTGTAGCGCCATCATCTAACTATAAAGGAAGGAATTTATGCCTGTATGTGTGTCGTTAGAGAATAATTTATAAATTATCCAAAGAAGAGACATACTTATAACCATTATCATGTAAACCTGGATCTACTTCTATACCTTTTATTCAAGAAAATGTGATTATAAATAAACCCAGACACCATATTTATAGCTTTTTGAAAGCCTTAACGTTGGCTTATTGCATCTGTTTTACTTTCTACTCCAAAAAAGTGAAGCCTGAACGTAGACAGGTTCTCTGGAACATTTAAAAGGTGAAGGGGAGTAAAAACGAAGCTTAAAACAATGTTTACCTTGTGCAACCTCTCCCGTCGTTCCTCGCCATCCGGCAGGTGGCGGAGGCTCGGTGGAATGTACCAGAAACACACGTTGGTGTGCTGTGGCTGGAGAGGGACAGGAAACGTTCATTATGCATTAACACCATTCCCGATCAAACCGAGTTAAGATGCTAAACATGTGACAAACGGGTGTTTTAAAGCGGGAAACGCTCGGGTAAGAACCGTAAAGTTCAGGCTCGACCCACCTCTCCGTTAAACACCATCTCAAAGCCGTCTCTGACTCGCACTTTGTTGTAGAGATACGCTGAGAGTTCCAGGCACTTGTCGATATGCTGCTCGAATCCCACAGTTCCCTGTGAGGCGGAAAACAGAACAAGAATAAAAGTAGAAGAATAAACTCATGCAGGAAGTGTGATAAAATAGGATTATTCTATTAAGTGTTTTTATACAACTTTACGGGTGAAAAGCAAAGTTTCTTTCTTCTTTTTCTATTCTATCTATAGAATATTTATGTCCACTCAAGTGTGTTTCATGCATTTTTACTGTAAAAAAAAAAAAAAAAAAAAAAAAAAAAATCGGTGTGATAGCATGATAAACGTATTACACAAAAATGGTGAAATCCCTGTTTTTGGTTTTACAAATGAAAGAATTGGTCATAAATAATAAAGTTAATGTCTTATCTAAAAAGTCAAACAGTTCCACTGCAGATTAAGATAATTCACTCTTATCTTTACCCTTAAACTTCTCATGCATGAATTATGATGAACTCAATCGGGATTTCTTTATACATCCTTAGAGATGTGAAACAAGGTTTTTATATCTTAATTCTATAAAAAATATTTGTCCACTTAAGTGTACTTTATGCATTTTGTACCTTAAAATAAAAAAACATCAATGGAACAGCGTCAGAGTTTAAGAAAAGAGCTGCAAAAATTTGTACAAAAAATTTGAGTAATTTCTAACTATCACATTAATCGATGTTTTGATAATTGATAATTTTTCATTATAACATGTCCAGATTCTCTGGTTCCAGCTTCTGTTCTCTGATTATTTCCTGGTTTCTTTATTCTTCTATAATAGTAAACTGATGATCTTTGGGTTGTGGACAAAAAAAGACATTTTAGCTTCAATCTGCAGATTTGAGAAACACTGACATTTTACGCAAATTTTTTAACTATACAAGCAGTCAATTAATCCTTTCAATTATCAACTATCCAATTGTTATTGGGTTTTATATATATAACACATAAAGAAGATTATTTATAGTTAAAACATTACAGGATAGAAATTATTTTCAAGTAAAACACTGCTAGTAATTGACATTGACATATTGACAAATGAAGTTAAAACATACCTCATGATGCACGATTGAGTGGACAGATGATTAATCAGCTTTTCCTCCAATTATAAAACCAAAACTCAGAAACTCTTTGCATACTGTGTCACCTTAGCTATTACTTGATACCTGGTATCTTTTTATAGAAGTAGAAGCTGAAACTAAACTTTTACACAGCTGTACTCTGCAGTGACCTCCATGCATGAACGGCTTTATTTCAGTGATTCACGCGGAGGTGGAGACGTTCACACCTTCGCCTTCCACATGAGCCAGAACTTGAAGATGTCGACGTGTCTGCCGCACTGAATGGCCTTGTCCCCGGTGTCGTAGGTGACGTCGTACTGCTTGTCCGGCTGGAACAGGTACCCCGCACACATGGAGTTACAGCCCTGTAATAAGCCCTGCAGAGGGAAGGGAACGGAGGTTTTAGCAAAGCGATTCTGCTGTGTGTGTGTGTGTGTGTGTGTGTGTGTGTGTGTGTGTGTAGCAAGTGCAGCAGGAAAGAAAGAAAGAAAAAACACACACACTCACCCGCTCTCTGACCAGAATGGCAGAGCACTGCAGCGGCACTCCCATCATCTTATGAGGGTTCCAGGTGACTGAGTTGGCCCTGCAGATATTGAATTTTAAACACAGCTCTGTGAGTGTGTGTGTGTGTGTGTGTGTGTGTGTGTGTGTTTCAAACCCAGAAACTGAAGTGCCTACATCTAAGACATAGATTCTCTGAAATGTCTTGAAATAGCTGTGCACATAAATCTCTTTTAAAGCTATAATCATGGTTATGCTCCGTGAAGCGTTTTCTTGTCTGTCTCTCTCTTTCTCTGTTTTTCAGCAAAATACCTCGAAAAGTTTTAGTCGGATTTTCACCAAATTTTCAGTAAATGTTGGGAATGGAACCATGAACAGATGATTAAATTTTAGTGGTGATCCGGAAGAAATCCTGGTTTCTAGATAACTTTGAATTTGTTGTTTGATAACATTGCAATAAATGGGCCTTTAGACTGGCGCCACCTGGTGGTGAAATCTGGTGCAGATCTGCCATCTCAGAGTGTTTTTTATAATTTAAAAATAGAAAACTTGTGCGCAACTAGACAATGGCTAGATAAATAATAATAAAAAAAACTCCACTAATATTTAATATAATGACGTTTCAGTACTCGGACTTTAACCTGATGAAGATCTGAGGACAAAAAAGGTATTATTTGAAATATATGTGTAATTTGAACTTCTTTAGCTCATCATAATCTGTTTTCACAGACTGAACAGCACCCGTCAAACCCATATTCATAGAGTGGTGATTGCTTCTTGTCATGTATAGGTCTGGCATGACTTAAGTTAAGGTAGTATAATGCAATAATATATGTTTTTAAATCATGCAATGTGCTGTGAGATAATGTGTCATTCATGTGCAATAATGCACAGATCCAATGATGTGAAGATATAAAGGATGTCTGTGTGCCCCAGGCTTGATGATGTTAAATAAATGATAATAAATCTGGAATATCTCTACAAGCATAAAGACTTAAACCAGGAATTAAATTAAATCTACAACATATGAGGAGACTACAGAAGAGTCAGAATCTATTTATGTTGATGTCATAGCGCAAATAGAGTTAGAATATTGGAAAAAACAAAAAAAAAATAGTATTATTTTTACTACAGATAAAAATACTTTATATAAAATGCAAAACAAGGGTTCAAATATCAATTATTAGTCCATAAAATGCTATAAATCACTGAGGATCATTAAGAACATGAAGAATATTTTCTGTAAGATGTTTAAAAAGGAGATTATAAAGGAGCCAATTAAATAATCCCACAAACAGCTCCAATCTAAATAAATCTCTAAATAGTGGTTAGTTGCAGCTACTACTGATATTATATTAAACTATTTTATTATTAGATTGATGATGTGGATATTGATGATATATATTGATGCTGTAACAGGAACATTGGGTTTTACTGCAGATAAAATACTTTATTTAAGTATTGTGTAAGTGTTAAGTTGAAGTTTTGGATTTTAGCATCAGAGTTTCTGACTGTGCAGCATATAGATATTACAACGTAAGCACTTTGTGCGTCGATATTGCAGGAAATGCATTTTTTTGTTGGATAAAAGTCGACGTGAACATTTCTCTGCCTCCTGTGATCTTCTGAAGGACTTGTGAGCGCTTTGGGGAATTTCAGAGGAAAATTGGATTTAATGCAGCAGAACACGAGTGAAAACCCAGGTACTTCAAGGATGAAGTGGCCTCGGAAATTGGTGAAATTGGAACAGGAACTCTGGCTCTGAGATGAGAAAGCGAAGAGCGTCTGAAAGAAAAAGTCTAAAACTCTGAAAGCGTATTTATCTATGTTTTTAGTTTTTACCTCTCGACTCCATTCAGCTTGTGTCTGTGTTTCCTGGACATCAGTAAACCTCCTCCCCAGGCCCCCTGCACCGGAAACAACACGTTACTACGGATACGCCGTTACTACGGATACACCGTTACTATGGATACGAGCATCGATCGACTTATCGATGGTTATCAATAACGTCGTCTTACGTCCACGTGAAGCCACATGTTGTACTTCTCACAAATGTCGGCGATTTCGTTGATGGGGTCAAAGGCTCCGTAGACGGTCGTTCCTGCCGTGGCGTTCACGAACAGAGGAACAAAACCCTGGAATAATGAGGGGAGGAAGGAGAAGAAGGAGAAAAAAAGAATAAGATCAGGAAGGAGAAGAACAACAAGAAGTAGAATAACATGAACAAGAAGGAGAAGAAGAATAAGAAGATGAACGGGAATAAGAACATGAATGAGAAGAACAAGAAGAAGAAGAATAACATGAACAAGAACAAGGAGAAGAAGAATAAGATCAGGAATAAGAACAAGAAAAATGAGAAGAAGAAGAAGAACAAGAAGAGCAAGGAGAAGAACAGGAATAAGATCAGGAATGAGAAGAACAACGAGAATTAGAATAACATGAACATGAAGGAGAAGAAGAATAAGATCAGGAATAAGAACAAGAAAAGGGAGAACAAGAAGAGCAAGGAGAAGAACAGGAATAAGATTGGGAATGAGAAGAACAACAGGAAGTAGAATAACACGAACAAGAAGGAGAAGAAGGAGAAAATCAGGAATAAGGAAAAAACAGCAGGAATAACATGAACAAGGAAAATAGAGAAGAACAAGAGGAGCACGAAGAAGAATAAGGAGGAGGAGGAAAAACAAGAAGAACAGGAATAAGAAGAACAAAAATAACATGAACAAGAAAAAAAGAAGGAGAAAAAGAGAAGAACGAGGAGGAGAAGAGCAAAAAAGGAGAACAGGAATAAAAAGAAGAAGAATAACTTGAACAAGAAGAAGAATAAGATAATCAAAAGAAAGAAAAACGAGATCAAAAACAAGAAGGAGAAAAGAAGAACAGGATAAGAACAGGAATAACATGGACAAGAAGAGCAAGAAGAAGAAAAACAGGAACAAGAAGACAAAGTAGAAAACATCAGACATCAGCTTCAATTCTGGTCTGAATCAAAGAGACAAAAACTGCAGCAAAATGACTCGACTATTAACTCAGGTCTGAACATCACTTTGCTTTGAAGAAGAGACAGTAGAACTACTGTGTGTGTGTGTGTGTGTGTGTGTGTGTGTGTGAGTCTTTTCTTCTTTTGATTCTCTCTGTGATTGCAGCATTATTCTCCTGCAGCAGACGTCTTATTAATTTTCCTACACGATGAAGCTGATTCGTTCACCTTTTGCTTGGCTTTTATGACTTTGGCTTCCAAATCAGCAGGAATGACTCTCCCTCTGTAAAAAACACAAACACCACGCAGTGATCAGAGGCTTGAAGCGTCCTGTCTGCATGCAGCTGCAGAAGAAATCACACCTCTCGTCCGTGTTCAGCAGGATCAGGTTTTCCGTCCCGAAGCCCAGGGCGGCGCTGACCTTCTTGATGGAATAGTGGCTCTGCAAGAACATCAGAGGAGTTATCAGAACAGTTCACCTCCCGTTCCTCTCAGCGGGTTGAAGCTTTGATTCTGAGGCACTGACGTGTTCCGAGGTGAAGAGGACCAGTCTGGGAGCAGCCGCCATCCCCTTGGTCTTCACCTCGGGGAAGAACTTGTATCTGGCGATCATCACGCTGTACATGTTGGACACGGCTCCTCCTGCAGGGAAAGAACGACGTGAAACGGACCCAATGGAACCACGTGGAACAAACTTCTGGAAGAGTCCCAGTGACAGAGATATCTGTGATGTCACACATACGGTCCGTCACATTGGGTGTTTACAGCATATAGAAATAACACCACCATGGCCCAATTGTTGAAAAGGAGCTAAAACATTAAACAATAACAAATAACTTCATTATAAAAAAAAATAGTTGAACAACAGAAACTATATTAATTCAATAGTAAATTACTTGAGCAGCTTGTTATATTTTTTCTTATTGTGATATGATGATTAAAATAATAATATGATTATTTTAATGCGCTGTTTGACTTCAGTCAGCCTCTCACAGCTGGACACACTGTCACATGACCTCACCAGGAGGTCACACGACCTCAGCAGGTGGTCACATGACCTCACCAGGCGGTCACATGACCTCACCAGGCGGTCACATGACCCTGCCAGGTGGTCACATGACCTCACCAGGTGGTCACATGACCTCACCAGGAGGTCACACGACCTCAGCAGGTGGTCACATGACCTCACCAGGTGGTCACATGACCTCACCTGGTGGTCACATGACCTCACCAGGTGGTCACATGACCTCACCAGGTGGGTCACATGACCTCACTAGGTGGTCACCTGACCTCACCAGGTGGTCACATGACCTCACCAGGCGGTCACATGACCCTGCCAGGTGGTCACATGACCTCACCAGGTGGTCACATGACCTCACCGGGTTGTCACATGACCTCACCAGGCAGTCACATGACCCCGCCAGGTGGTCAAATGACCTCACCGGGTTGTCACATGACCTCACCAGGTGGTCACATGACCTCACCGGGTTGTTACATGACCTCACCAGGCGGTCACATGACCTCACCAGCCGGTCACATGACCTCACCAGGTGGTCACATGACCTCGCCAGGTGTGTCAGTATATGTAATTTAGAGCCTTTATCAGTTCCAGTGAAGATGAGGAATGTTCCAGAACATTTAATGTGACACCACTGTCCTAGTGGATTCTGATTGGTTCAACTCAGATCATATTGAGCTCCCACTTCCTGTTTGATCACCTGGTGGGTCTCTCACCTGGAGAGAAGATCCCGTCTCCCTCCCCCTCAGACCAGCCGATGATCTCCCTCATCTTCTTCAGCGTCAGCTGCTCCATGAGAACAAACACGGGGGCGATCTCGTAGGTGAACCTGCAGCAGAACATCCACAACAGATGTGAGTTGATTGGATTCAGTTTTTCCTCCTGTTCCCTTCTCCTCTCTGCAGAAAGTTTTAATTCGCTCTCAGCTCCAGAGTGAGCGGCGGCTGATGGGATCGACATAAAACACAACGCTGTGTAACCACAGGCATTTGTCGACTCTAATTGCTGCTGTTTTCTCATTAAATCGGCATCAGACGCAGCCTTCTGTGCAGCGTCACAGCTCAGTAGCAACAACAGCATCCTGGTGTTTCAGAGGACGCTGCAGTGAGATGACAACACGCATCCTTAAGTCATTAATACGCCATCAGAAGCAGAAACGAGATCAGGCCCTAACAAAACACTCCTTATGCTGGGAAATACAAATGATCTGCTGATGCATGTGCAGGGGCTTCTGAATTTTGGAGAAAACATCTCCCCTCGCGTGACTATAAATAGAATCATTTGTCTATAACATTGTTATAAGTACCTCTGCATAACACACAACTTTCACAAAAAGAAAGAAATATGGACCAACTTACAACAAAGAATAGCTTTATTAACTAACAGAAAAGATTTAAAGTGCATCTGAAATTAAATTAAATCCTAATTAAACATTTTTACTGACCATGTCAAACCATATGATACTGAAAAATAAAACTACATAAATGGTCTTATCAGTGATTGTGGTGTAATGTCTTTAATGTCTCTGTCTCCAACATTTCAGACTCAGTAACACACCGGTCTTTCACAGTGAACCAAGCGCTACAGACGCTTCGTCATATTTCCTCGTCTTATCTTTGGGAGACTTTCGTTTGTCTCTTTATCTCCGTCTCTCTCCGCCTGTCTTCTCATCCCTGTTAAATATGTTTTCATGGTGTCACTTGGTGTCTACACTTCATACTCATACTCTGTGCTGTATGCTCCCTGTGAACACTCTGCTGCCCCCTAATGTAGTGGAGGTGCTATTGCACTTTATTCTAGCACATTAAAAAATTTAAAAAAGCATGTTCCTCGAAGTCTAACGCCCCCCTGTGACAGAACCTGACTATTTCAGAACCACTGCCTTATGACTATTAATACTATTTGCTGGTTTTGTGATTCGAGAGCAGCTCCTCCATCAGACAGTAAATACATGGTCGGTTGTGGCGTCTCCAGCTCTCACTCAGTTACATGAAGGATAAGAAAATAAATAAAAATAAATAAGCCAGACGCCAGTTTGCATTCATCGGTGCAGGTGACGCTTCATGGTGTCACTTGAGGGTCTGCTACACACTTCATACTCATACTCTGTGCTGTATGCTCCCTGCTCACACTCTGCCAATGAGAGTTCTCTTTAATTTTTTTGATAAAATTGACTGAAATCAAGAAAAAAATGTTGATTAGAGTGATCTTAATATAATTCTGTTAAGATTTCAGTTTTTACGGTGATTAAATAACCAGAACAACAGAAACTTTTTTCAATGAGTAAAAAAAAAAAACGCAAAAAACTGAATTAGATGGACTCTAGATAAGATAAGAAATAACTGCATATGCAGGAGTGGAAAAATGTGAGTCTTGTTTTCTTAAAACAAATTGAATTTGTCTTGAAGCGAAGACTCAGAGACGAGGTTGTGCGTTTCCAGCGTTCTTTTGTTTTCCTCCCCCGGTGAGTTGCAGTAATTACGGAGCGTGTCGACGCTCCGGCTGCAGCATGTTCCCAGAGATGGAGAATTAAGAAAAAACAGGAAAACACAGTCATCTGTGGGGTTTCTGCCCCCCCCACCCCCCCGGCGTCATTCAGCCCCACAGGAAAACTAAATTACATATCGATTCACGTCTTTGTTTCCACGTGGCGAAGCGTCGCTGTGACATAACAAAGGACGGCGTCCTGACGTGGTCAAATACAGCAGAGCTGCAATAAACGTGATGAGTGGTCGATTCACCCATCAGTTACCAACTATGAACGTTAATCAGAAACTGTTCTGATCAGTCAAATGCTTATTTTTCAGAGAATTCATACGTGTTATATTCACTGTTTGTAATAAAATCTTAAATAATATATATAACAAAAACTATTAAATGAATTGAAATAGCATTATACAGAAATGCATAATAAAATTGATTTAGTTTCATTATGTCCAAGACACAGAAAAAACATAAAAAAAGACTAAATTAAAAACATAAAATTGTCCAACACCTTCAAAGATGAATTTGACTGACAGCATTTAGTTTTTTTTCCAAATATAGATTAATAGATAAATAAACAATAGATAATCTACAATAATCATGTAGTGAAAATCAGACACGGTGACAAGTGGAGATTAAATTATAATAACTCAGAAAGTGTAGGTCAGGACATCAGTTTAAATGAACTTAAACCTCTGTTACACGTCCTGAACCTTCATCAGTTGGACGGAGGCTTCATAGATATTTGTAATTTACCTTTAATTAATTACCCCGTCAGCCATAATTGTCCCTGGCAGCTACTGCCTGACACTAATGGACAATCTTACATAACCAGAAACAGCGTCGCCTGCACAGATGAATGCAAACTGGCGTCTGACTTATTTATTTTTATTTCTTTTCTCATCCTTCATGTTACCGAGTGAGAGCTGGAGACGCCACATCCGACCATGCATTTACTGTCTGAATCCCAAACCCACCAGATAGTATTAATAGTCATAAGGAAGTGGTTCTGAAATAGTGAGGTTCTGTCAGGGGGGGCGCGTTAGACTTCGAGGAACATGCTTTTTTATATTTTGTATGTGCTAAAATAAAGTGCAATAGCACCTCCACTCCATTAGGGGGCAGCAGAGTGTTCACAGGGAGCATACAGCACAGAGTATGAGTATGAAGTGTAGACACCAAGTGACACCATGAAAACATATTTAACAGGGATGAGAAGACAGGCGGAGAGAGACGGAGATAAAGAGACAAACGAAAGTCTCCCAAAGCTAAGACGAGGAAATATGACGAAGCGTCTGTAGCGCTTGTTCACTGAATGTGCTTCAGGTGACGTGATGTGTGATGACTCACATGTTGGTGTTGGCCGTAGAGGTCAACCATTCCCCCGCCAACCCCACGATGTCCAGCCCTGTGGACAGCTGGTTGAAGAACCGGGGGTGGCCCGTCCTCACGCCGTACTTCAGCGTGTCCCGGCAGTCCACCAGGATCTGCTCCAGGGACTCGGGCTGCTCGGACAGCTCCAGGTTGAAGCCCTCCATGCCCTCCAGCAGCTGGTGGGGGTGGTGGAAGTCCAGGACCTTGGTGGAGCGGTCGAAGGTCTTGCGGATGTAGCTGGTGAGGATCTCCACCACCTCCAGCAGGAACTGCATCGTCTGCTCCTCGCCGTTCTTAGCGGGCAACAGGTCTGAGGAGTTAAAAACATATATGTTAAAAACGCTAAACTATTTGTCAGATTCGATTCAGGAAATGCAAACATGCATTTAAACTAACAGGCCTAACTCCTCCGATCCTAACCTTTTATAAACCTACAGGTTTCCTGCTATAAATGTTTTATAGTAAAACATCCTGTAGATGAACTCAAATCTTCTTTTATAAAAGTCCTGATTCAGCTTCAGCTTTGACTTAATTCATAAATCACTAAATAAAGTATTTTTATCTGCAGTAAAACCCAATGTTCCTGTTACAGCATCAATATATATCATCAATATCCACATCATCAATACAATAATAAAATAGTTTAATATAATATCAGTAGTAGCTGCAACTAACCACTGTTTAGAGATTTACTTTAGATTTGATTATTTAATTGGCTCCTTATAATAATAGTTGATCTTTTTTGGACAGGACATATCCAGTTTCCTGTGATTTAATTAAACGCTCTGAGGTTCTCAGTAACTTCCGTTATCTTCTTGTTAGTGAAGATGTGACCTCTGGCAAACAGGTTGGAGAAGTCCGTCTCTGTGCGTCTGAACCGAG